>CANSGD010000188.1:1800000-2243708 GCA_947645195.1 Patellifolia procumbens | reverse complement strand
AGAGATATTGGTGGCCTACTCGTCATGGGGAGTACTCGGTTAAGACAGGATATTGGCTTAGTAGAATGGGCCAACGGGCGTATTTCTGGTCTTTGTTTCATGATGCGTGAGGAGAAGAAATGGAAGGATTTACGGGCTATGGATGGACCTGCCCAAACTACGACACTTCATATGGAAAGCCTGCACGGGGAGCCTTGCGGTAAAGGTACGCTTATTCCGTCGATTAACATTATTGGAGTATGGGGCTTCGTTTGTTATGGAGTAGTCTGATAACTCCGTAATCTGCGTGGTTTGAGTCGTGGCGGCGAGAAAATATGAAAATAAGCCAATTTTAAATCGCTGATCGACGCGGGGCTCCTAGTTCAAGTTTGCTTGAAAGGTTCGAAATTGGCCAAGTCGAAGCGGAACAAAGTTAGACGCGGGTTTGGTGCGTATCATTGGTGGGCTGGCTTGCGATTGTAGGAATGAATCTGTGTTCCAAAATGTCTGCCCAAAACCCGATTCAGGTTGCAACGGGCTACGTCAAATTGGTTAAAGAGTCGGTCATATGCAAAGTGTGTTTTTAATGTGCCTTTGACATCAGCGGGAGGAGTCCGGACGTATGGCAACCTCCTCCCCATGACTGGGTGAAGGTGAACTGTGATGCTCACGTTTCAGATGCAGGGTACGTCGGTCTGGTGTCGTCATCCGGGATGCAGGGGGTCTGTTGCCTGCCAAAATGGTCGTGCGAGGTGCGTGGGTGGTGGAGCAGGTCGAATGGGGGGGCCATTGCTATTTGGTACTGAGATGGCGATTAACAGGGGTTTTACCAAGGTTATCGCAGGGGCCATGGCTAACGTCGTTCTTGCTATCAACAAAGAGGATCGAGGCTTATCTCCTTGTTTTCTTTTTTATGAGATGCATTTAATAGGGTTAAATCGGGACGTGAATCCTTTTAAGGCTCCCTACGTTAAGTGCGGGAATACACTAGCACATTTAGTAGCTCGTTGGGATGTGGGAGAGGTCGGAAGTTTTTTGGTTTGACTCTTTTCCCCAAAGTCTCTGCTACTTCGCGGAACTTGATTTGATTTTAATAATATGCTCTAACCCACCTTCAAAAAGTTTGAAGACTCATATATTCGAATTCTAATGTATAAGAGAAACATAAAAAACAACAATATTTTGCAAGGCCTTGTGTTAAACGAGGAGAATCAATTGGACCTGCTAGATATGTCTTAAATTATATGTTGGTTCAAATAACCAAGCTCGGAGGTCTCGCTTAGCTTTTGGGTGTTATACGGTTTGACAAATCTTATAAGTATCTTGTTTGGGTTTTAGACCCATGTTTGTTTTAGGTTAACTATAAGTATGTTATATAAACCCTTAGGTTAAACCATGTCGTATTCGCAATCTGTTTGGCCTAACACTATTCTGTATTCTGTAATTCTCTGATAATAAACTAAACTGGATCTGGTCTGGTGGACGTAGCTAGCACATTGCTAGTGAACCACGTTAAACTTTATGCAGTGTTATATCCCTTCTACGTTCTTAGCAGCAATTTGATCTTTATCGCCACGGTTATAACAGGACCAAAATCCATAAGAACCTTAACAACAATTTTCTTTTCACCTCAAATATATTGATCCATTACTGCATTTATTTGTTTTTCTCAATTGTGTTGGTATTAAAACTCCTTTGAAACCTCTTTCAAAACTTTTTTTTGAAACTTGTTTTCAAAAACTTTTTTTTAAAAAAATTCTTAAAACTTAAACCCTTTTAAAAACTAATACTCTTGTCATGCTATCTCTTTGGCAACGCATTTCAGTTGATGATTCATGTTATCCGACACCAAATCACTTGGGAATAAGGCTTAGTAGTAGTTGTTGTTGTTAACAACATAGTGATCCAAATTTCCAAGGATAGGGTCATATAAAATAAGTTTCTTTTCATTTGACTCCAAGTAACGGCTTTTTACTGGCATAAACCCAACAAGAGGAGCTTACGGCTTACCTAGTTACCTTTCATGAACTCAAAAGACTGGGAATCAATCACCAAGTGAAATGCCCCAGCCAATGTGCCTACAGACCAACGAATACCATCTAGGGTACCAGACTCCACAAATTCGCCTAGCAGCACGACGCTTGTATTGCTCTTCCACAACCCTGTTTAATCACCTGATTAGATTGAACTTCGCCGTCGCCCCCAATTTGAACTTGAAACCCTGATTCGAAGCCATCGAATCCACCCCCAGAAGAGCAGGGAAGATAACAATAATACTCACTAATTGTACATTTTATCTCAAAATTGCATGAAAAACTCTGATATGGGAATAAGGAGAAGTTCTGTTGGAATCCATAGACGGAATGCTCAGAAAAACAGTCCCGCGATTGGTTGCGGTCCTGATGCGAGAAGTTGCAGGGAGATCGACCGTAAGCATTCCACGAGTCGTGGTGGATTCCGCCGTTCACGAGGATTCCGGAAATCTTCTTTCCATAATTATTTTTAGCCTTGTTAATCCACCCCTATGGCTCATTGGCCGTTTTATTCAATACCCTTCATTGAGAATCCGCTGATTGGAGGACTGAAATTGCTTATATGAAAGTGACTCTCATACCACTACAACATGTTATGTAATTCAGGTTTATATTGTTTTGTTCTTTACATAACTGTGCAACTTGTTTGGATAACTAAATAGGAGTAGGAAAGGAAGGAGAAGGGAAATAGAGTAAGGGAAGGGGAAATAAAGGGAGGGGGAAGATGGAGCTTTATTTTCCCTCCAAATCTTCCAATTTTGGAGAGATGGTGTTTCTAAAGAGGGGAAGGAGTAGATCCCTCCTATCCTCCAACCTATTATCCAAACAAGAGAACTGTTCCCACCCTTCTCTCCATTTCCTCTTATCCAAACAAGTTGGTAGTGTCATTCAGCTTTAGTGGATAAAGCTCAAAATTGAGATTTGAATTTTCAACAGAGGAAAATAGACAATCTAACGCTGTACATAAGAGGATTTTTTGTGAGCTTAGCAAATTTCTAGGCAAATTGGATCGGAATTTGGCTTCTAATTTTGTTTGAGGAGTTTCTCAAGGGCTAGGGTTTTCCGTTGTGGGTTGGGTTTTCGCTATTGTTTCTCTATCTAGGTTTATCCCTCATCTTTTTTTACTTTCAGTTACCATCTTTGCCCATCGTTGTCAATAAACAAACATTCATGCATGTATGATCAGTGATTCACATGAAATGAAATGTGCTTTCTTAATATTACCTCCGTTCCATATGTATTGCAACCTTTGACATTTTGCACTTATTCATAATACCTGACCTTGTTTTGTGATTTATACACAAGTATAAATATAGCCATGTGGGATCTTGTTAGATTCGTCTCGATATAGCTTTATTAATATCAACTTTTATAAATTTTACTTAAATAAAATTAGAGATATCAGCGTCTAAATTAGTGCATTGGGAGCGTAATAACCCACGTTGTATCATATCGAACGGAGGTAGTATATGTACACGAAGAATAAAAAATTGGGAAATTTCATAACGACCCTCATATTTTTGCAAATTCTATAGGTGGACATTCTTATTTTGGATTCTCTATTGTGAGCCTTCAACTTATTATTTTTTTATTATGTAACCTGTTTTCATTATAAAAAAAAATTTATAATCAAAAAATTATTTCAAATTACAAAACCTTTTTAATTAGCAAAAACCAAGTGTTGGTCAAGGGTGATGGGGACTGGTTTGGTAGGACGGACTCGTGTTCGAATCACCGCAACACCCTTAGGAGAGGAATGGAACCTAACCACCCCGAACTTGGCCTCGATCCGGACGTAACCCGAAGGGTGACCGAGTCTAAACACCAAAAATTAGCTAAACAAATTTTAAAATTGAAAAAAATAAAAATTCCCGCCCCACCAGCCGACCACCTTTCCCCTCCCCCTCACTCCCCAGTCAGCCACCTCCGACCACCCCAAACTGATTTTTGCGAATTTGCAAATGACTAGTTGTCTCTCGTGGTTTGTGGAACAAATTTTAGACTTCAAAATAAGTTGGGGTGGAAGACAACTAGTCGAAGCAACTGCCTCCACCTAACTGCTTCTCGATAAGTTATGGGGTGAAGAAATTGCTTGGGGTGGAACTTATTGCGGTCAGAAGAAAACTGCTTGGGTAAATGTGTGTTCCTGGGCAAATTCGCAAACGTGGTTCCGGCAAACGCTCTCGTGATTTAGACTTTGACTGCATGAAATTTAGTGTAAGTATACAATTTTTCCTAGCTGGCTTCAATTTACGGGTAAGCAATATCAATCTCTGTCGTAACTCGAAAACTATCCCAAGATTATGACAAATCTGATTAGTATCGATAACTCTTGTGAGGCATTGGGAGATGTAATGGTGTTGGCTAGAATAGTTTTGGGAGGTTGTTTGATTTTAATTGGTGAGGGTTGATAGATGATAGATTTTTCTTCTTGTTTTTTATCGTTTTGTGCCGAGGTAAAATTAGGCTATTGTAAAGCAGAGCTACATGTTTATTATGTCGAGTTAAGAGAGAAATGGAAGATATGGTTGAGCAAAAGAGGGTGTTTCTGTCCAAGACAGCAACAGTGTATGTGGTGGTGGGTACCCGGTGGAGATCGATGGCTCCCCAAACGTCCTTCGTGGTGGTGGTTACCAGCAAAACAAGAAGAAACCTCGGGGGTGGTTCCGAGGATCGCCTCTCCGACGCCTAAGTCAGTCCAAGTTGAGCACAAGATCTCTAGTAGAAGTGCAAGTATTTTGTGAGTGTTTTGTTGAACGTACCTTACCCGCCATGGGCATGGGTATTTATATGAGACATAGACTTGTAACTGACCTAGTAAAGTGAGTGGGCCTCTTTGAAAGTGGGCCAAGGTGGGAACGAGTCCTTCATTAAACTCCAGCCCAGAGGTTATGTACGGAGCGGTCCCGCCCGAGGAAGTCTGCTCCTCTGGTCCAGGCGCTCCGACGTGGAGTGGCAAGATCAGTGGTCTGCTGCCAGCTGGAGGTCTGCTGGGAAGACCCCATACAATTGCCCCCCGGACCCAGTATTTGCAGACTGCAATATGTTGGGTACATTTGTTTTTGGTCTGGCGTTCGCTTTTCGCAGACAGGTACGCGGCTGTCTGGGAGTTGCTCTTGACACGCTCCAGAGTGCTTCCATTTTTCCCGCCCATTTGGTTGGGGTGTTGAGTAAGAGTCATTAATTCATTTTGAATTGAACTGAATTGATGTGACTCTTTAGGTTCCCAAGGAATGTAATGATGATAAGTTGGTGCTGAGTGGACGGATTGTGCCTATTTAAGGCTGAATCGACCTTTTGTGAAGCTTTTCAGTTTCTTTTTCTTCGAACTCTTTGCTTTCAAACTTTCCTGTTGTTTTTCAAGAATTTCTTTTCGTCCTAGCCATTTTCAAGTGATTTCTCTCGATTATCCTGGGATTTGTTCTGCGTTTGGAGCTCGATTTGATATTTGATACTGTTGCGTTTGTGGCTTTCGTCTTCTCTTTTCTCGGCGTCTCTCCGTTCTTTATCTAGGTAAACTCTCTTTTCCCATATCTACTTTTGATTTTTCCCCTTCTTGGATGGTTTGGATGCGATCTTCCCTGTGTTAATGGATTTTTCCCCCTTTTCCTTCTGTACGTACTCATTTGCCTGTATTTTTGAGGTTAGGGTTTCTTTCCTTTTGTCTTCAGATGTGATTGTTTACTTCTCTGTTTCACGGATCTGTTGGGTGTCTTTTCATTCCGTTCTGCTGCTCTGGATGATAGGCTCTGCTCTGCTTCTTCAGCGGGCTCTGCTCTGGTTGGTAGGCTCACTCTGCTTCTTCAGCTGAGCTTTGCTCTACTATTGTTTGTGGGATTTTTGGGTTTGCTTTGTTTACCCTGTTATCCTCTTTACCTTGCTGGGTTATAGGCTCGTGATGTCCCTCATTGTTTTTGTTTGCGTTCTTTTCAAAGAAAATATCCCATTTTCATGGCTATCTCTGATCTTCACATACCCATACATATCCTTGCCCCCCAGTCGGGTAGCTCAGTCTGTAGGTCTGAGGTGCCAGACTACTTTTGAATGTATCTTTTGTAAGAAAAGCAAGAAAATATCCTATTTCTTAGCTATCTCCTGATCTTCACACACCATACATATCCTTGCCCTCCAGTCTGGTAGCTCAGTCCGTAGGTCTGAGGTGCCAGACTACTTTTGCATGTATCTTTTTGTAAGAAAAGCATGAAAATATCCTATTTCTTGGCTATCTCTGATCTTCACATACCATACATATCCTTGCCCCCCAGTCTGGTAGCTCAGTCTGTAGGTCTGAGCTGCTAGACTATCTTGTGTTGTGACTGCCTAGTATGATGTCTTGTCGTCTGTTTCTTGTGTTGTGTAGAATGTCTACTTCTTAGTCTGCTGCTTCCGATGGGAAGGGGCGGTACTACCTCTTCGTCCGAGCCGGATGAGCCTTACTCGATGGACACTCAGTCCCTGATTTTAAAGTTGGACCTGGCCGGTGTAAGGACGAGGTGGTTCCAGAGGAAACGGAGGTCTTTGACCCCTGGAACGGTTTGCGTAAGGAGGTGTTGGGTCCCGAAACCAACAGATTCCCTCCCAACTACAAGTTTAAGCCTACTCTACCACAGTCAAATGGAAGTACAGCGACCATGAGATGCGGCTTACTGCCCTTTACGACAGTAAGGGTAAGCCTTATTTGGCGAAGAAATCTGCAGATGCGTTCAAACGGGCGCATGCTGCATACTGCCTTGAGATTGCTGCGGAGATTGAGCCGCTTCGCGGGGTCTTGGGTAGTGCTTCCCCCAAGAGGGTCAGTATGGCAGATGTACCAGAGGGGTACACGGCTGTTTATATGAAGCAGCTGGAGTTTGGCTTAGATTCCCCATCCACTGGTTTTTGGAGTGGGTTCTCTGCCGGTACCCCGCATGGCTCTCTGCCAAGTCAATCCCCACTCTCTGAAGAAGATTCGGGGGTTTATTTGGGTCTGTGAAGCCTGGGCTTCCCCCTAACCATGAAACGTTTCCAGTGCCTGTTCTTCTTTAAGAGGCAGGGGGAGTACGGCTCCTTCATTGGTTCGGTGCGAGCCAATCATCTAACGGTCTATCCCGTTGATCTCACTCTGAAAGATTGGAGGGATAGTTTTGTCTTCGTTAGGGTACCGACGGAGGAGGGGCACCCTTATCAATTTAAGGCCCCTCTGCGCCCTGTGGAGCCTGACTTCAAGAAGCAGTTGGACCTCATGTGCTGAACTGGGACGAGAGGTTACTGCCGGGAAGCAGTTTCTTCCCAAGTACTGGCTGCCGCATCACTACGTGATGTGTCAGAATGCCTTCCCGAGGATAGGCCATCTGTCCCCCGACTATACCACTGGTAAGCGCTCTGCCAGCCCTTAACTATGCTTTTCATTTTCCATTCTGCTGCGCCCCATGGCATTCATTTTTTGTGCTATTCTGCAGCTCCGTGCAGAAAGTTTGTTCGCCAGGTGATTACGGGCGGGTCTTGAGCTGGCGGGCATGCTCTGCCCCTTTCCATTAGTTTCTGTGTGCGTTCTGACTTGCTGTAGCTAACGAATATTCTGATATTGCAGAGACTCTGGGTCTGCCATTCCTTGGGAGCTGGGTCTGAGTCCGTCTTCAGTGTGTCGGAGGGATCGTCCGGTACCTGTCCCAGGGACCTACACCGTCCCTGATTTCATCAGGGAGATTAACACTACTCCCTTGGACCATCCTTCCCTCCGGACCAAGCGCCCGAAACTTGTGGATAGGTTTACTAGGACGTCCCGGCCGCAAGGGGGCCCTTCTGCCACTGTCACCAAGATTCAATCTGATGACGAGGAGGAGGCGGCGGCTGCTCCTCTGCAGGTCCATCGTTCACGGCGTGCTGCGCATCTGCCGGAAGACGACGATGATGATGATAGTGCAGAGGGGGCCAGCACTCTGCAAGGGACTGTTCTTGTTGTTGAACCCCTGCGACAGCTTCCTCTTACGCAACCAGGTACTACTTACGATGAACCACAAGGTACTCTTCCTGCTTGTGTGCATTCTGCTAATCCTTCTCATTTTCTCTGCTTACTTTCAGAACCACCTGTGGTGGAGGATGTGCCCATGGGGGAGCCTGACCAAGCGGCGACAGAGTTTGACAGGACGGAGAAAGAACCTACTCCAGTGGGTGGTTCTGCTCAGCTCGATGAAGCTGGTCAGAGTCTCACCAAGCCAAGACCGAGTTTGACAGGACGGAGGCAGAGGCTGCTCAGTCTGATGAAGCTAGTCAGGAGTCTCACCAAGCCACGACCGAGTTTGACAGGACGGGAGCAGAGGCTGCTAAGACTGTCACAACTCAATCTGCAGAGGGCCAGAGTGAGGGCCAGGTTCCGTCAGCTAGGGTGTCTTCTTCAGACCTAGACTGCTCTTCTTACAGGTTTCTTTTTACGTGTATCTTCTTGATTTTTCCTGTTTTTATTTTGATGTGATAGGTTCCACTGGGCAGGCCGTCCCTATGCCTGTTCCAACTAACCAGGAGGTGTTGGAGCCTCTCCAGCATGAGAGGGTGGAGCAGCAGAGCTCAGCTTTCGTCCCAGTGGTGGAGACTATCGTGTCTCCCCCTGTTCAGAAGTCTACTCCTCCTGTCCAGAGGCATACTCCTCCCGGTAGGAAGGCTGCTCTCCCCTCCCAGAGGCTTGGCAGTTCCTTGCCCCCACTCCTGAGGATCTGGCGCGTGTGGTCAGTGTTTTCTTTTCCTCTCTTTTGTCTTGCAGAGCCAATTCGGTTCTGTGCCTTATTTTGCTGATGACATTGTTACCTTTTGTTTTCTTCAGCAGCAATTGAGGGACCAAGAAGGTGCAGTCTGCTGCGGCTCTTCAGACCTCTGCTCCAACTGCGGGCCAGCTTAAACCCCTGCAGAGGGTGCTCAGCAGACTAGGGCTGAGCCTGAGGTCTCTTCATTCCCAGAAGAGGCCAGCAGAGTGGCAGAGTGAGCAAGGAGCTCCCCCTCAGAAGAAGACTCGTCCCCCTACTGACTCCCCTCGGATCATTGTTGTTGAGGACGAAGTCGTCACCAAAGGTGTGTACCCCTTACCTGGTTTTAGCTCCGGCCTTTTCCATTCTGTGGACTGACTGGACTTTCTTTGGCTCAGGTTCTCTGCAGAGGAATTGGCGGATGACAGCATGAGGCTTAGGGGCAGGAGCAGATGTCCGTGGCCTTCCCTGACCCCAGTGAGTGGTTGAAGCTTCTGCAAGTCGCTTCTCACCGGACTACGCTGTTCAAGATGTCTCTTTGGCGAGTTGTCTGTCCTTTTTATAGTCATCCGTTTCTGACATTAAGATTTTCTTCTGATCTGCTTTTTCATTGATTACAGGCTGCTCGGGCCGGCGCCTTCATCGGGGAGTTCTGCCATGCTGTAGGGCTGGGTAGACATGATGCAGATCTCCCTGAACTGCAGCAGCTTAAGGCTCAGGTAGCACAGTAGAGCAGAATATGCCAAGCTGAAGGCTCAGAACTCTCTGATTGTGTCCACCTGCTGCGAAACTGAGAAGCAGGATGCTCTGATTGTGCAGCGCGACACCTTGCGGACCGTCAACCAACGCATGGAGGGTCAGGCGGCGCAAGCCGAGGCTATCGCTGCTGAGCACTCCCGGCTCTTCCCAGCTTAGTGAGGCATTGTCTCGCGCTTCAATGGTGGAGACTAAGCTGAAGACCTCCGAGGCCCGGCTGCAGGGAGCGCTGAAGGAGCAGGAGCAGCTCAGGGGTCAGCTCTCTGCTGTACAGCTGAACATGAAGGCTGCTCTGTTAAATTGGCCTGTAAGCCAGGAGGCTGAGGAGGCTCTAAAACAGAGGAGGAGGCGCTATGGGCAGAGTTCTCCAAGTTGCTTTCTGAGAGGAGGCTCAGCAGGCTAAGGAAAGCTGAGGCAGTCCCGAAGCAGAAAGAGGTCCAGCTGCTTGCTGAGGAGGCAGCCCGGGCTGCGCAGATGGAGGAGGGCGTTCGGGGAACAAGTACTGGGAGGATTGCAAAGTTGCGGTCCACAGGGTTCTCTGGCATCTGCAGCCTCTTTCAACTGGGATGCCTTTGAGGATGCCTATGCCAGTCAGGTGCACATGCGACCTCCGGCGACCCAGGAGCTCAGAGACTTGGAGCTGTTTTACTCTCTGCCTTTAGAGAGTCTTCAGAGCAGCACGCTGATGGGAGCTCCGCGAAGGATGGCAGCTCTGTTCCAAAGCAATAGGAACTCGGGCGGCCATCTCACGCTCGCCTCAGCTTCTTGTGACTCGTGTCTGAGCTGCTGAGGTAGATGAGCTGGGAGCCTGTGCTGAACTGATTGCAGTACTCCGTTTTTGCCCTCCGATGATATCCTAATTGACTTATCCTGTAATATTTGTAATTAAATAGTCAAACATTTCCTTTTCATCTGTATTGCTCCCTTCTTTGGTTAGGTAGACGCCGTTGTTGTAGTATTCTGTAACACTCTGATCTGGCTTATAGCCAGATCTTTTATGTAAGATACAAGTATTTTTCTAGTAATGCAAGTTGTGTTCTTCTGTTGACTTTTGTGCTTTCTGTTTGGTGCACGCCAAGTTTTGTTATTTCTGCTAAGTGTTTGCGGCCCTGCTCTGATGCTGAGTCTGCCGTGCTATCACACAATATATCTGAGTGTTTTCGTTTACTTGGCTTGGTGGCCCGTGAGATTTGCTCAGAGCTGGGACTTTAGGGGCCCTTTACTCTTCTGCTCTGCCTTATGCGTGACAAAAATTCAACAATAGCAGAGCAAAGGAGGTATTTTCACGCCCTAAGTCATGATGATTCTGGGAGTTTTGGGGTTCGCCCTTTAGCTCCTTCTGCCATCTTTTTCGTGTCGGGGTAAGTTTGGTTCTTAGGAACTCTCGCGTCTCCATTAGCCTTAGGTGTCTATGACTTATCCTTGCTGCTTGGGCCTTCGGCCCGCAGGTTTAGAGGTGAGGTCTATGACATCGCTAAGTCGAGCAGGCATCCGATCACTCTGCGGGCCTCATGGGCTCTGGACAGAGTTAACCTTTCGCCGACTCCCTTCTTCACTATATAGTTTACTTTTGTGTCTAAAGATCTTCAGCCTTCAGTCTGACTCAGACCCCTGTTTTTTTTGCCAGACTGTGGTATTTTTCTCAGTCCACAGGGGTCTATCTGATTTTGACATTTTGTTTTTCATAAAGAATAGATAAGGGGATGGGGGTTTAATGAGAAATGGAGAGCATGAATAAAGGTGGCTCAAAGGCCTTTCATTCATGGGAGGTTTTTGATACAATCTGGTTTCACGAAGTATTTTTTCAATATTCGGGCGTTCCAGTTGCTTCTTCCAGCTCGCTTCCATCCATTATTTTCAATCTGTAGTGTTCCAGGGTATAGCTCTTCACTAACCTGGTAGGGTCCCTCCCACTTAGCTGACAGCTTTCCGTGTATTTTGTCTTTTCTGCACAGCTGCTGCATTTCTAAGTACCAGATCCCCTACCTCCAGGCCTAGCCCCTCACTTTCCGATTATAGTATCTGCTGACTCTGGCTTTGTAGCTTCCATTCTGAACCTAGCTTCGTTTCTGTACTCATCCAGCAGATCTAGATTTGTCCTCAGGGCTTCGTCGTTCAGACCTGGCTCAAATAAAGGCTGATCCTCAGACTCTCGAACCCGATCTCAACAGGCATGACAGCTTCAGAACCATATACCAGGTGGAAGGGGTCTGCCCAGTTGACTCTTTGACTGTGGTTCTAATCGACCACAGAGTGTTAGGCAGCTCCTCTAGCCACTTACTTTTTTGCTCCTCCAGCTTCTTTTGCAGACCTATCAGGATCTGCTTGTTAGCGGCTTCGGCCTGACCATTGCACTGAGGTTGCAGACTGAAGATAGGGATATTTGATCCCAAACTGCTCCAACCACCCTGACAGGGGCGTGTTGTCAAACTGTCTCCCGTGGTCGAAGACGAAATCCTTCGGAATCCCGTATCTGGTGATGATGCTCTGCCACAAGAACTTTCTGACGGCTGCTTCTGTGATGGTTGATAGGGCTTCTGCCTCTATCCACTTAGTGAAGTAGTCTACCCCCATAATTAACCATCTTTTTCTGATATTGGGCAGTTGTGAAGTGGTCCTAGAATGTCTAGCCCCCATTGGGCGAATGGGATAGGGTTGTAGATTGGCAGCAGGTCGTTTGCGCGCAGCCTGATGTTCGGCGCAAACCTCTGGCAGCTTGTCGCATTTTTTCACCAGAGCCTGAGTCAGCTTTCATTGTGGGCCAATAATAACCGGCTCTGAGAGCCTTATGGGCCAGAGCTCTTGGTCCGATATGGTGTCCACAGAGTCCCTCATGGATCTCTCAAAAATGTAGTCTGCATCTCTCTGCCCTACGCATTTGAGTAGGGGCAGAGAGAAAGACTCCGTATAGCTCGTCCCCAATCAGGCAGTATCTGCACGCTGTCAGCTTGAGCTTTCTTGCTTTCATCTTCCTTCTTCTGGTAATTTACCAGTCTGCTTATACTCAGCGATCTCCTTGATCCACTCTGGAATGTCTTCCAGCTCCAAAACTCGCTCTGCATCCTCGCAGATTGCACTGGTGGGTCTGACTTCCACCAGAACAGACATATTCAGCTCCCTGCAGATTGCTGCTTCCCAATTTGGACAGAGCATCTGCTTGTGCGTTCTGTGCTCTAGGCACTTGTTCAATTCTAAAAGTTTCAAAATTTGAAATCAGAGACCTCATCCTGGCTAGGTAGCTCTGCATCGTCGGCTCCTTGGCCTCATACTCCCCCTTGACTTGGTTGGTTACCAACTGAGAGTAAATTTTGAGGTGGACGTGCTTGGCTTCCAGGGTTTGGCAGACTGCAATCCCGCGATGGCCGCTTCGTACTCTGATTCATTATTGGTTAGCCTAAAACATGAACTTCAAGGCGTATTCAATGATTTTCCCCTTCTAGGGTTCTGATGATCACGCCTGCCCCAGAGCCGTTGATGGTTGTAGACCCATCTGTAAAGACTTCCCAGGCTCTGGGCTCTCCTACTGCTTCCTGATAGGCACACTATGCTAGAAATCAGCCAGAGCTTGTGCTTTTATGGCGGTTCGTGGGGCGAATTTAATACCGAACCCTGTCAGCTCCAGGGCCCAGTTCATGATTCTCCTGATTTGTCTACCTTCTCCATTGCCTTTTCCAGAGGCATATTTGTTAGCACGGTGACGGGATGTGCGTCGAAATATGGCCTCAGCTTTTTACCAGGTGGCCAGCACTACTGCGTAGGCTGCCTTCTCTATCAATGGGTAGCGTGTTTCTGCACCCGTGAGGCTGTGGCTCACAAAATATACCGGCTGCTGCTTCTTGTTCTCTTCCCTCAGCAGGACTGCACTCACAGTTGCAGCAGTAACGGCAATGTATAGGAAGAGAGTTTCCCCTGTCTTTGGTCTGGCCAGTGTTGGCAGACCAGAGAGGTGTGACTTCAACTTCTGGAATGCCTCCTCTGCTCTGCTTCCCACCTGAACTCTTTGTTCCCCTTCAGTATTTTGAAGAATGGGAAAGCTTCCCCTCGCAGACTGAGCTATGTATCTGGACAGGGCTGTCATTCTGCCTGTCAGCCTCTGGATGTCTCTGATGCTTTTAGGCTCTGGCAGATCCATAGCTGCTTTCACTTTGTCTGGATTCGCGTCAATCCCCCTCTTTCACTGACCAGGATAGCCCAGAAATTTCCCCTGACCGTACTCCGAACACGCATTTTTTAGGATTCAGTTTCATGCTGCATTCGCGGAGGTTGGCGAAGGTCTCCTGAGGGTCTGCTATGCAGTCTCGGTTTGCCTAGTGATGACGTCATCCACGTATACCTCCATATTCCTTCCTCTGACCTGGCAGGACCTGATCCATCAGCCTTTGATAGGTCGCCGCATTCTTCAGCCCGAAGGGCATCATGGCAAAGCAAAATACCCCGATAGGGGGATGAATGTCGTCTTCTCTTTGTCTGCAGGGTCCATGAAGATTTGATGGTATCCGCCGAACGCGTCCATGAAGCTGAGCAGAGCATGACCACTGGTAGAGTCTACAAGCTGGTCGATTCTTGGCAAGGGATAGCAGTCCTTGGGGCAGGCTTTATTGAGGTCTATGAAGTCAACACACATCCTCCAGCTCCCGTTCGCCTTCTTAACCATCACCACTTTGGCCAGCCATTCTGGGTACTTACAGGGCTCAATGAACCCTGCCTCGAGCAGCTTCTGAACTTCTTCCTCGATGGCTTTATTTTTCTCCGCAGAGTAGTTCCTCCTCTTCTGCTTCACGGGTCTGTATCCTGCAGCAGTGTTTAACTTGTGGTTGATGGTGGCGGGGTCCACCAGGGATCTCAGCTGCTGAAAAGCGAACACATCCGCATTCTCCTTCAACAGACTGATTAGGTTGACTCTGGTTTCAAGATCCAGGTGTTTGCCTATTCTGACTGCCCCTGCTTCTTCCGATCCCAAGAGTACTCCTTCTCGCTTCCCCCGTTTCAGGCTTATTTGCGTCTCTTCTGCTTCTGGCCGAGCATCGGCCTCACTGATAGCAGCACACTCTTCGTCTCTTTGTTTGGCCTCTTCGGCCTTTCCTTCCTTTCTTTCCTTCCCGGCTTCTTCAGCTCGTCCCTTCTTGGCTTCTTCAGCCTCTTTCTTCTTTCCTTCTTCTTTTCTTTCCTCCTATTCTCCTGGACCCCGAGTGGCTGGAGGGGGTCTTTTATCCTTCTTCAGAGCGGTCAGATTGCATGACCTAGCTGCTCTCTGGTCTCCCTTTAGTCCGCCCACCTCTCCAGTGCTGCTTAAGAAAAGCATGGTCTGATGATGGGTTGACGGGATTCCTGTACCGCCTCGATGAACTTCCTTCCCATCAGAGCGTTGTACGGGGACGGGAGGTCTACTACCAGAAATTCTTGTACTACCGTTCTCTTCACTCCGTTCTGCCCCCTCTGTGGTCACTGTCAGATGTATTTTCCCCTCTGCGGGATGGAGTTCCCCGTGAATCCGACGATTGGAGTTCCTCCCTGCTTCAGCATTGAACGATCCAGCTCCATTTTATCGAAGGTGTCCTTATAAAGGATATTCACGGCGCTCCCGCCATCTACCAGTATTCTTCGCACATCTACTCTACTAATCTCCAGAGTGACCACAAGAGGATCAAATGCGGGAAACTGATGCCTTTGCAGTCTTCTGCCGTGAAGGTCATGTTTGGCAGGTCTGGGCTCAGCTCTGCCTGGTTGATGGAGTAGGGTTGGGGTGGGTGAGCTGCCTCAGATAGCCCTCTCTCCCCCCATCGAGCTAGAACTGCCAAATATGACGTATACCGTCTTCTTTTTCCCTTACTCGATCTCTGCTCGCTTGTCCTACAATGTCTGCCCTTCGCTCTATTGCTCCTTTTCCTTGATCCCCTAATTCCAGGCGAGGTACTCTTTAAGTAGCCTCGTCTGATCAGGCTTTCCAGATCGTTTTTCAGGCTTATGCAGTCTTCTGTATTGTGGCATGGCGCCTTATGGAAAGCGCAGAACTCTGCCATGTTTGAGCCTAGGCTTCTCTTCTTGGTGGGTGGTGGTCTGTGCCACCTGTGTTCATCTCTGTTGGTCAGAAAGATCTCAGCCCTTGGCGCGCTGAGGTTGCTATAGTTGTTATATTTCTCCTGGGCCTTCAGCCGGTCCACTTCTCTCTCTGCTTCTTTTTGTTTTTCTCTCCCTCTGCTCTGATGGGGCCTGGGCCTCCAAAATTCAATTTGCCTCCCATGAACTAGTGCTCATTCTGCCTGGTATCCTGCCTAGCAGGTCTGCCTGTTTCTGCTCCGTGTGTCGATGCTTTGTTGAAGTCTTCGACATCTATGTATTTTTCTGCCAGGGCCAGGGCCTCGCTGAGCTCCTTCATGGTGACCCATTTAAGGTTATCCCTGAATTTACTGGTTTGGGGTGGGCGTTCAGAGCGTGCAGAGCGAGCTTCTGCTCCAGCTTTGGGATGTGCACTAGCTCTTTGTTGAACCTCCCCATGAAATCCCGCAAGCTTTCATTCTGAGTCTGCTTCAGCAATAGCAGCTCATGTGTGGATTTGTTCCTCTTGCTCCCGCTAACGAAATGCTCTTTGAATCTTCTTCAGTTCATCGAAGTTAGTAATCGTCCCCTGGGGAATAGTCCCTGAACCAGATCTGAGCTATCCCTGTCGAGTGGCAGGGAAATGTCTGCACCATGTGGCCTCATTGTAGTTTCCTAGCTCCATGCGGGTCTCAAAGGCTGCCACATGCTCCTTTGGGTCTCCCTCCCTTCAAACTTGAGATTGGATGGAGCTCGCTTCGACACTCTAGCCGCAATGATTTCAGGTGTAAGGGGGACTTAGAAGGAGATCTGATCTCCTCTGCTGGTGATACCACAATGGGTCTGGAGCTGACTCTGTGGGTTATGAGTCCTCTGAGGTCTGTGGGGGCTCCATTATCGCCAGAGCCTTCCTCTGGTATTGTTCCTAATCTCAGGCTGACATGCCTTCTGACCGTTCCGCCACCAGGCGCAGATAGGGCCTCTTCAGCTCCTGAGTTGTGCCTGGTTCTGGGTCGCGGCTTGACATTCTGGGCCACGCCCCCTGGATTTCCTCTGTGGACAGATCTCCTGCTTGAGCCTGCTGTATACCCTGTGGGTGTCAGTTCCTCGAACATGCTGGGATGATCTTGCTGCATTATTTCAGTATCCCACTCTGCTTCCTGCCAACCCCTCTTGATGTACCCGGGTCCAGAGCGGCTGGATAGGCCATACTCCGACGTCGGGGGGGGGCGTGATGTTCGTCATGTTGTACCCGCATAAGGGGTCTGCTGTGGCTGTCTCCTCTTCAGATGACAGCTGCAGGTGCCTTCGAACTGAATCGTGTGTTCTAGTTCTCCTTCTCTTCGAGCAGGTTGGCTTCCAACAGTTTGCATAAACCGTTGGGCAGACAGCAGCACCTGAAAGGCTGCTTGAAGTTGCTCTGGTGTGGGCATGACCACTAAGCTGCTTGGCTGTGGGGTCTGCCTGGTTTCATGGCGGGGGTGATAGTGTTATCCCTCCTGCCTGATCTGGTGGTAGCAGCACTACCCCTTCTTGTTGATCTCGTGTTTGTTTCTCTCAGTGGAGAGTTGCTTTCTCCTCCTGAACTGTCGAAACCGAGCGTTTCTGAGGTTGGAACCACCATTGCGAAGTTGTAGATTGGGCTTTTCTACTCTTACCCTCCTTCTAGCGCCAAATTGTTTCTGTCCAAGACAGCAACAGTGTATGTGGTGGTGGGTACTTGGTGGAACCGTGGCTCCAAAACGTCTTTCGTGGTGGTGGTTACCTGCAAAACAAGGAGAAACCTCGGGGGTGGTTCCGAGGATCGCCTCTCCGACGCCTAAGTCAGTCCAAGTTGAGCACAAGATCTCTAGTAGAGAGAAAACGAGTATCAAGTGCAAGTATTTTGTGAGTGTTTTGTTGAACGTACCTTACCCATGCATGGGCATGGGTATTTATATGAGACATAGACTTGTAACTGACCTAGTAAAGTGAGTGGGCCTCTTTGGAAGTGGGCCAAGGTGGAACGAGGCCTTCATTAAACTCCAGCCTAGAGGTTATGTCCGGAGCGGTCTGCCTGAGGAGGTCTGCTCTGCTCCAGGCGCTCTGACGTGGAGTGGCAGGACCAGTGGTCTGCTGCCAGCTGGAGGTCTGCTGGGAAGACCCCATACAGAGGGAAAGAGATATCTCATGACATCCAAATTACCACTTTCACATCTCTTATTTGTAGATAACCTCATCCTATTTGGAGAAGCAAACACCCAAACTGTAAAATAGCATTCTTTCAACACTGGCACACTTCAAAGATATCTCAGGACAGAAAGTCAACCATAGCAAGAGTAAGTGCTATTTTTCTAAGAACATCGCCAATCCCAAATCCAAACCTTGTCTAACCTGTTGCAAATAAAACCAAACCAAGATCTAGGGGAATACCTTGGCTATCCTCTCACTGATAAGAGACCTACCTCAGCCAACTAGAATACCTCACCAGAAGAATGAAAGACAAATTGGCCACCTGGAAAACAAAGTTCCTGAACAAAGCAAGTAGGTCAATTCTAATCAATGCCACTATGAACTCTATGGCCATGTACCCATTGAATTGCTTTGCACTTCCCAAGAGATGCTTAAATGAACTAGATAAGACCATAAGGGATTTCTAGGGTTTTGATGAAACTAAGAAGAGACTACACTTGGTAGGATGGGGGAAAAATATGTGCACTCAAGGAACTAGAAGGAACAGGTTGTAGGTCTTACCACATCCTAAATGAGATCTCACTCACAAAGCTATGTTGGAAAACACACTCCAACACTAGCCTAGCCTCAAATGTCCTAAGAGCCAAATACTCTAACATTAGAAATGGCGTGACCCCTTTAAGAAAGGCTCCCACATCTGGCAAAACATTGGGAAAGGCTGGGACAACTTCACCAACTATGCTATTTGGGTGACTGGTAATGGGAATCTAATCTCCTTTAGGCTGGACAACTGGACTAGGAAAGGAACACTTAGGACCCTTATTTGTGGACCACTCACCTTAAGGGACCTAGAGTTGAAAGTCTCTGACTGCCTAGTTGAGGGGAGATGGGATATTAATCACCTTTCTCTCACACTTCCCCCTGACATTGTGACCACAATTCTGTCTATGTATATTCCTAACTCTGGTAATGATGAGATGGCTTGTTCCCTTGCCCAAGGGAGATATTTCAACACCAAGACAGCATATGCTGAGCTTTGGCAAAAACACTTCCCAAGCAACACCAAAACACCACCCTCAATCACCAGCCTAACCATCAACACCAAGAGTTGGGGAATACTATGGACAGGCCACTGACCACCGAAGGTTAAATTCTTCATTTGGGCAATTCTTTGGGATGCACTACCTGTTAAAAATACATTACACAAAAGAGGGATCAAATCAAACCAATTTTGCCCCTTCTGCCCAAACACCCCTAAAACCTGGGAACACGCACTGAGACACTGCCCTCCAGCCAAAGAAATCTAGCAATGCTTTATGATAGGTTTTAGTCATGTCACCTAATCAAAAATAAACCTACGGTCCTCTAACTAAGGTAGTCAGTGGTAGCAGCGTCGAATCCGCAGGGAGACAGAGTTTCTATATTAATATTCAATTAACTAACTACTTCAGATGAAAATATGGAGAATTAACTGAACTAATGAGTAAGCTAAATAATACGAATTATGTCAAGGATTTAACTATGGAATAAAAGCCTAGGGTATTAGGTCGGTCCACCATGCTTATACCAATCAAACAAGGTCAACAACTATCGAAACCTAGGTCAAGAGTCGAGGGATTAGAGCATGTGTTGAGCTATGGTTAAGACTCAACGCTCATAGTTCAACATACGCCGCATGTTCACTAACGTAATCAGAACTACTGATGTGTCCTAGGCCTCTAGTCGTAAGACGGATCTGTGCAAACAACTATTAACCATAAGCAATCAATGAAATTGGCCACTAACATTAATCACTAATTAAGAACAAACCACACCACAATCACTCTAATCAAGCCCTAGAAATCAATAGAAGTCTAAATAGCAATCATGGTATAAACATGGCTTCCCTATCTAACACCCTAGAAAGAGAACTACTTAGACATGATCGAATTGGCAACAACAAAACTAATTGAAAACCCTAAGAATTGCATCATGAACTAATTGAGAAATAAGCGATTGAACTAAAGTAATTGAGATAAAGGAATAAAGCAATAAGCAAGACGATTACCAAATTGACGGAAAGCGGAAACTTTAATTGAATTGAAATTGTACTTGAATCTCTTCTACAATCGAAAGCAATGATAAACTAGGCTAAGAGCTCTCTAAGTGTTTAACAATATGAAAGATACCCATAAAAATAACCTAAAAAAAGTATTTATAGGTCCTAAGAAAACAATAAGATAGAGTGGGGAAAATAACGAAAATCGCATTCCCGTGTCATCCGCCCGATCGGGCAAAAGGCCGCCCGATCGGGCCTGGGAACAAGTCTCCAGCAGCAACAAAATAAGCTCACCCGATGGGATCGGGGCAGATTCCACCCGATCGGGGCCGCAACCCCAGCACCCGATCGGGTAAGTCCACCCGATGCCATCGGGTGGATGTCTTCTTCAGCTTCATAAAAACGGCAAAAAATGCCTAAAGTATTGCTCCGCCCGATGTGATCGGTCAAGGCCGCCCAATCGGGCGGAAACCTGAACTTCAGCTTCTTCACTCGTACCCGATCGGGCAGTTGTTGCCCGACCCGATCGGGCGACTCTTCTTCTTTCCTTGCCTTGCTTGGCTTCAGACGCCAAGTCTTTGCACACTTGCTTCTTCATAATTGGGTCCAAATACCATCTTGAGACCTCAAAGATGCCTCATAACTTCCCGCTATAGCGTGGTGCTCAAAACATCAAGTAAATAAGGAGTTTTTCCCTAAAACCTGCAAAATGATATAGAACACACAAACCACAACTATATCGAAATAGTTAGCATAAATAGCTCCTAAGAGCATCAATATAGCACAATTTAGCTTGTAAAGAAAGGGAAAAACTCTATAAGATATCGATATATCAAATTCCCCAAGCTAAACCTTTGCTTGTCCTCAAGCAAATAGAACATGATCGTGGAATAGATTGCCTCACCCCATAAATAAAACAATTCAAGCTCAAAAACATTTTCAAGACTAAGAATCGTTCAAGCAGGCATAATTCAAGTTCGGCAAATCAAATCCTTCCAACCACCAATCATCCAAGCAATTAATCAAGTTCAAGTGACTACTAGGCATACAAATCCTGAAAAGGTGCTCACAAAGGGTGTCACTCCTCTCAATTTTGTGGCAGGCAAAGAATGTGCCCGAACACTCACCGACCCGACCATAAATGTCCTTTCCCACTCACACTCTCATGTGTTTAAGAAGGTAAAATGTCGCTCATCCTAATCAAGTCGACTCAACTAGCAGACGTACTCTTTAACTTTGACAAACTGACCAAAATCAATCTAGTAGACATTGTAGGCACAAGCTCAAGAGGACTTTTACGGGTTGTAATGGGGCTTAGGTAAGAGGTAGGGATACTTTTGGGTAATGTGGTGGAAAAACCAAGAAAGGGGGAGCATGAAAACTCGAACAAGGCCTTAGGTGGCCTAAGCAACTCCCAATCAACACCATAAAACCATGAAAAATAAACCAACTCTCCAAATTCAATGAATATGCACAACAAACCCAAGTTTTAGGCAATGACATGAAACTTTATTTATGAACGTGCGTGAATTAAAGAACTTTGAATTCTTTTGAACTTTTATTTCATTTTTTTCTTTCATTTTTTTGAACTTCATTCACGCAACTCTAATTTTGCCTTTTCTTTTCTTTTTCTAATAATCAAGCCACAACAAATACACTTTTGATTCCTCAACAATCAAACCAAACCATGAAACCAACTTCACTCTCAACCCATACACAAAGCTCCCCCAAGCTAGGCTTGGGAATAATATCGAAACAAAGGCCATGGGCTTATAATAAGGGTTTAAGTAACATGAAATAAGGTCATTAGGCTCAGCGGGGCTAAGGAGGATAAAAATGTATCAAAAACTAACTCTGGGGCTCAAGAATAAGTCAAAAGAATGCCTCTATCATAGCAAGTGTAACAAGTCACCAAACATCAAATGAGTACGAAGTCAAAGTCAAGATCGATCTGCTAGAGAGGAACTAACACACCAAAAATATAGACTGGATAAAAGTATGAATCCAATAGGCTAGAAAAAGGCCTCACAGTCTAACCAAATCAGGTATGCAGCACAAAGTAGTATATCATAGTCAGAAATTGCTCGAAATCAAAGTAGTCGAACATCAAATCAAAGCCTCATAATCACAAATGCCCAGCTATCCAGAAAACAAAGTCAAATCATTCTCAATAAAGCACAACAAGGGGCACAGGGAGGCAATCAAACCACTCATGATCAAACAATTTTTTTTTCAATTTTTCTTAAAGCTGTAAACTAAACTATCAAAGCTTTAAACTACACTAAAAAGCAATAAACTATACTCACAGTGAGACATTCTCCCCCAAGCTGAACGAGGCAATGTCCTCATTGCAACGAGGGAGAGGAGAGAACAAGGGCATCAGCCGCCCATATCATCATTAGTGGGGTCACTGAAGAAACCACCACTAGAAGTACCACCACCAACGGTAAAACCACCACCGGAGGGACCACTCATCTCACCACCAAATCCACTAGGACCTGCATCAAAACCACCTCCAAAACCATTAGTGGTTTTATTCGTGTCACCTAATCAAAAATAAACCTACGGTCCTCTAACTAAGGTAGTCAGTGGTAGCAGGGTCGAATCCACAGGGAGACAGAGTTTCTATATTAATATTCAATTAACTAACTACTTCAGATGAAAATATGGAGAATTAACTGAACTAATGAGTAAGCTAAATAATACGAATTAAGTCGAGGATTTAACTATGGAATAAAAGCCTAGGGTATTAGGTCGGTCCACCATGCTTATACCAATCAAACAAGGTCAACAACTATCGAAACCTAGGTCAAGAGTCAAGGGATTAGAGCATGTGTTGAGCTATGGTTAAGACTCAACGCTCATAGTTCAACATACGCCGCATGTTCACTAACGTAATCAGAACTACTGATGTGTCCTAGGCCTCTAGTCGTAAGACGGATCTGTGCAAACAACTATTAACCACAAGCAATCAATGAAATTGGCCACTAACATTAATCACTAATTAAGAACAAACCACACCACAATCACTCTAATCAAGCCCTAGAAATCAATAGAAGTCTAAATAGCAATCATGGTATAAACATGGCTTACCTATCTAACACCCTAGAAAGAGAACTACTCAGACATGATCGAATCGGCAACAACAAAACTAATTGAAAACCCTAAGAATTGCATCATGAACTAATTGAGAAATAAGCGATTGAACTAAAGTAATTGAGATAAAGGAATAAAGCAATAAGCAAGACGATTACCAAATTGACGGAAAGCGGAAACTTTAATTGAATTGAAATTGTACTTGAATCTCTTCTACAATCGAAAGCAATGATAAACTAGGCTAAGAGCTCTCTAAGTGTTTAACAATATGACAGATACCCATAAAAATAACCTAAAAAAAGTATTTATAGGTCCTAAGAAAACAATAAGATAGAGTGGGGAAAATAACGAAAATCGCATCCCCGTGTCATCCGCCCGATCGGGCAAAAGGCCGCCCGATCGGGCCTGGGAACAAGTCTCCAGCAGCAACAAAATAAGCTTCATCCGATGGGATCGGGCAGATTCCACCCGATCGGGCCGCAACCCCAGCACCCGATCGGGCAAGTCCACCCGATGCCATCGGGTGGATGTCTTCTTCAGCTCTCATAAAAACGGCAAAAAATGCCTAAAGTATTGCTCCGCCCGATGTGATCGGGCGGGAAACCTGAACTTCAGCTTCTTCACTCGTACCCGATCGGGCAGTTGTTGCCCGACCCGATCGGGCGAGTCTTCTTCTTTCCTTGCCTTGCTTGGCTTCAGACGCCAAGTCTTTGCACACTTGCTTCTTCATAATGGGGTCCAAATACCATCTTGAGACCTCAAAGATGCCTCATAACTTCCCGCTATAGCGTGGTGCTCCAAACATCAAGTAAATAGGGAGTTTTTCCCTAAAACCTGCAAAATGATATAGAACACACAAACCACAACTATATCGAAATAGTTAGCATAAATAGCTCCTAAGAGCATCAATATATCACAATTTAGCTTGTAAAGAAAGGGAAAAACTCTATAAGATATCGATATATCACTTTACACCACTACCACAACTCTTCAACACAGGGACCAATGAAACTTGGATGATCTCTAATCTTTTCACCACTGAGGAAGTAAATAATACCCCCAGGAACATTCAGTTTGGGATAGCTTGTTGGGAGAAATGGAAAAAGAGAAACTCTTGGGTTTTTGAGTAGAAAAATAAGAAAACAGATCAGGTTTACAACTAGATTATAAAGCTCACCAAAGACACAATCAAACCTAACAAGGAAAACACTAGAGGGGAGGAAAACATAGACAGCCTTGAGATTAACTGTAACCACTGCATGGTTAAAGTAGATGCCTCCTTCTGCCCAAGAACATTCCAAGCAGGACTAGCAGGGATCTATAGAGATGGCAACAATAGGAATACAAAGGCTTTTTTCAGAAAAACAAAAGCACCAGACGCTACCACTATAGAGCTCATGGCAATCTTACAAGCTTTAGACTGGATAGTAGAACATAACTTACAACATCTTCACTTGTTTCCTGACTCTAAGATAGCAATGGAACATATGACACATCCACCTCTCATTAAGGACTGGCATTGCAATTTGGCTAATGTATGCAGGGAGTCCATCAGGATGGAGCAGGACGCATGAGCTAGCAAAGGTTGGAAGGAGGTGTTTACAAGATGCGGACAATATGGCTAAGTGGGAGAGAGAACAAGATTTTGTTGACAAGAAGTACTTAACTGTGTTCTCCTCCCCTTTTGTAAACAATGATTGTAATATTAACACCACTCTACTCTTGTATATTATTAGTAGGGCTCGACAAGCCAACCAGAATTCTATGTTTAACTCTTTGAACAATAGTTCTAATAGCTTAACGTAGTTTAATATATTGCTCCTTCCGACCAAAAAAGAGAGAGAGGGAAAGAGATAGATAGAGGGTGGCGGGGAGGGTGATTCGCTAGTGGAGGGGGGAGGGTGATTCGCTAGTGGAAGGGGGAGGGTTTGTGTTTTGTTTTGTTTTGTTTTTTAAGTCAGTTTTTGAAAATTAAAAAATAATTTTTTATTATAAAAAAAATTATGAGAAAAGGTAATAGAAAATAAAAATAATAAGTTGAAGGTTAAAAAAGCGAATCCAAAATAAAAATGTCCACCATGTAGAATTTGAAAAACATAGGGTCACCATATAAAATTTCCCTAAAAAAATTGTTGCTAGTAAGCTTAGCTTGTCAAAAAAAATTGTTCCATCATTATACGACTTGTTCTCTCTGGCTTATTATCAGTTAATTCAATTTAGCTAAGTTCCAGTCAGTTTAGTTTAATTCACTTCAGTTCACTTGTAGATAATACTTTTACTTTTACATATAACTATTTTCATATTAGTCAATATTTTCAATTGAAGAGAACATACTCATAAGATTTATTTATGAGGAACAAACTTTTGTGGGTAATTAGATAATATTTTTCGTCCGGCACCAAACAAAAACAAATAATTTGTTCAATCATTGTATTTATTTAAGAGCATTAAACATATATGGGAAATTAGATACTCCCTCCGTTTGTTTCAAATTGTTACACTTTCCTTTTTAGAACGTTTCTTTTTAATTGTTACACTTTCACTTTTACTATCTTTGGTAAACTTTCATATATCTATATTCTATTTTTCCATACTTTTGGCCTCACTTGTCCTTTTCTTTTTTATATTAAACACCCAGCCAACCTATACTTTTTACTTTTATAACATTATCTCCCATACTTTATCTATTTCCCAAACAACTTTATTTATTCCCCAAACAATCATTGCATAGATTTCACAAATTTTTTTGGTTATCCCCCAAAGTGAACTGTAACAATTAAAAAAAACGGGTGGAGTAATATTATGATGTATTTTTTAAGATCCAAAAATAGCTAAGTTTATACCCCACGTAAATTAACAAGTCTACTAAAAGTTTAAAATTATTTAAATATTGCGAAGAATGTTCATATTCAATTTTTTTTTTTGGGTTGGAAGGAGCAATATATTAAACTACGTTAAACTATTACAACTATTGTTCAAGTAGTTAAACGTAGGATTCTGGTTGGCTTGTCGATCCCTACTAACAATATCCAAGAGTACATTGGTGTTAATATTACAATCATTGTTCAAAAAAGGGGAGGAGAACACAGTTAGGTATTTCTTGTCAACAACATCTTGTTCTTTAGCATACTGTCCGCATCTTGTAAACACCTCCTCCTAACCTTTTTCCAGCTCCTGCGTCCTACTCCATCCTGAGTGGTCCCTGCATACATTAGCCAAATTCCAGTACGAGTCCTTAATGAGAGGTGGATGTGTTATATGTTCCACTGCTATCTTAGAGTCAGAAAACAAATGAACATGATATAAATTCTGTTCTACTATCCAGTCTAAAGCTTGTAGAATTGCCATGAACTCTGCAGTGGTAGCATCTGGTGCTTTTGTTTTTCTGAAGAAGGCCTTTGTATTCCTATTGTTTCCATCTCTATAGATCCCTTCTAGTCCTGCTTGAGGGTTCTTGGGCAGAAAGAGGCATCTACTTTAATCATGCACTGGTTACAGTTAATCTCAAGGCTGTCTATGTTTTCCTCCTCTCTGGTGTTTTCCTTGTTAGTTTTGATTGTGTCTTTGGTGAGCTTTATAAACTGGTTGTAAACCTGATCTGTTTTCTTATTTTTCTGCTCAAAACCCAAGAGTTTCTCTTTTTCAAAATCTCCCAACAAGCTATCCAAATTGTATGTTCCAGGGGTATTGTTTACTTCCTCAATGGTAAATAGATTAGAGATCATCCAGGTTTTTCATTGTTCCCTGTGTTGAAGAGTTGTCGTAGTGGTGTAAAGCATTGCTAGATTTCTTTGGCTGGTGGGCAGTGTCTCAGGGTGTGTTCCCAGGTTTCAGGGGTGTTCGGGTAGAAGGGGTAAAATTGGCTTGATTGGATCCCTCTTTTGTGTAATGTATTTTTAACAGGTAGTGCATCCCAAAGAATTGCCCAAATGAAGAATTTAACCTTAGGTGGCCAGTGGCCTGTCCATAGTTTTCCCCAACTCTTGGTGTTGATGGTTAGGCTGGTGATTGAGGGTGGTGTTTTGGTGTTGCTGCTAGATAAATGTTTTTGCCAAAACTCAGCATATGATGTCTTGGTGTTGAAATATCTCCCTTCGGCGGAACAGACCAGCTCATCATTACCAGAGTTAAGAATATACATGGACTGAATTGTGGTCACAATGTCAGGAGGAAGTGTGAAGGAAAGGTGGTTAAGATCTCATCTCCCCTCAATTAGGCAGTTAGAGACTTTTAATTCTAGGTCTCTTAAGGTGAATGGTCCACAAATAAGGCTCCTAAGTGTTCCTTTTCTAGTCCAGTTATCCAGCCAAAAAGAGATTTGATTTCCATTACCAATCACCCAAATAGCATAGTTAGTGAAGTTGCCCCAACCTTTCCCAATGTTCTGCCAGATGTGAGAGCCTTTCTTAAAAGGGTTCAGACCATTTCTATTGTTAGAGTATTTGGCTCTTAGGACATTTGAGGCTAGGCTAGTGTTGGAATGAGTTTTCCAACATAGCTTTGTGAGTGAGATCTCATTTAGGATGTGATAAGACCTACAACCCGTTCCTCCTAATTTCTTGGGTGCACACAATTTCTCCCATCCTACCAAGTGTAGTCTCTTCCTAGCTTTATCAGAGCCCCAGAAAAAGTCCCTCATAGTCTTATTTGTTCATTTAGGCATCTCTTAGGGAGTGCTAAGCAATTCAATGGGTACATGGCCATAGAGTTTATAGTGGCATTGATTAGAATTGACCTACCTGCTTTATTCAGGATCTTTGTTTTTCAGGTGGCCAATTTGTCTTTCATTCTTCTGGAAAGGTATTCTAGTTGGCTGTAGGTGAGTCTCTTATCAGTCAAGGAATATATATCCAAGGTACTCCTCTAATTCTTGGCTTGGTTTGATTTGCAACATATTAGACAAAGTTTGGATTTGGGATTTGGGATTTGAGATTTGGGTGTGTTCTTAGAAAAATAGCACTTGATCTTGTTATAGTTGATTTTATGTCCTGAAATATCCTTGAAGTGTGCCAATGTGGTAAGATGTCTATTCACAGTTTGGGTGTTAGCTTCTCCAAACAGGATGAGGTCATCTGCAAATACTATTCGATTATTCACTATGACATTTATATCTATTTATGAGCACTAAACATATATTGTATGGGTAGTCAGATAATATTTATAATATGTTCAACTTCATTCCATCATGCACCAAGAAGAAATAATTAATTTGTTCCATAACCATTATATTTATATATCTATTCATAAGCATTAAACATATATGGTATGGGTAGTCAGATAATATTTACTATGTGTTCAACTTCATTCCATCATGCACCAAAGAAGAAAAAAATTATTTTGTTCCGTAACCCTTATATATCTATTTATGAGCATGACACAAAAAATTAATTTGTTCCGTAACCATTATATATCTATTTAAAATCAAACAACAGCTCAAACCCTATAGAAAAAAGAGAATGAACATCCTTTTTGAATAAAATAATGGGATTTTTGAATAAAGTGATGGGTTTAAGATAGTCTAATTTTATAATAAAATTAGACCGTCTCTTTTAATAACTTTTGATAAAAAGAGTTTAGGCAACAATTCAAACCCAATAGAACGAAGACAATGAAACACCTTTTTGAATAAAGTGATGTGCTTTTGGAATAAAATGGTGGGCTTAATTTAGTCTAATTTTACTACTTCCTCCGTTTTTATTTAAATGTGACACTTTTAGATTCACGGACTCTAGGCAATTTTTGGGAAGGAAAGAGATAGAGAGAAAAAAATAAGGGGACCCATGTGA
Source organism: Patellifolia procumbens (assembly GCA_947645195.1). Classification (NCBI taxonomy): domain Eukaryota; kingdom Viridiplantae; phylum Streptophyta; class Magnoliopsida; order Caryophyllales; family Amaranthaceae; genus Patellifolia; species Patellifolia procumbens. Next base: position 2,215,096 of record CANSGD010000188.1, on the reverse strand, counting down.
GAGGAGAAAGATAGAGAGAGTTTATTGACCAAAAAAGAAAGTGTCACATTTAATTTAATACTTCCTAAAATAGAAAGTGTCACATTTAAAAAAAAGGAGGAAGTATAAAATTAGACCACCTCTTTTAATAACTTTTGAATAAAAAAAAGTAGTGTTTCGTGAGGTAAAGTTTGTAAAAGTGATGTGCGTTTTCAGAAATGTTCAATCTCATCAAAGATCGTGTTTTTTCACAATAAACTATATTTATTTCAACTTAATATGTATATGTTAGTTTTCACTTCGATTGTATATATCATATGACTTCAAATTTTTGAATGAGTTTCTAATTATATACTACATCCGTTCCTTAATAAGTGACACACTTCATATTTTCACGCTTGCCAATGCATTATTTTAAACATTAATATCTATAATTATCAATGAGTAAAAATTACAAAAAGTTGATTTTAAATCAATGCACGTTGAGATGAATCTAACAAGATCCCACATGACTATGTTTTTCCTAAAAGATAAACCACCAAATTCTATTAAAGTCTAAACTGTGAATAGTAAACACTATACAAGTGTGTTACTTATTAAGGAACGGAGGAAGTATAAAATAAGATGAATAGAAGTAGGTGTAATTCTTGTAGTACTATGAAAATTTCCATATCGGTATCACTCTAATCGGGTGCGAATAAGATTCGGAACTCGCACCTGAACTTGTATGTTGCAGCGGCAAAATAGTCACTTTTCAAGTAGTGAGATAATTGGTGGTACCTTATCAAAATAATCAAAACTTTTATTCTCTTGCCTTGAATGATCCCTTTTAGGTCTACTATATATATAGACAAAAAGGAAGGGCGGGATAGAGCTCAAAGACAGGCTGAAGGCAGAGAAGGGCATCAAGAGTTTGTATTATTTATAAAAGGTACTCCAGGACCCATAATTATGATTATTTTAAGCGGATCGCTCATAGTTGAATTTAAAGTATAAGGATATATATTGTTAGAATGAAACTGAATTACATTCATTTTAACTTAATTTAAAAATGGACTAAATGAACATGGCCGATAATTGTAATGAAATATTTAAGAAAATAAAAACAAAAGTTGGAAAAATACAAGAGGGACAAAGATATGAGTGTGTCCTTCTCTCCCCTTCTATAAAAAGGCTTTTTATAACACTCTCAGTGCAAACTGTAATATGGAAGTATCAAGATGGCGAGTCTTAAACGTAAGCTTGAGGGTGAGGTTGAGATCAGAGCAACTGCTACAGATGTCCTCCATGGCATACTTGGGAGTAAACCTCACCATGTTTCTCATGCTGCATCTCATTTTATGCAGGCTGTTGATTTGCATGAAGGTGACCATGGTAAGATTGGCTCAATAAGTGTGTGGAAGTACACTTTAGGTAAATTCTAATTCTCTCTTTCTCCTTTTTCTTATAAACAAGTACTCCCTCCGTTCCCAAGTAGATTTCTCATTTGGTTTTTACACGGTCTCCGATGTACAACAAAAATTAAAAAGTTGATATTTTGAATGTACACATTAACGCGAATCTAACAAAATTCGACATGACTATTATCAATATTATATATTAGTGAAAAAAAGGATTTTTGGCAAAAACCACCTATTCTAATAGACAATATAGGTTTAACCACCTTTTGTAATTTTTTTTAAAATAACTACCTTTTATGTTTAAAACCTGTAGGAATCACTACCAAACCACTTTCGAGGCCAAATTTTAGTGGTTTTCCGTCATCTTCATCATTTCCACCCAATTTTCCTTCGATTTTCTCATTCAATCCATCCTTAATTCATCAAATTGGGGGAAATTTAAAGATTTTTTTCAATTAATCATTCATTTGGGATGACGGAAAACCACTAAAATTTCCCCCAAATTGATGAATTAAGGATGGATTGAATGAGAAAATCGAAGGAAAATTGGGGGGAATGAAGAAGATGACGGAAAACCACTAAAATTTGGCCTGAAAGTGGTTTTGGTAGTGATTCCTACAGGTTTTAAACATAAAAGGTAGTTATTTTTAAAAAAATTACAAAAGGTGGTTAAACCTATATTGTCTATTAGAATAGGTGGTTTTTGCCAAAAAACCCGTGAAAAAATATAGGCAGAGTTTACAAAGTTTGACTTAGAATAAAGCCAATGAAAAATCTATTGGAAAACAGAGGAGGTATTTACTAAGTGAAGTAACTTACTCCGTATCTGCTAATCTTTATGGTTTTAGATGGGAAGGCTTTAGTAGCAAAGACGAAACTTAAAGAGATTGATGAGGAGAAAAAGTATGTCAAATACCGAGTCTTCGAAGGCGATCTAATGGACGAGTATAAGACCTTTGTTGGAACTTGTCATGTGATACCTAAGGATGAGGAAACCAGCCTAGCGAAATGGACATTTGAGTATGAGAAGCTGCATCCTGGTATCCCTGAACCAACTGCCGTGCTCGATTCCTGGCTTGAGGCGACTAAAGATATTGATGATCATCACCATGGCGTAAAGAAGTAAACATATATGTATGTGTGCTCCAAAGTAAACATATATATATGTATGGCCAATGATTTAAGCAGTTTATTAGTTTGAATTATCCAAAGTTGTAACTTGCATGAAGTATTTAAACTAAATAATAAGGCATGCAATTCATTTCTTTATCAATCATTATCCGTATGCCAGTTTATAACTGTGTAAGGTCAAAGCAAGGAATGAATTTGTAACATGCATTAGAATTGGTAGCACTAGTATTATGAGTATTGTGTGCCTGTATGTTGTGGTGTGGTACACTGATTGCATTGTGATCATATATGTTAGAAACTGACTGTTTACAATGACTGAACAAAGACTAAATTCAAGGCTGTGTCGCGGTAGAAGATCACTGACTTGAAAGCAATTACGGCCCGACTATGGTGATAATCGCAACTGGCCGGAAAGCTCCCCAAGGTTAACACAGCGACCTTTCTAAGTCACCACTAACAGAGAAAGATCTTGGAGACTTTTTATGCACGTACCCAGTGTTTAGAAGAGAGAAAGAAGAAGAGAAGAGAAGTGAATTTCGGATGCAAAACTGAGGTAGCAGTGGACTGATTTTATAGTAAAAGAATCAGGCCAAATAAAGAAGGTAATAAACAGAGGGAGGAAATCAAGGGCGACAATAAAGGCCATTTAACACTATAACGTTTAACAACGTTTCAGTTTTTCATGTTACCGTTACACACAGTTGGGCTCGGGTCCAAAAAGATAAGCTCCAGCTCAGCTCTTCCCAGAACCCAGAACCCAGATCCCAGGCCCAGGCCGGTCCGGTCCGGTCCGGTCCGGTCCGGGCGGGCGGCGCGCGCGCGCGCGCGTGTGTGTGTAGCAAGCCCAAACCCAAGTTTGATCTCCAACCACAAAAACCAACCAAGTACTCAACTCAATAAACATGAAGAGGAAGGGAGTTAATAAACAAAGGCAAGCTCCCTTCCATAGGAGATGTGGGATGTTTGGAAAAAACACAAGTAGGCTTTGCAAGCCTTAACTCCAACAATCCCCCACAAAGGCTTTGAAAAGCAAAAGAAATTCCTGGGTAAGGAAAGGGAGGTACTTAAGCATCAATATCTTTCGATTTGAATTGATACATAGTGGAGTGAGGCAACAACTTACTTTCTAGTGAGTGAATTTCTCTTGAACTCACCAGAGTTCCGTTGAGACCCCCACAACACATACCTACCTTAAGAACGTGCAGTCTCCGCGATACAACACAAGCGCTTTATAGCCATGCGCACACCTTGGGTCTCATAAGTGCTCTAGAAAGACAGCCCAGTCTTTCATAGAAGGCGGCTTAACCTCCACACTTACGTAGGTAGTCCATTAAGTGTTCCTCAATAACACCACCCCGAGGGATATGAAACTATTAAGAGCAAAAGCTCAACCTCTCAATATAAATCCATCAAGTGCGTCTCAATAGCACCACCAAACAGGCTATGGATTTAGAAAGCACTACCAACATGCCATAGGGATGAGTAATGTAGTGCAAGTTAAGATTCTATGGCTTCGTTTGACCACAAACGGGTATCCACCATAAACTCTCAACTAATGGGCCTAAGCCCCATCCCCCTCGACGACTCTAGGACAACTCTCCTAGATAATCCCTTAGTAAAGGGATCAGCAAGATTTCTTTCGGACCTGACATAGTCCAAAGAAATCACCCCATTTTTCAGGAGTTGTTTCACGACTCCATGTCTGATCCGTATGTGTCTTTTCTTACCATTGTAGACACTGTTCTTAGCAACGCCAATGGCTGCTTGAGAATCACAGTGAAGGGAGACAGGAGCACCCTGCCCTCCCCATAATGGAATATCAGACAAAAGGTTTCTCAACCACTCAGCTTCTTGCCCTGCCAACTCGAGTGCAATAAACTCAGACTCCATGGTTGAGCGTGCTATACAAGTCTGTTTCGAAGACTTCCACGAAATAGCACCACCACCAAGAGTAAACACGTAACCACTAGTTGAACTAATCTCATCATTACCTGAAACCCAGTTTGCATCACAAAATCCTTCAAGTACAGCAGGAAATTTAGAGTAGTGCAAACATAGATCAACTGTTCCTTTCAGATATCTAAGAAGACGATGAAGAGCATTCCAATGTTCATTACTAGGGTTATGAGTATACCGACTCAGTCGACTCACTGCACAGGCTATGTCAGGTCGAGTACAGTTCATGAGGTACATCAAACTACCTATGACTTTCGCATATTCAGTTTGAGAAACACTTTCTCCTAAATTCTTAGTCAAATGAATACTAGGGTCATAGGGTGTACTCACTGGAGCAACATCAAAGGAGTTAAATTTTTTAAGCACCTTTTCCACATAATGAGACTGACTAAGGGAGATGCGACCGGAGGTTTTCTTAAGTCTTACTCCTAAAATCACATCAGCTTCTCCCAAATCCTTCATCTCAAACTTCGATGCCAAGAAAAGTTTAGTATCATTGACCACCTTTAAATTGTTACCAAAGATCAACATGTCATCCACATAAAGACATATGATTACACAATCTGATCCTATTAGCTTTGAGTAAACGCAAGAGTCAGAGTTGTTGACAATGAAGCCATTTGACACAATAGTACTGTCAAATTTTTCATACCACTGTTTTGGTGCTTGTTTGAGACCATATAAGGACTTCCTCAACTTACACACTTTATCTTCTTGACCTTGCACCACGAAACCCTCAGGTTGAGACATATAAATCTCCTCCTCTAAGTCACCATTCAAGAAAGCAGTCTTAACATCCATCTGATGTATGACTAAGTCATGAATAGCAGCAAGAGCTAACAGGGTCCTAATGGTGGCTATCTTAGTCACAGGAGAATAAGTGTCAAAGTAATCTAGTCCTTTCCTTTGAGTGAAGCCCCTAATCACAAGTCTGGCTTTAAACCTCTCAATGGTCCCATCAGGTCTCAACTTCTTTTTAAAGATCCATTTGCTATCTATGGTCTTTGATCCCTTAGGTAAGTAAGTTAACTCCCAAGTGGAGTTAGACACTATGGAATCTAGCTCGCTCTTAATGGCCTCTTTCCAAAAACTAGCATCCACAGATCTCATTGCTTCCTCAAAAGTCTTAGGGTCCTCTTCTATCATGAAAGCATAGACCAATTCATCACTTAACAAGTCAATACAAGAGCTCTCAGACAGAAAAGCAGTGACAAAATCAGAACCAAAGTCTTTTGCTACTCTAGGTCTTTTACTTCTCCTAGGTTCATCTGTAGCACCAGAACTACCAACATGCAAATCAACTGAAGTACTACTTAAAGTCAAATCAGCAGTAACATTACTAGTAGGTAAGGAAACGTCGTGCGTAGAACAAGTAGGTAAAACAACCGTAGGAGAAGAACATGAAGGCATGGAAGCAACATCACCCTTTTTCAAGGGAAAAACATGTTCAAAGAACTCAGCGTCTCTGTACTCACAAATAGACCTATCACTCAAAGTCATGAACCTATAGGCAGCATGAGCATAACCAATAAATACTGCATCAAAGGTCTTAGGTCCAATGTTTGACCTTTTATAGTCAGGTAGCCCAACTTTAGCTAGACACCCCCACACTCTCAAGAAGCTTAAGTTTGGAGTAAACCCCTTCCATAATTCATAGGGAGTCTTATCTAACCTTTTGTGAGGTACTCTGTTAAGAACATGACAGGCTGAAAGGACTGCTTCCCCCACATTTCATCAGGCAACCCAGAACTTACAAGCATAGCATTCATCATGTTTTTCAAAGACCTATTTTTCCGTTCAGCTATACCATTCTGTTGGGGTACATAAGGTGCACTAAGTTCATGAATAATACCCAATTTCTCACAATGGTCATTCAAAGAGAAGTTTTCAAACTCTCTACCTCTGTCAGATCTAACCCTCTTGATTTTCCTATCAAGTTGGTTTTCTACTTCGGCCTTATATTTGATGAAAGCTTCCCCTGCCTCACTTTTGGCTTTGAGAAGGTAAATCTTAGTGTACCTCGAAAAATCATCAACAAATGAAATATACCAGAATTTTCCTCCTCTACTTCTAGTGTTCTGGAAGTCAGCTAAGTCCGTATGAATCAACTCTAGAAGTTGTGTGGTCCTTTGAGTCACAGTTTTGCAAGGTTTCTTAGTGAATTTTGCTTCAACACAAACTGGACACTTAGAAAACTCAGTAGTTGACAGATTAGGAATTAAAGCTAAGGTCCTTAGTCTCTTAATGGAAGCAACATTCACATGCCCTAATCTACCATGCCACAAATTTAAAGACTCAGCAATATAAGCAGAACCAGAAACAGTTTTATTAAAACCAGCAGAAATAGAAGAAGCAACATTCAGAATAAATAAACCTCCACTTAAATACCCCTTCCCAACAAATTCCCCACCACGAGTCATTACAACTTCGTCAGCCTCAAAAACAATTTTCAAACCAGCTTTGTTTAATAAGGCACCAGACACTAAGTTGCGACGCATAGTAGGAACATACAACACATTTGAAAGGGAGAGGGTTTTTCCAGAGGTAAGTTTAAGAGTGACCTTTCCTCGTCCAAGTACTCCAGCAGTTGCAGCATTGCCCATGTAGACACACTCGCCTTCAGAAGCATCCTGAAAATCATGGAGCAGCTCCTTGTTTGCACAGAAATGTCTTGAAGCCCCAGTGTCCAGAATCCAATCAGTACTGTTCTCGATCAGATTTGCTTCAACAACCACAGCAGCGACAATGTCGTTTGATTCAGCAAGGTTGGCCTGAGGTCCTTGTTTTTGCACAGAACCTTGGCGTTGAGGGCATTGGTAAGCCTTATGATCTGGCTTGCCACAGACATAACAGAGGACAGACTTCTTTTGAATCTTGCTATCCGGTTTGTTAAATTTGCCTTGCTTTTTTCCTTTGTTATTACCCTTTTCCCTTTTCCCTTAAACTTATCAAAGCCTGATGGAGCAGCAGATTCCACCAGGTTAGCTTTAGCGGTATTAACAGAAACTGAATCTAGATTGTCCTTAAGGCGATTTGCCTCTTCAATCCTCATATGACTAATTAATTCCTGAAGAGACAGGAATTCTTTTCTGTGTTTCAGATTATTTCTAAAATCTCTCCAAGAGGGGGGAAATTTTTCTAGTAAAACATTAGCTTGAAATACTTCACAAATTTTCATGTCCTCATTAAGAACATCAGCACAGAGATTTTCGAACTCATGAACTTGATCCATGACTGGCTTATCATCAACCATACGGAAAGCCAGCCACTTGCCAACAACATATTTCTGTTTTCCAGCATCATCAGCCCCATATTTTTTCTCAAGGGCCTCCCAAATCAGTTTTGAACTTTTATGAACCATAAACAAATCATACAGATTATTGATCATCAGATTAAGGAGGTGGAAACGGACAGTTATATTATCTTTTACATATTTTTCAATTTCGTCCTCTTTCTTCTTAATTTCAGTAGCAGAAGGAGAAGAGGATGAGTCACCTGTAGTAGTAAGCGCAGTGGGACAGTCCTTGAAAAGGACGTAGTCAATGTCCAATTGCTCAAAGAACATCAGCAGTTTGGAAGACCAACGTTTGTAGTTGTTTCCGTCAAGAGATTCGAGCTTGGACAGATGAGACACGGATTTGCTTGAAAAATCAGCCATTGCAAATTAAAATAATTGCTTTCAAATTGTTAGAAACTGACTGTTTACAATGACTGAACAAAGACTAAATTCAAGGCTGTGTCGCGGTAGAAGACCACTGACTTGAAAGCAATTACGGCCCGACTATGGTGGTAATCGCAACTGGCCGGAAAGCTCCCCAAGGTTAACACAGCGACCTTTCTAAGTCACCACTAACAGAGAAAGATCTTGGAGACTTTTTATGCACGTACCCAGTGTTTAGAAGAGAGAAAGAAGAAGAGAAGAGAAGTGAATTTCGGATGCAAAACTGAGGTAGCAGTGGACTGATTTTATAGTAAAAGAATCAGGCCAAATAAAGAAGGTAATAAACAGAGGGAGGAAATCAAGGGCGACAATAAAGGCCATTTAACACTGTAACGTTTAACAACGTTTCAGTTTTTCATGTTACCGTTACACACAGTTGGGCTCGGGTCCAAAAAGATAAGCTCCAGCTCAGCTCTTCCCAGAACCCAGAACCCAGAACCCAGGCCCAGCCCAGTCCGGTCCGGTCCGGGCGGGCGGCGCGCGCTCGTGTGTGTGTGATAGCAAGCCCAAACCCAAGTTTGATCTCCAACCACAAAAACCAACCAAGTACTCAACTCAATAAACATGAAGAGGAAGGGAGTTAATAAACAAAGGCAAGCTCCCTTCCATAGGAGATGTGGGATGTTTGGAAAAAAACACAAGTAGGCTTTGCAAGCCTTAACTCCAACAATATATTAAGTGTTTGACCCGAGCTTTGACCTCGAGAGATAATATAAAAATGATAAAGTATATTGGTTGTATCTCCAAGTACAACCTACTCGTTGTAAGAAAAAAAAGATGAACCTTCTAAAAAGAACCTCCCAAACAAAAAAAAACCTCAAGAAAGACAAAATGGTTTTTTCAAGGCCAAATAAATATGCATATTTACGTACAGAGACTACTATTTATGTTGGAAATAACAGGTAGTGATTGCAATAAGTTTAAGGGAAATTTTCAATGGTGACCGTTACGTATTAGTAATTCTCAGTGGTGGAAATTTCTAAAATACTTTCCCATTGGTAGCCCTATTTTACAAATTATTCCCAGATATGGCCTTAATGAAAAATATTCCGTTAATAATAAAGCAGATTCTGTTAGTTAACCATTAAGATGGTCACTCGCACATAAAAGGAGATCTTTTAGGTCATTTTTTGCCAATTTTGAAATCAAAATCGAACGCTGAGGGCTAAAGTTAACCCCCTAAACTTAACTTTAAGAATCGATTTTGAAGTCGAAATTGAAAAGAACAATCCCAAGTGTCTTGTTTTATGTGCGAATGTCCGCTTTAACGGTTCATTAGTGGATATGCTTTATTATTAACGAATATTTTTCGATAAGGTTATGCTTGGGAATAATTTGTGACGCAGGGCTACCAATGGGAAAGTTTTTTTTAAATCTCCACCACTAGTAATTTCTAATACCTAAAGGCCATCATTGGGAATTTCCCTAAGTTTAATTAACAATGGAAATTTAACTTATCTACAAGAATCATGACCTAGACTTGATCGAATCTCAGAAGAATAATGTTGTGTCGTGGTATGTATGTCACTGTCTTAAAAGCCATTTCGCCACCATATCGGTGCAAAATTTTCAATGACGAAGATCCCCCATATTAATGCAACACCCTAGAATACTATACCCCTAATTGAAGGTTTGAAATTACTCAAGTACTGATCAATTCTCTTATGAAAAAGGATGGATTGTGTTTTGGGGTTTATGGAATAATGATAAATCATTAATGAGATTCCAAGAAGTATTTATATAAAAAGTGAAAATAAATTGCTCTGAAAATTGGATAAAGGAAAAATCATCGCCGAAAAGAATTATCCGATCGGGTGAGAACCCAATAAGGTTTGGTAATACCTAATCAGATTTAGTCTTCCCACGATCCGGTGGCAAGCAACAGCACAAGGAGGGAAAAAACAAGATTCGCACGATGAGGCCCAAGGCCGGCCACCTGATCGAGTATCAATCAAACTCTAAGAAAATAGCCTTACCCGATCAGGTCCAGGGCCGCCCAATTGGGTCTTCATTATACTCAACGAAAATTTCAAGTTTTCTTCTTCCTATATGCATTACAAGATATCCAACAATCTATCTATACAACAATCTCAAGTATTACAGCGAATGTATGCAGTTGTTTGGTTGAGACATAAAAATATGAAAAGTGAAACTTCTTAGAAAATACAAAATGGGTAAGTCGTTGTTTGGTTGACAAAAGATGATGAAATGGGGGAACTGTAATTTCATTGGAATTCCCACTTCCTACAAAGTACAAAATATAGAAAGTTGTTTATTACCCAGTCCCCCTATGTAAGTTGAAATTCCAATGAAAAGTCACTTTCCTCATTGTTAAGCAAACAACTTTTGGAAATTTCCACGAATTTAAATAAGCAATTCAATTCCCATGAATTTGAAATTTATGTAAACATCTACTTCTCATATTAACCAAACAACCACTATTTTTTATGTGCGTGTGATGCTCTTAATTTACAATATTGTTCCAGTAAGATTCATTGTGAAGCCAAATTTTATGCTACACACGGACTTAGGATGAGCACCATGCGCACGAATCTCCAATGAACATCTCCCAATGAACATCACACAATGAACAATAAACATCACCCAATGAACATCAGTTGGACATCACCTAATGAACATCACCCAATGAACAATGAACATCACTCAATGAACATCACCCAAAATTGATTTCACATGAAAAGTTTTAAATTTTTGAAAACTCAAAAACGTCACTCAATGAAAATCAGTTTGTGTACAAAGAACAATAAGTTACATCAAAAGAACATCAGTTCGATTCTTAAATTTGACATGAAAATTTTCAAATTTCCAAAAATTGTAAAAATGTTCTTTTAATTTGATTTGATGTTCTTTTAATTGAAATAAATGTTCTTTTAACTGAACTTGATGTTCATTGCTTTTAGGTTATATATTTTGAAATTCAAAAGTTTGGATCATATTTAAATATTGTAAATGTTCTTTTGATTGGATTTGATGTTCTTTTAATAGAATTAGATGTTCTTTTAACTAAAATAAATGTTCTTTTAACTGAGCTTAATGTACATTACTTTATGGTTATATATTTCGAAATTTCAAAATTTTTAATCATATTCAAAATTGTAAATGTTCTTTTGATTTACTCTATTGTTCATTTGAGTGAACTTAGTGCTCTTTTAACATAAACTGATGTTCATTGGTTGACATTTTCAAACTTTTAAAATTTTGAAAATCTTCATGTCAAATCAATTTTGCAGTCTTGTTCATTAGAGAACTAATTATTGTTTTTTGTGTGTGAACTTAGTGTTCTTTTAATACAAACTGATGTTCATTGGGTGACGTTCATTGGATGATGTGCAACTGATGTTCATTGATGTTCATTGGGTGATGTCCAACTGATGTTCATTGGGTGATGTTCATTGTTTATTGGGTGATGTTCATCGTGCGCATGGTGCTCACCATGAGTCTGTGTGTAGCATCGACCAATTGTTTTATATGCATATGCAACACTTTTTGTGTTTATGTATCACATACCAAGAGTTCACAATGATGTCCAACTCGTTTTTAACCTGGCCGGCCCAATCCACTCAATAACCATGGTTAGGTGTAACTCCTATTTAATGCGTTGTAATAAGTTTACAATTCTCTAATTGGATATCTAATATTTTGTCTCATTTTATAAGCAATTCTTGTATCTTTAATTATGTTTAAGAAAAAGTTACAATAAATGGGTGTTAATGAAATATATACCGATTGCGAGACGAATCTAATAAGATCACATATGACTATTTTGTGAATAGTGTAAAAACCTTAATATTGCAATTATAATGAAACGGATGTAGGCAGTATAGTAATAAAATAATATTGTCATCACTTTAATTTTTGTGCCACCACTTTATTTGGTTGACATCCACAAACTACTCTTTCATGAGTCACCAGTAGAGGTGTCAATTCGGGTGGCCGGGTCGGGTTCGGGTCGGTCCACGTCGGGTCGGTCCGAGTTGGGTCGGGTTTTAATCGGTCCACTTTGTTTTGTCGGTCCGGGTCGGGTCGGTCCGGGTCTGCAATGTTCGGGTATTGTCGGGTCAACGAACATGTCGGGCTCGGGTCGGGTTCAGGTCGGGTCATTATCGGACCGGGCTTACCGGGTTCGGGCCAAACCGGGTCGGGTAATAAACGGGTTGAGTAAGGTTGATTCGGGTTCGGGTTCGGGTAGCCTTTGGGTCGGGTTGATTTCGGATTCGAGCGACTTCGGGTTGAGTTAATTTCGGGTTCGAACAATTTTGGGTCGGTCGATTTCGAGTTCGGCTGTCTATGACCTGCGACTCTAGTTGATTTCAAGTTCGGTCAACTTCATCTCGGGTTATTTCCGTGACAGTCGATTCGGATTCAAGTTGAATTAATTTCATATCATACTCAATGGTGGCCTGGTGGGTATGTTTATGATTAAACCTTAACAAATGAGCTTATTCTTGAAGTTGAACTGTTATCGCGTGTTTAGAAGATCATCGTCGTTTTTGTAATCACTTTATTTGTTTGTATTTTATAACAAAAACATTCTTTATAACGTGTTATTAATTTTGTTTAGAATATTAGAATCAAAAGTATTCTACTCCATTATTAGAATTTTGTAAATGACTCGTGTAATACCCCGATTTTTTGATAAACTAATACAATGTTTTATTAATCTAAAAATGTATTAATACGAATTTAATGTGAGTTTTAATATTTATTTCGATTTAAAAAGGCGTTAATATAAATTATGTGAGTTTTAATATTTATTTCGAATTAAATCCAATTATTTGAATTACGTTAATTATTTTAATTATATAAAACTATTTCCAATATTAGTGTTGTTATTTGAATTTTATAAAACATTAGATAAATTATTAAAGATACGTATTTCTTAATTATATTCATTAATGCATCGATATATTAGACCAATGAACAACACTGTTAAGATTAATGTAATAGATCAATCGTCAATATATTAGATCAATCTAATAAGAAAGTTAAGATCAGTGTAGTATATTATTGATATATTAGATCAAGGTATGATATAGTTATGATCTATGTATTAGATAGATCAAACATCAATATATGATATAGTTAAGTGTAGTGTATTATAAATCATCAATGTATTAGATCGATCAATTTATACGATAGTTAAGTGTAGTGTATTATAAATCATCAATGTATTAGATCAATGTATACGATAGTTAAGAGCAGTGTATTAGATCAGTCATTAGATATATTTAAGATAGTTAAGATTAGTGTATTAGATCAATCATCAATATATTAGATTAGTGATGTAAGATAGTTAAGAGTTATATATTATATCAAATTAGTATTTGTAGTTCATCATTAATATATAAGATCAGTGTAGAAGATCTTTTATTTATTACATGTAGGACTGCAAAACGAGCCGAGCCAAGTCGAGTTTTCGGTTGTTCGAGTTAAGCTTGATTCTAATTACTAGTATTCAAGCTATCATGAGACTGAACGAGCTAAGCTTGATTGTAATTACTAATGTAAAGAGGTATATAGTATTAGTAGTAGTTCAGTAATAGTTATGTATTACTGATGGTAACATATCTAATAATAGGTAATAATAATAGAAGTAGCTTTAATAGTAATGGTTATAGTAACTCCGGTTTCAAGATGTTTTATTTCACGTAAAAAAGTGGTTTTATTGATACACCACTATAATAATAATAATAAACTCGTTATAAGTAATACCCCATCCGTCCCGTAATATATGTCACGTTTTCTTTTGCACAATTTATAAGATGCACCTTTTCTACACATTCAATTATCCATATACTAGATCAATGAAGTATAAGATAATTAAGATCAATGTATTACATCAATCATCCACATATTAGATCATTGTGTAAGATAGTTAAGATTGGTGTATTAGATACATCAATCATCAATATATTAGATGAGTATGTAAGATAGTTAGGAGTTATAGATTACATCAATCACAATTAGTGTATAAGATTATTTGTGCTAAAATTTCATTGAAAAATTTAAACGTTTACACCCTTAAATCGCTTCTTTGATAAGCGTGAAAAACAAAGTGTATCACTTATATTAAAACGGAGGAAGTAGTTAAGATTGGTCGATAGCTGAACACTATATTTTAACACTTATAAACAATCAATAAACTATAATATCTATTGTAAAATTTCTAACTATTTCACTTCACAATAGTAATTATTTAAACTATTATTGAGATAAGTTCACGTTAGTTATTATTGATAATTCTTATAGTAATAATAATCTATTTTGTATAAAGCCTTATGAATAATACTAATAATCATATGAAATGTGACTAAAAACCAATTCTAACTCAAAATTTTCAACATTAAAACGAAGGATGAAGATTTGAAAATTCAAAATTCAAATAATTTGAACCTAAAAATTTAACCTTTTGTGAATTCCTCCTTTTCCTAAGTTCCCAAAATTTAAAACCCACCCCTTATATAAAACTAAAAACCCTAACACTTTCTCACCCATTCCCCCTCTTATCAGCCGCCTCCCTCCCCCCATTAAAAAAAGATCTTAGCCGCCTCCCTCCCCCATTAAAAAAAGATCTCAGCCGCCCCTCCTCCCTCTTTCATGATCAAATTTATTTTATTTTCTCTCTTATGCTAATTGCATGTCACTTACTACAATTTTGACATGTTATTGTTGATTCGAAATTCATAAATTTTAAAAGTTTGATTTTTTTGGGTTAATATGCATAGATCTTAAAAAAATACAGTGCTTTCAGTAAATTAAGTTTGAATTTTACTTTTAAAATTTCAAGACGAATTATGGTTAAATCTCCATCAAGTTTAGACTTTTTTTGGTCATTTTTCGTTTTTGGATAAAATTTCTTCCATTTGTTCATTTTTTATTGTCAACTTATTTTTCCGTTATTGTTGTTATTATTTAGTTTTTCTATCAACATCATGTTCATGTCCAATATTAGATGTAGTTTTATTGTAGTTTTTTTTTATCTATGGGTTTTGTTTCAGATTTTTAACATTATATCTAGTTTAATTTTCTGGTTTTTAGAAGCTTATCTTGTTTTTATTATGTTGTTTTTTACCATAAGTTTGTTAGAGACTTCACAAATGACCCATGGGGTGAAGCAGGAATCATGTAAAGAAGAGAGTCTTTGATTGAAGACACATCCACAAAATTCCATCGCAAGGAATGATATACCCAACCATTCCCAGAAACATCAACTAGGCACCTTTCCACCAAAGTTCATTGTTTTTGTTTATGAAATGAATTATTTGGGACATTCTTCTATAATTCAAAAGCAACAAAAAGGTCATCATCCTCGAAATAGCACAACATGATCAGATTGACTATGGAAGTTATCATTACCTATCATCATTTAAGAACTGAAATCTTCTACCTACCTTGCAAAAACTAAAAATTTTGCATACAATAGAGTTGATATAATTTGGGTTTTTCTAATTTAAGGTTTTGGGTGATTTTCATTTATTATCTTGATAATTTGGGTGCTATAATTAGATATTTTTAGTTTTTTTTTCCTGAAACATAAATCAGTTTATTTTTGTTTGTCAAGGTTGAAGACGAGAAGATATTCATCAATTCGATCAAGCAAGAGAAAACTCAAATAGTTGTTAGGATTTGGAATGTTGTGTGTATATGTTGAAACTAAGTTATTGATTTTTCTCATGTAAACTACCATTTTATTATTGGATATAATATTTGATTTCTTTTTATACTCTCAATTTGAAGTGTTCTAGAGCTATCATAATATTAGTTATACCTAATGTTAAATTTAGCTATTTAATCTTGCAAAAAACAATCAGCTATTTAAACATAATTTCTTGGAGTAATATAAAAATAACTTTTAAACAGATAGAATATTGATTGAAAGTCTTTAAACCAATTTATGGTGAACTATATACATTAGCTTTGTGTAAGTTCTTTATATTAATTATTGATTGAAAGTCTTCAAAAAAATTTATGGTGAATTATTATATTATTTCTATTCAAATGAGAACCAAGTTAAATTGTAGTATCATGTTTGATTATTTTATAGGCGATTAAAATAAGAAATTATAGTAAAGTTAACTATCTAAAATCTAAATATACAAAGGCAAGTTTTATTGATTTTTATATTATTATATTTTAGGGATTAATGAATAATATCGTGCTAAGAGTAGTTGAAAATTACGAGATGTGGAAAGGATGAGAGTTAATTTGATAGAAACTAATGAGTTATATATATTGATATTAATTACGTGGATTCTTAAGGAGAGTCGGTGGAAGAATGTAAATTATTTTTTTTTAAAATGTATTTTACAACCTTATACTTGTAGTGTGAGAAATATAAAAAAAATAGTGCGTTATTGCATTAAATAGAAGTGTTGCGTGTAAATTGAGACGCCCAAATAGGAAAAGTCTTGTATTTAAATTGGGACACAAGGAACAGAAAACTATATCGGGTCCAAACAGGTCGGATAGACGAATTGTATTGGGTCGGGTTAAACACGGGTCGGGTGTATTACGGGTCGGGCCTTTTCGGGTATTCTTCGGGTTGAATCAGGTTTTGGGTAGGTTCCAGGTCGGTCCGGGTCGGGTTCGGGTTACTAATTATCGGGTTTGATCGGGTTCGGGTTGACTACAGGTCGGTCCGGGTCGGGTTTCGAGTCGGGTCACATCGGATCATATTAGTCTCGGTTGATTTCGGGTCGGGTTTCGGGTGTATAACTCTCGGATCGAATCAGGTCCGGGTCGGGTCGGGTCGAGTAATCGGGTCGGGTCAGCTTTTGACGTTTATCTCCGTTGCTCTTTAGGATTCTTAGAAAGTGACTTGTTATTGTTTTCTGGAGTTTATGTGTGTGCAATTTTTTTGAAAACTATTGCTTAATTTCACAGCCTTGCCTTCATCTGTCAATTTCGGGTTGGTGAGGTTAGATGGCAATTATGGAGTATGGTGTTGTAGAAATCAGATGACACATATTTGGTGAGCTATTGCTACATATTATCGTATAATTTTAAGATGAAGACTCGCTTAACTTATATGTAGACCATCTTTCATCCTCTAGTGGGCCTTGATCGGGGCCCAATAGGCCAATACAACTAACTATAATGATTGATGCCTATGAGTCATGCCTGTGTGAATTCATCTATCGCATCAAGCAATACACTACATTTATTTTCTCAAAAAAAAATTTAATTTGCTTTTCCTTACCAGAAAATAATAATAATAAAGTCATCACATCAGTGATATTATGGAGGTGTTTGGTAAATGGCTTTTAGGTGGCTTTTTCATTGGCTTTTGGCTTTAAAACTGGTCAAACAGCCAAAAAAAGTGTTTGGTAAACGGCTTTTGGAGTAGTTGAAAAGTCGGCTTTTAAGCCAAAAGCCAAAAGCTGCTTTTACCAGCTTTTGTTGCTGGCTTTTGGCTTTTGCTTTAATTTTGTACTTAATAGCCAACACTAACAGCCGTTTTTACCAAACACTTCTATATACCGCCAATAATTACACAGCCAGTCAAACAAGCCACTAAAAAAAGTCGGTCAATCCAGCCACAACAAAAAGCCACCAGCCAGCAGCCACCAGCCGATTGCCAAACACCCCCATATGTATGACAGCAGACTTAGGTGATCATTTAGGCTTGCAGATTAATTGACTTAAATGAGTGATTCCACATACTTCTTCCATCATTGATTATTGACTACTCTAAAGTCTTCACGTTCTTTTTGAACTATAAGTTTCATCGTCATTGTCATTTTTTAAGTTTCCGTTTAGTTCAACTTAAAACAATAATATTCAATAAAAAAAATAAGTATAATTCAAAAAATTAATTTTATTCGGAAAAAATAAATTCAGTAAAAAATTAGTTGTATATAGAAAAGAAACAAAATGAATTAACAAAATAAGTCTAGTTCAGTAAATTGGTCACACTCTATATATATATGAAATTGTTTTATTACTGCCTCCGTAACGAATTACTTGCAACAATTTTCATTTTTGGTTGTAACATATTACTTGCAACAATTCCTTATCTTTCCATTTTTGGGAAATTTTTTTCCTAAAAGTTACACAAATGCCATTACTAATTAAACTTAATCATAAATTATACTTCTATAATTTTTCATTATGCATTAACCCAACAACCACACCTCCACCACCTTCAGCCATGTCCCTCCATAACCACCGCATAGCACCACTGCTTACCATCGTGCAGCACCAATGACGTCGACGACCACAACCAACATAGCCAGACCATGCTAAAACTCACCACCAACCTCCACAGCTCCACTAATAACCAAATCGACCACCAATAGAACCAGCACCACCAAACCAAATCAACCCTAACACCACGAAATCGACCAAACTAAAGCCACCAACAGTTCGAACACCACCTGAACAAACGAAAACCGTCACGGCGTCACCAAATCCACCACTAAACCAAACCAAAATCGCCACGAACACCACCAGAAAAAACGAAAACCGTCATGGCGTCACCAAATCGACCACTAAACCAAACCAAAACCGCCACGAACACCACCATCACGAAGGATTTTAGATCGAAGGAGAGAGAGAAACCACCACCAAATTAACCTAAATCAAAGTCGCGGAGAGTGAAAGGAGATTCAATCTGTTCTTGATTTGGAAATGGTGGTGGTGGGGATTTCGAAGGTGGAGGTTGTGGTGCAAATGATTTGGCGGTGGAAGTGGCTAGTGGTGGTTTTGGATTGCGAAAAAGGATTCGGTGGTGATGGAGAAGAGAAATTCGTTGATATCGCAAAGAGGGAGCGATGGTTTGTCTTTCGCCGTTGGTGGTGGTATATCGCGAGGAGGGCGGTACTGGTGGAGGCGGTTGTCTGGTTGGGCGGTGATTTGGAGGGTTTGCATTGGTTGGGAGGTGGTTTGGAGGGGTTGCATTGGAGAGTGATTGTGGTGGGTGGTTTAATTAGTAACTGCTAAGCCCCTTGCATCCCTCAATTGTGATTAGTGAAGTTTTGCCTAGAAAATTTGCCTAGTTCAATTATTGCAAATTTTAGGTTACGGAGGGAGTATTATTCTTTTTACTCTAACCTATCCTATCTTATTTTACCTTCCATTTCTTTTTTTTATTAAATAAGATAAGATGTCACTAATCTACCTTTTGTTTATTTCATCCACACTACCTCTTCCCTCTTATTTTCTTTACTAGATTTCCTTACATTAATTTACTTTACACAAGACTATATTTTTCTTGTTACCATATCAAATGTCTAGACCTAAAATGTAAGCAATTCTTTCCCTATTTCAATATAGCTATATATTGTTTTCACATTTTGAGAAAATATTTGACATTGTTTAAATTTTAAAAATATATATACATGTAAAAAAATTTATAATTATCATAATGTTAGATTTGTATCAAAAAATAAAATCCATGTTTTAATAAATTTTTACACTTATTTTTTGCAAGTTGGCGGTTAAAGTAAATTAACGAAATTTAATAAAGATGTCATTGTTTTTTAAATGGAGAAATTCTCAAGGAGCAGAGGTAGTAATACATATTATCTAGCTAATTACCCACACATGTTTAGTTCTTGGAAATACATATAATAATGGAAGAAATTTTTGTAAGATTTTTGGTGCATGATGAGATCATAATACAATTAGCCGCGGTTACACTTTTGAAAGAAGGAAACCCTAAAAATGAGAATACATCTAGTATACTACTCTATAATATAAGCCATATTATACAATTTTCTTCTTTTTGGTAGAGAACCCAACCACCGTTACTCCACAAACGAACCATACTATATGTTTAATGCTCATAATTTACAGTGGTGGTATACGTTAAAGAAAGCTTATTTCACGTATAATCCATGCATGCATGCAGTGTCAGCTAAACAGTAGCATACCGTATAAATGTATAATAACCATAACCCATACAGCCATACTATATTTTTAATGCCTTAAATAGAAATAATGATGGAACTAATTATTTTTCCTTTTTGGTGCATGATTGAACACTTAGTTATAGTACTAGGTAAAAGAAAGCACATTTGACGTGATCACATGCATGCGGTGTCAGCTAAACAGTGGTGGTATACCCTAACCCTCATCATCCCTAATTTCCCCATTTAACTTCCCTATAGAAAGGGTGAAATATGAATTCTGACCATGTAATTGTCATTTTCTTTTTGGTGTTTGCACCCAGTTCACCCTTCGGGCTACATCCGAATCGAGATCAAGTTCGGGGTGGTATTCCATTCCTCTTCTAAGGGTGTTGCAGGGATTAGAATACGGGTCTGTCCTACCAAAGTCAGTCCTCATCACCACTGGACCAACACTTACTTGGTACCATGTAATTGTTGTAGCGGAGGTAAGAAAGCAAATTGAATCAAATCAAAATAGATAGACTTAATTTAATTCACTAACAATAAATAAAGTAGCTATGCCTCTTAGCCAGAGGTGAGGAACTTTATTGATCTCGACAAAACCGATAATAAAATAAGATATGCGGTCGGTTTAAAAAAAGGATAGATTTTATTTAATATGGATATTTATACTTTTCACGCTTGTCAATATATATCTTTAATCACGAATATCTCTAATTATGGATGAAGAAAAACTATTAAAAGTTGATATTAGAAAACTACACATTAAGAGTAATAAACAAGATGCCATATGTGTCGCATGATTATATTTTCTTCGTATATAAATAACATATGATGGTCAAAGAAAAAATTTGAATAATAATAAAAGTCAAAAAATCTATACACTCTAAGACATAAATGACCATAAAATTAAACCTGGACATGATATAATAGGCCTGTAGTAGTCCAACATACCATCTAGATTTGAGCGTATAATATAGTGAAGAAGTATGGGTTATAAATACAAGTTGTGTGGCATGATTACATGAAATATATTTCATCTATTTTTTAAGTTGTAGCAGTTTAACTTTTACAATTGCCAATATAATATATTGACCTTTTATCCTTAATAATTAATAAATAAATATAAAAATAATTATATTCAAAAATATATTGAAACTGTTTCGGGTTAGAGAAACACAGTAAATTTGTAATTCGGGGGAGTCCAAATCCAGCTAGGGTAGTAACCAGTAACAAGTCCAAGGTCTTCGAATTTCGGTACCTGCAAAACCGAGCACCGTGAACTACCCCGGGGATGTTCCCGGGATCGGCTCTCCGATGCTTAAGTCAGATCTGATCTCAGAAGTCAGAGAGAGTAGTACAAGTAAATGTTCTGCAATAAGATGAGAGCACTATTTATAGGTAGTACTGAAGTGACGTCATCTGGTGAAGATGGTGACGTCATGAAAGCCTTTTTGTCAGTGGGCCAGACTGAAGGCCTGTACTTTCTGGCCTGAAGGATCCTTAGGGTAAAATGGTAATTTGACCCCCAAGGGTATTTTAGTCATTTCACCGGTTAGGTGGGCCATGACTGGAAGGGGCCCAAATATTAGCCCCACGCTCTATGTCGTAGTGTCAGATCATGATGAGACTGCGATGTGGAGCGGAATAGTCTGCCTTGATTGTTGAAAAAACTCGACGTACCCCAAATTGGGGTTGTCCTTGTAAAATTCGAACGTCCTCATCCAGAGAGGGTGATTGAGAATTCGAACGCCCTCAACTAGAGGGGTTGGGTGTGAATTCGAACGCCCTCCATGGAGGGGTTCAGTGAGAATTCGAACGCCCTCCATGGAGGGGTTCAGTGAGAATTCGAACGCCCTCCATGGAGGGGTTCAGTGAGAATTCGAACGCCCTCCATGGAGGGGTTCAGTGAGAATTCGAACGCCCTCCATAGAGGGGCTTAGCGAGAATTCGAACATCCTCAATCACAGGGGTCAAATGAAAATTCGAACGCCCTCAATCACAGGGGTCCAATGAAAGTTGAATACCCTCCTAGGAGAATAGCTCATAGAATTAGAACGTGCTCCTAGGAGAGGTTCTAAGAAAACTTGTGCATCTACCATTAAGTAGCTTTAAAAATTTGAACGCCTTCCTATTAAAGGGGTTCATAAAAGACTTGGACACTCACTATTCAATGTTTTAAAAATTCGAACGCCATCACCAGGGTGGTTCAATATAAAACTCGAGCGCCCTCTATAGGGTGTTCGATAAAAATTATAAACACCCACTATTAGGTTGTTTATAGCAGAACTCGAGCGCCCTCCTAGGAGGGGTTCTATGAAGGACAAAATTCGAACGCCCTCACTAGAGAGGTTCAATACAAAACTCGAACGCCCTCTATAGGGTGCTCGATAAAAATTATAAACACTCACTATTAGTTGTTTAAAATAAAACTCGAATGCCCTCCATAGGAGCTTGATACAAAACTCGAACTCCCTCTATAGGGGGTTCGATATTATATTTGTCACCCACCATTGGGTGGTTTAAATTCTTCGAGGTGCCTAGTTTGGGTTAATTGAGTCCAATACTCAATTTAATAATTCGAGGTGGCCTGGTAAGGGCTAATTGAGTCCAATACTCAATTTGATAATTCGAGGTGGCCTGGTGAGGGCTAATTGAGTCCAGTACTCAATTTGAAAACTCGAGGTAGCTTGGTTAGGGCTAATTTTGAGTTCAACACTCGTTTGCTCGAAAGGGGGTGCCTTATGAAGGGCTTAGCATACTTTAGAAAATTTTCTAAGTATAGATTCAAAGAACATCCTTGAATTTACTCGAGGTAGCTCAGTCAAAGGGTTGTTCCTTTTGAAGAGTTCGAGGTAGCTGATGAGTGATATTTATACCAATCTAAACCCCCTATTTTCTCCCTTGTTTAGAGTCTTTTATCCTCCTCCTTTTGTATTTTCTAGCTTATTTTGGTTATTTTAGAATAATTGAGTAAATTATAACTCATTTGTAAATTTTAGCTATTTTGATTATCTTTACATGGTCTATATTGATTCTTGTGTATTTGATGTATTAGGATCGACCTTGAAGGTTGGCATCCCACACATCGAGTATAAAATACTTAATCAAAGCAAAAAACACAATTTGGAGATGTTTATGCACAAGGGTCAACTTCAAATGGACATATCTCCCAACTCACTTAACATTTTCAAGTGATTCTAATTGGAAATGAAAGCTTGTCTTGAGAGCTTTCCAACGACTGGTCATAAGCCCAATTCTGATAAAAGACG
Organism: Patellifolia procumbens; assembly: GCA_947645195.1. Lineage (NCBI taxonomy): Eukaryota > Viridiplantae > Streptophyta > Magnoliopsida > Caryophyllales > Amaranthaceae > Patellifolia > Patellifolia procumbens. Next base: position 2,191,764 of record CANSGD010000188.1, on the reverse strand, counting down.
ACAGAGATATGATCGTTCGAAGTTGGGCTGTCTGGCTAGTGGGAGCGGGCGCTCCGCTTTTGTTGGAGCGGGCGCTCCGAGTCCGCTGGGAGTTCCTATTTTGCGGTTTTTAGGCCCGTTTAATGAATGATTTTTGTATCCCCTTAAAAGGGACGAACCCCAAAACTTTTGAGGGGGGCTTTTGAGAGGATTAGCCTCCATTGAGTGGGGGATAACTTAGTTAGGGTTTCAAAAAGAGGACTAGCCTCCATAGATTAGTTTAGACAGAAAGTGAGAAAAACTCAAATAGAGCTTGGATTTGAAGATTCTAAGAAGGAGACTTGAAGATTTTGAGCATCCTTGCAATATTAATGAGAATTTCTTACTCTTTCTTATGTTTTATTGCTTTGTTTACTTATTTACATCTATTTTCTCTTTAATTTATTTGTCTACCTTAGATTAGTGTTTGTTTTCATGATATTTAGTTGTTAATGTCTTTATTTTATAATATTTCATGATGTGTGAGTAGTTCCTTCTTGGAAAAAGGTTGAAGCCATTGATGAGTTCATAAACCTTGAAATTGAACATTGGGCTTTGAATTGAGTTAATTTTGGTTGATTGATTTGGGATTTTTATGTATGTTTGTATGATTGGCCATCATAAAAGCATAGTTTGGGCACCCTTAATGAAGGATCGAAAGATGAAATTAAGGGGTTGCCTCAAATCAAATTTTAGGCTTGAAGGACCATGAAAATAGAGACTACCTAGCCTAGGGGATTTATTTGCTTGTTTTTGTTCATCATGCTTATGGATATGCTTGGTTGAATGCCTTAGCCATGAAAACAGGTCTTTGGTAGGAGATTAGTCAATCTAACTAGCTCGAAAGAGTGGTTAGAATACCGTTGGATGAACTATTCCCCTCAATTGATCCCCTTTGTTGATCCCTCATTTTGATTGCTCGATTTATGAATGAATCATTTGGTGGATGCCCTTTCCCAAGACCCTATTAATATCGTTTCTTTTTCTTATTTTCACCCATAAATCTTACTCCAAAACAATGAGACTCGACCTAGCTTATCATAAGTCATTACTTTTCGGTGCTCTCCTTAGTCCTTGTGGGATCGACCCTTACTTGCCCTTTCTACCTAGTTAGAGAGACCAAGTTAGGTTTTTATTTTTGGTAGGCTCGACGACGGCCTATCAGTAGCCCCGGTGAGGGAAGATTTGTACAGCTGAATTTCTTCGAGGTAGGCCCGGTGAGGGTCAACGCTTTAAAGTCAATGCTTTAAAGTCAAATACTTTTAAAGTCAACTTTTGGGGTGGTCAACCGTATTTTGACCGGTATTTATACGCTTCAACCGTATCGCAACAAACCTCCTTCTACTCCTTGGCACGAACTCCCATGTTGGGTGACTGTTCATATTAGAGAGGTTACTGTTCAGGATAGGTGAGATATAAATATTTCACTCCTTTCCTCGTTTACTCACTTTGCAATTTCTCCTATACTTTCTCTCTCTAATTTTCTCTCTTTTAAAGAAGCCTTTTGCTTCCTTTGTGTGCTGCTCAGAGTGCGTCAAGAGTGCGAGGAATCTTCTTCGTGTAATTCGACCAAGGTATGGTTTCTCATTCTTGAGTCTTTTCCTTTCTTTCAATAAATTCGATAGGGGTTACTATAATATAAATAATGAACCCTGTTTTTGAACTGAGCGCCTCTTATGCTTTGCCCCTTCCTTATATGCCCTGGGTTGAAACATGGGTAGATGAAGCTCCTGTTGTATCAATAGCTTATTGGGCCCCGAACTCTGATTTTTTACTCGACGCTGTTCCTATTGAGGGAGAGGAGTGTGAGGAAAACTTCGAAGGACCCGAAGAGTTTTTAGATTACCCGAATAAAGTAACGATAGCCTTCCCTCCTTCTAAGAGGAGTTACTTAGATTCTTTCCTTTCCCTTGGTGTAGTGAAAATAATGGAGGCGACGGATGAAGGGACTTCGACATCCGGTTATTGCGAGCCCTGCCCTTCCCCCACAATGAGATTGGGAATAAGTGGCCACTAGTCAACGGAGAAGTGGCGAAAGGATCTACAAGGAGGGCTGTCGTTCTTGTCGACCATGTACGCCATAAAGCTGCCTTATGTTATGTACCCTCCCCAAGTCACCGACTTGGTAGTATCACCACCCCCGGGGTGGATTGGTGTGTATAAATCATACTTCGAGCTAGGTTGGCATTTTCTCTTGCACCCACTCTTTAAGAAAATTTTAAAGGCGTATAACATTACCTTATGTCAACTTATGCCCAATTCTGTTGGGACAATTGTATCCTTCTTATGTATTTGTCTCACGCTTGGAGTGCGACCCTCATTGTGCCTTTGGCGCAACATGTTCAGAATAAACGAGGTGTCTGAGGCCCGCCATGGGCCCGGTTGGTATTCTTTTCAAGCCAGACACCTCAGCATGGTTAAGGATGGTCGAAGAGACGAGAAGTCATATAAGGTTACGACCGAGATGCCAACCAACCATGCTCTTTTTCGAGGGGAGTTCCTCTTTGTATTTCGAGGGGACCAGCCGTGGGATGTGCCCGTTACTTTGTCTGATAGTCCTCCTAACTTTGGCATGAATCTTAATGTGCCTGAAATGGACGCCGAGGAGGCTATTGTGGCCATTCATTGCCAAGCCACGTCATTCTATATTGATGAGAAGCAGAAATACAAGACTGATTATTGGCTGCCCAATGACAAGGACCTGGCCAACGAGCACTTCCTGTCGGCTTTCGGCGTGTCCCCAACTTATGACCAATGTAGGGGTCTATTACTTATTTGTTTCTCTTGTTTATAGTATAAACTTGTTTCTTACTCATTTTCAGCTTTTGTAGTACTTGCTTACAACAACCTCGACGAGGAGATGAAGAAGAACACTGCGAAGAGTGGCATGGCTGCCATGGTCAGGCTATCACTGCAAACGGGGGAACTCAAAGTTCCCAAACCTCCTGCTGTAAGTTCGAATACCATCTTCTGCTTGGCTTTAGTTTTCTATGTTTCCTCTAACTTATCTTTTCTTTGTGCAGAATCCAAAACATAAACCAAAGACAAAATCGGCTACGCCAAAACCTTCGCCTACCCCTCCTGCTATTCTGCCCGACCCTCCTCTATCAGAGGTCGAGGTCCCCGAGAGTGTGGGATCTAAAAGGAAAGCCCGCACCTCCCCTTCAATCGATCCCTTAATACCAGATCTTAGCTTCCATCTGGGTGCGGATTCTAGTCCTTTGGGCTAGACGACGTCGAAGGTCAGTCCGGCGCCGTGAGCATCGAGAATGCCAGCCGAAAGGCTCTTCGGGCTCGTTACCAACGAGTTTGAGAGGCATTGTTGGTGCTGAGGACAAGGAGGACATCTCTAAGCTCAGTGCAACGAAGGAGATAGAGGCACTCAACGAGTGCTGGTTACAAGTGAGTCTCTTCATTTATTTCTTTTATTCACATCTCAATTCGGTAACTTAACATTTTTGTTACTTTGTTGCAGATGTCTATCCGAATGGCCTGCCTTACTGAAAAGGAAGGTCGTGATTCGGGTAAGTTGGCCGAGGAGCTGGATAAGTGCAAGCATGAGCTGCTGGAGGCTTCTCGAAGGATCCGTTCTCTCGAGGTTGAGCTCGAGAAGGACAAGAGTTGAATACTGACAAGCTCGAAGCTTTTAACAGCGATAGGACGAGTCTGATCACCTATAAGAAGGAGCTATCCAACCAGCTTAAGGCAGCTGAGAAGAAACTCGAGGCTTCTCGTAAGGAGGTTGCTGATCTCGAAGACAAGCTGAAGGGCCAAAAGGAGCTGCTCGATCGTGCCCTGGCTCAGCGGGATGACTTGCAGCAGAAATATGACAAGTGCGTTAAGGACTTAAAACAGAAGAGGAGCAAGTACATCCGTCAATGGAGGAGGTCGCAGGAGGGCCTCAACTTTGCTGACCAGAAGATGGTTGAGGGTTTTCAGTCTGCTCGAGGTGAGATCCAGGGTTTTTTCGAGAAGACCTTGAAGGACTTGGCTCCTAACTTAGATTTTCATCAAGTTTTGGCCAAGTACGATGAGTACGAGCAGAAGGCCCTCAACGAATACATGGAAAAGGAGAAGGGTCGGTAGGGGGCTGGTGATGATTCGACTTCTGTTCCTGAGGTGGTCGAAGAGGCTAAGGAGGATCAAGCCCCTGCCAACCTTTCACCCGTTAAGGAAAGCGAGGTTGAGGCTGCCGAGGCTGTAACTGAAGCTGCTGAAGGCGAGACTGAGGCTGGTGAAGCTGATGATGCAAGCTCCTCATCCAAGTCCTCGTCTTAAGAGGAGGATATTGACATAGAGGCTCCTTGACATTTGTAACTTAGCATCTTGTAACCAAGTTTTTCTTTTTGTTTTGTGTATTCAAAGCTTTGTAATCTTCAATTGGAATGGAATGAAGAACTTTTTGCTCATCGTGTTTCACTCTTTTTGCATTTATTTTTGACCTGCTAGGTCTCTTGTTTCTGAATGACGAATTTTGAATACTGTTCCTTTTATATGAGATGACAAAATTCGAGCACCCCCTATATGAGATGACAAAATTCGAATGCCCTCTTTGAAGGAGTTTAATAATCATTCGAGCATCATTCTTAACATGGATACATGAAGTGATGAAAGTAAGTTCGAGAGACCGGTGAGGTCGTATTTTATCCATGAATTCTTTGAACCTGTTAGGTGTAAAGAAAATTCGAATACGATACATATAAATAAAAAGCATGACAAATTCGAAAGACCGGTGAGGTCGTATTTTATTCATAATTCTTCAACGAGTCTATTCGGACCGGCAAGGTCTACAAGTTTAAGAATATTACAAATACTTATGCATATCACAGCAATTTAATCTTCATCTAGACCGGCTAGGTCGAAGTACTATGAGGAACATTAACTTGCTCTATATTAGCCCCTTAACTTGCGGTGGTTTTCTTCAGATATTCAAACATAGAATTTCCTCAAGTTGTCAACATTCCATGGACGGAACAAAGGATCACCATCCATGTTCTCGAGCCTGTATGTTCCAGGACGAATAACCTTAGTTACTCGATAGGGACCTTCCCAATTTGGGCTTAGCTTGCCAAGGTCTTGCTTTCTTCCTGTGGCTTCAATTTTTCGAAGGACTAGGTCTCCTACTTCGAACTTTCTTTCCTTGACTCCTCGATTGTATAGCCTGGTCATTCTTGCTTTCTGAGCAATTGATTTGAGTAGTGCATTCCCTCTGGTCTTTAGCAGGAGGTCGAGTTTGACGCTTTTTTCTTCCTCGTTTTGCCCGTAGTCATAGAAGGTTATCCTCGGTGAGGGAATATCCACTTCAACTGGCAGTACGGCTTCACTTCCATAGACCAAGTTAAAAGGCGTGTGACCAGTTGCCTCTTTTACGGTAGTTCGAGCTGACCATAGTATGCCTGGAAGGTCTTCGACCCACAACCCCTTTGCTCCATCTAACATTTTCTTCAGTCCTTTGAGGATGACTTTGTTGGCTGTCTCGGCCTGCCCGTTGGTTTACGGTCGACTCACAGTAGAGAATCTTGTTTATATGTTGAATCGAGCGCAATAGGCTTTGGTAGGTCCACTATTGAATTGTCGATCGTTGTCTGATATGAGTGCTCGAGGTATTCCAAAACGAGTAATGATGTTTTTCCAGATGAAGTCTTGCACTTTGTTATCTGTGATGGTGGCTAAGGGTTCAGCCTCGACCCATTTGGTGAAGTAGTCGACTGCTACCAATAAGAATTTTCTTCCACCGGATGCGCTTGGGAAAGGCCCGAGGATGTCCATCCCCCACCGGATGCGCTTGGGAAAGGCCCGAGGATGTCCATCCCCCACCGGTCGAATGGTAGTACAACCTACATTGTAGTGAGAGGAGTGGCTAATTGTCGATGTACATGGGCATACACTTGGCAGTGGTGGCATTTCTTGACCATGTCCTTGGAATCCTTCATCACTATTGGCCAATAATACCCTGCTCGAAGGGCTTTCCCAGCTATGGTTCGAGCTCCCTGATGACTACCACAGGTGCCCTCGTGTATTTCTCGAAGTATTTGTTGGCCTTCTTCGAGTGTCACACATCTTAGAAGGGGATGTGTGAAGGACTTCTTGTATAGCAGATGATCATGCAACAGGAACCAACTTGCACGGCGTCGCACTCTCTCCGCCTCTTTTTCATCTTCTGGTAATTTTCCCTCTTCGAAGTGTAGACGGATGCTTTTCATCCAATTGTTCGAACGGTCTATACTAAAAATGAGGAGTTGGCTGTAAATACTTGGCTTGTACAATACCTCCAAAGAAATGGTTCGAGGTTCCAGTCCAGACGCTGAGCTTGCCATTCGAGATAAAGCATCTGCCTGCTGGTTTTCGGACCGTGGGATGTGTCGTATTGAGAACTTGGTGAACCTTTGCTTCTGCTCCTTTACCTTGCCGAGGTACATTCTCATACTGTCCTCCTTTACATCGAATTCCCTTTGACATGACCCACGACCAGCTGTGAATCTATCTTGACAGTTATTTCATTAGCCCCGTTCGAGAGGCATAATTTTAATCCCAGCAGAAGGGCTTCATACTCGGTTTCGTTGTTTGAAGCAGCAAAGTCAAATTTTATTGCATATTCCGTTTTATTTTCGAGAGGGTCTATTATCAGTAGACCTGCTCCGCACCCTGCCTTCGATGAAGAGCCATCCACAAAAAGTTGCCATGTCCCGGTTAGGGCGGCAGTTTCGCCCTCTGTCGGACATTCAGCAATGAAATCAGCTAAGGCCTGTGCCGTTATTGCTCTTTTGGGTTCGAAATCCAGACCGAAGTCTGATAATTGATTAGCCATAAAGCGACTAGAGCCATTTCTATTTTCAATGAGCTTTCTGAGTGGCTGACTAGTGAGTACCTTGATTGGATGAGCTTGAAAATAAGGCTTCAATTTTCGACTGGCCATTACCAAAGCATATATCATTTTCTCCGATGGGGGGTATCGACTTTCAACCCCTCGGAAGGCATGGCTAACAAAGTATACTGGGTGTTGTTGTTTGTCCCTTTCAGTGACGAGGACAGCACTTAGCGCTGTTTCAGACACCGCGAGGTACACGAACAATGTTTCTCCCTGCAAGGGTGAAACAAGCTTTGGTAGTGAAGCTGAGTGTGTTTTCAACTGTTGGAAGGCATTTTCTGCTTCACAATCTCATTCGAAACATGGTTTGTTCAAGGTATTGAAGAAGTGTAAGCTCTTGTCTGCTGATCTTGATAAAAATCTTCCCAAGGCAGTCATACACCCCGTAAGTCTTTGAACCTCCTTGACAGTTCGAGGAGACTTCATGTTGATGATGGCTTGTATGTTATCGGGGTTAGCTTCAATACCCCTCTCGTCCACCAACAACCCTAAACATTTTCCTCCTCGAACACCAAAGACGCATTTCTTAGATTCAGCTTCATGTTGTATAAGCGGAGGGTGGATAAGGTTTCTCGGAGATCTTGGATGTGATCCTCGACCAACTTGCTTTTTACTATCATATCATCAACATAGACTTCCACGTTGCGCCCCAACTGCCTTTCGAACATTTTGTTGACCAGTCTTTGGTACGTAGCCCCCACGTTCTTAAGTCCCGGAACTTGTAATAAATGCGGTATGCACCTGATCTTCCTCGGCAAGGGGAATTTGGTGGTAACTAGCATTTGCATCCATGAAACTAAAAAGTGCATGTCCTGCTGTGGAGTCGACCAACTTGTCGATTTTAGGGGGGAAGTCATCTTTGGGACATGCCTTATTAAGATCAGTAAAATCGACGCACATGCGCCATGATCCGTTGGGCTTTCAAAACAGTACTACGTTTGAGAGCCATTCTGTGTATTGACACTCCCTTATCATCCCATCACTCAACAGCTTCTTCACCTCTTCAGCTGCTGCTTTGTTTCTTTCAGCGCCTTGATGCCTTAACTTCTGTTTGATGGGCCTGAATTCCGACTTGATATTATGCTGATGTTTAGTGACCGAGGGGTCTATCCCTGGCATCTCATCAGCTAAAAATGAGAACACCTCCTGATATTTCTGAAAGAGTTCTATTATTTCTTTTTGAACGACCTGGTTAAGGTCCTTTCCAATTCGAACTGTCCGGGTAGGATCATGTCCGAGTTGTATTTCTTCATCTTCGTCGACCGGCTAAGGTCGATTGTAGTTGGCCTGGTCGGGTTCTCATTGTAGAACAATCCCAATGGTGGGGGTGAATCTTTGTCAGTTTCTTTTTCTTCTCTTTTCCTCTTCCCTAAGCTTGGCTCGACTAGCTTGCTCCTTCTCAAACTATCGACGTAACATTCTCGAGCAGACTTTTGATCCCCATGTAGCCTTCCGACCGTCCCATCATCTGCTTCGAACTGCAGCAGGAGCTGGTAGGTCGAGATTGCTGCTTTTATTCTGTTCAGCGTGGGCCTCCCTATGATGATGTTGTAGGGGAGGTCGATGTCAACAACAAGGAAGTTGATGGGAAGGCATCGTCCTTTTCCCTTGTCACCAAACCGACTAGGTAAGTTGATGACTCCAAGGGGGTGGACAGATTGGCCTCCCAATCCGACCAAAGGTTGGTCGATGGCTTTGATGTCCTTCTTCTCGTACTTGAGTTTCTGCAAACACTCCCAGGTGATGATATCCGCTGAACTCCCACTATCTATCAAAACTCGACCAACCCTGTAATTGACCACTTTATGTTCGATGACCAGAGGGTCATCATGGGGGTCTATATTTCCTTCGAGCTCTCTCCGAACACCATTGTGGGGTTGTCCGAATTTTTCATTCTCTCACCATTTTTCAAATGGTAAAGGTGATTCTTCCTTGAGTTGTCGGTTAGGCCTTCAGAAGCGAAGCCCCCAGCTATGACCCCTACATAGCCTTCGGTTTCATCGCTCTTTGCTTGTTTCTCTTTTCCCTTATCTCTTCTTCGATCACCCTGGGGTTCTTTGAGGTATCTATTCAACTTTCCATCGTCAACCCATTTGTCGAGTGCTTTCTTCAACTCTCTGCAATCCTTGGTCGTGTGACCACAGTCTTTATGGTATTCACACCATAGCTTCTTGTCCCTGCGATAACTGGACGTTTTGATGGGATTATGTCGAGGTAACACAGATTTCTCTTTTATGTCTAAGTATATTTTCCTCCGATTGACATTGAAACAAGGATCATGACCTCCATCAGAGGGTCGATGTCTCTTTAGCCTGTTTGCCATATCTTTCTGATTCGACGGCTCGCTTCTTCTTTTGTTACTTCCCTCTTCATGAACATTTTTGCAGATGTCCGACGCCTGGATATACCTCTGCGCCTGCCTCATGGCATCTGCCAAAGTAAGATTTTCCCTCATGGCGAGCTCGAGTTTGAACCGTCCAGGATGGAGGCCATTCATCTAGGCCGTAACAGCGACTCCATCTTGGAGGTCGGAGACCTTGAGGGACTCTTCGTTGAATTGCTTGATGTAGCAGCTCAGCTAGACCATACATACTAGCTACGTAGTACATGTATAGATCGATTTACTGAAATTTATTTAGTGAAACCCTCTATGATTTTAGAGCCTACTAAACTCTCATTCATCAATTCGTAGTAAATTTCACGGCTTATTTAAGTACTTTGAAAGCATCAACATTGATTCAAACGGATAAAGTGCTGAAATTCTTGGCTTAAATTAAAACATCATTCACTTAGGAGCACACATATAGTATATGTTTACTTCTTTAATCCATGGTGATGATCATCAATGTCTTTAGCAGCAGCAAGCCAGGCATCCATCAAATCAGTTGGTTCAGGGATACCAGGATGCAGCTTCTCATACTCCAATGTCCACTTTACGACGCAGTTCTCTTCATCCTTAGGCGTCACCTGGCATGCTCCAGACAAAGTCTTATACTCCTTCAACATATCACCTTCGATAACTCGATATTTGACTAGCTTCTTCTCTTCATCAATCTCTTCAAGAACAGTCTTCAATTGTAAAGGCTTTCCACCTAAAACCATCAAGATTAGAAATCTAGCACTACGCGGCTCTTTTAGAAATTACATGTTTGAGCTTGAGTCGTGTTCGTTTGACTTAAATCGATTTCAATTCATTGGAAGAGTTTTATAGCTCATTTTGTTAACTATAATAATAATCATAAAGATTCAGTTCATATATATATATACATAAGAATAAGATACCGTGAAAACCGTTTTCACCTTAAAAACCAAGTAAAAGGGGCATGTTAAGATAAAGGGGTACGCGTGAATTTTGTAAATACGAACAACTTTGATATTAGCCGCACAACTTTGATGTTAGAAGGACGCTTACCCTTTAATCTTAATATGTACCATTGTAAATCTTATATGTGCCCTTTTTCAAGTAAAGACTGACAATTTTTAGTTTCTAGCAAAGTATAGGTGTTTAGCAGAATCGAACTATATATATAACCTGACTTAGGTGCTTATTTAATGATATTTACTATCGTCAAAACTATCTTCTTAACCACATCTTTTCACTTTTGCAAAATATTCGTCGATCATAATATATGTTAACCTTGTCGAATAATAATCTTGTCTATTAATACTTTGTCCAATCAAAGCGTCTCTAACATGACCCAGTCCTTACACCGGCCTTAAAACTAGTATGTTCGTTAAAAGATCTAATGGTACCATAAGAGTAGACGTACATAAGAAAGCGAGTTAGAATTTACCTAAAGTGTATTTCCAAACACAAGTAGAGCCAATGTTACCATGGTCACCCTCGTGCAACTGAACAGCCTGAATAAAATGGGAGGCAGCATGTGAAACATGATGAGGTTTATTCGTAAGGATGTCATGGTGGGCATCTGCAGCAGTTGCCCTAATCTCAACCTCACCCTCAAGCTTACGTTTAAGACTGCTCATATTTTCACCACAACTTTAAAGTTTATACAACTTAACATTTTACAACGCCTTCATTTATAAAAGAGATAAGACATACACTACTGTCACACTGATCTCCCCAATTTGTCCCTTATATTATTGCCCCACTAATTTTATTTTTATTTGAACGAGTATTGAGAATAATGATTGGCTACCTGTTTAGGTTGCCTGGCATATTATATATATAGGGAGATGAAGTATCTTTACAAAACCCTAATAAGAGTCTAATTACCAAATTACCCTAATACACCCCCACAATCTTTACGGGGAGGAATCACGGATAGATTGGAACGATGTTTACAAAACAACTCAGAAGAAAGACCCTTAGTAAAAATATCAGCAACCTGCAACTGTGTCGGAACATGCTTGACCTGAAGTCCACCTTTAGCAACCATCTCACGAACAAAATGATAATCAACATCAATATGCTTACTACGATCATGATGAACAGGATTGGCAGTAAGATACATAGCAGAAACATTGTCACAATAGAGAATGGTAGGCCGACGATGAAAATACCCTAAATCAGCTAACAATTGACGAATCCAAATTGTTTCAGCCGCAGTGTAGGCAACAGCACGATACTCAGCTTCAGTAGAAGACTTCGAAACAGTAGGTTGCTTCTTAGAACGCCAGGAGATCAAATTCTTCCCTAGGAAGACAGCATAGCCAGTAGTAGAACGCCTAGTGTCAGGACACCCGGCCCAATCAGCGTCAGAATAGGCAACAGTCACAGTAGGAGAGCCAGTTCTATGAAGAAATAGCCCATAATCAGAAGTTCCCTGCAGATACCTGAAAATTCTTTTCACAGCATGAAGATGAGTAGTACGAGGCGCATGCATAAATTGAGAAACCGAATTAACAGCATAGGCAATATCAGGACGAGTCATAGTCAAATATTGCAAAGCACCAACCATACTACGATAATCTGTGGGATCAGCAAGAAGTTCACCATCTAAAAGAGAAAGAGTGACACGAGAGACAACAGGAGTACGTACGGGTTTGACAGTATGAAGATGAAATTTCTGAAGAAGATCAACTACATATTTGTTTTGAGACAAAAGCAAACCCTGAGGAGTACGTAAAACCTGAATGCCTAAGAAGTAATGCAAATCACCCAAATCCTTCATAGCAAATTGAGCAGAGAGAACACTGATAAATTTCTGAAGCAAAGAGGAACTACTACCTGTAAGCACAATATCATCAACATATAGCAAGAGAATGATAATATGACTACTGTGTTTGAGAGTGAACATAGAGGTGTCACAACTGCTGCACTTGAAACCAATAGAGAGAAGAAAATTGCTGAAACGAGAGAACCAAGCTCGAGGAGCTTGCTTCAAACCATAAATGGATTTTCGTAACCGACAAACATAATGTGGTTGAGAAGGGTGTTCAAAACCAGGAGGCTGACGCATATAGACTTCCTCATTGAGGAAACCATGAAGGAAAGCATTTTTGACATCGAGTTGACGAATAGGCCATTTAAAAGTAGCAGCAAGAGTAAGAACTAAGCGAACAGTAGTAGGCTTAATTACAGGACTAAAGGTTTCAAAGTAGTCAATACCTGCCTGCTGATGATTACCAAAAACAACAAGTCTGGCCTTAAACCGCTCCACAGAACCGTCAGAATTATATTTAATCTTAGCCACCTTCCATCACCAACAACAATAGAACTCGAACCAGTGTAAGGAAGAGTGTTAGATAGCTTACCATCCTGGGAGGTCATGTGAGGCGGCTCCAGAATCTGGATACCAAACGGAGTCATTTGTTTCACCACCAACAGACAGTGCAGCTAGGGCACGTGTGACACCATCAGGAGAAGAAGGTACAAAGCTATGATTAAATCGTTGAGGGCAATAGGCTGCTTGATGACCTGGATACCAACAAAGACCACAAGTATCGGAAGAAGGTGTATTGGCTAAATTGCCGTTAGATGGATTACTTCCTGCTGAAGACAAATCATTAGCAACATAATTGGCACAAGAATAATTAACATAAGAATCATCATGAAAATTACCCATACCATTATTGCGGCCTGCATTGCCACGACCACCCTGTCCTCCATTGCCGCGTCCTCCATTGTTACCACGACCACCCTTGTTACGATTGTTGTTCCTGTTTTTGTTCTTACCACCCCCCTTGACCCTTAGAATTCGAACCACCCGAAGAGGATGATTGTGAACCCGAAGGGCCAGACGGAACAGCAACTAAGGCCTGATGAACTGTAGGCGTCTCGGCATAAGCACGCATAGCTTTAATGCGTTGCTCATGCTGAAGAAGCTTAGGGCGAAGATCATCAAACGACAAAGTCGTTTGAAATTGAGACAAAATAGTAACAAGAGCATCATAGTCACGATCCTGATCGAGAGCGGTCAAGGTATACTGAACTAAATCATACTGAGAGACAGGACACTGAATAGCAGCTAAGGAATCAACAATTATTTTAATATCACGCAAAAACACTTCCATAGACTGCTGATCAGTTTTTTTCATATGACTAAGTCGACCTTTTAACTCCATAGAACGGGCCATACTAGCATGCAGAAAACGTGTCTGTAACCTATTCCAAATCTCAACAGCAGTACGTAACTCATGCACATCCAACATAATATCACGAGAAATCGATGCATATAACCACAGTTTAATTTGCTGATCAAGTCTCATATACTCATAAAACTGTGGATTAGGCAACGATTGACCTAAATTATCAACATAAGTAGGAGAAGGAACAGGAATTGAACCTTCTACAATACCAAGTAATTGATGCGTGGAAAGAAAACATGTCACCTGAGTTTTCCACATGAGATAATCTTCGGGTGATGCTAATTTGATGGTAACATATCGGGTGATATCTTGATGGGCAAAAGAAGTCGCGGACGGAAGAGACGAAGGAACAAACGGCACGGAAAAGGGGAGTGATTGGCTGCTGCCACCACTCGGAGGAGGGCCAAATCCCGGTGGGAAATCGTGAGGATTTCGGGACATGGAGCGCAACAAACTAGGGCTAGCCGCAAGAGAAGACGACGCGCCTAGGAGTGCGGGTGGTGGCGGAAACGACCACGGGCCTGAGGAGGCGTAGCCACCACTGGTTGCGGCAGTGATGGGGGCGGCTGCAAAGGAGCCGCTGTACGGGCTGCCGTGAAACGGAGCCACGTGCGTCTGGATGTGGCGCACGTCGGTCGTCGGCGGTGCAACGACAGAAGAACGCTGATGAAACGGCGTTCGAGGACTGACAACAGATGTGTCGGCAGTGCTTGTGGTTTGGGCGGCGGACATGGTGGTTGATCGCCGGAGAAACGCCGAGCAAGGTGGCTAGGGTTTCGGTAAAAAAAATTAGGTTTTGTGCGGAAAATAAACCTAGGCTCTTGATACCATGAACGAGTATTGAGAATAATGATTGGCTACCTGTTTAGGTTGCCTGGCATATTATATATATAGGGAGATGAAGTATCTTTACAAAACCCTAATAAGAGTCTAATTACCAAATTACCCTAATATTATTGTCCGAAAGTTTTCTTCAGACTTGTATTTGAAGTTAAAGACAAATTGTTCTATGTTAGATCAATTTCATCAAATCGGTTCATGTGTGATATCCTAATCTATTTTCCGTTAGTACAAATGTTTCGTAATTTAATATTATTTATGTCATATATCATACGCTAATATAAGTGTCACATACTAAGTCATAGGCTCCCAGGGTCTATATCAAGATATTCATGTGTCACACGATTTCTACCTAACCATATATAATAATGCAAAAAAATTCTTCTGCATATAATGATACATCAACCACTCTTTTGTCATGGATTGGATCCATGTGAATAATGTGAATATGTGATACATTAGTACTAGTGTTATGTAGTTTTATGTTGATTGGCCCAATATAATTTTGTTAATAACTAATTTGGTTTTTAAATGATGCGCTCAAGCAGGCCCGGCTAAGGCCTCGTGCAGGCTGAGTGACCGCACAGGGCCTCGCGGCCTCGCCGGTTAATTAGGGGCCCAGTAAACTTATGTCATATATAACATGATGCGTATAAGATCACAAAACAGGGTCTTGGTTCAGTGGCACCAATGCTCATCAGCATTGAAGGCCACGCACTTTGATTCTTTGACCGGGGTTCGCATCCCCTTGTCTCTATTTTTCAAAATGCAATTTTCTAAGATAGCCCCATACTAAAAAAAATTAAGGCTTTTCTCCTTATGTAAAATCAAAATTACTATTTTTCTTTCAGCACTTTTTTCTTTATATTTGTTCTTTTTTCTTTTTAAACTTTCAAATTAACATAAAAGGTACATTTTGTTTATAAGATATAGAATACACTTTATGTTAAGGGGGGAATATAAAAGACTTTAAACTTTGAAAATTAATACGTTATTCAGTTGTTGTAATTTTTTTAGGCATTTGATTTTAAGATCTTTAATATCGCACAGGGCCCCCGTTTTCTATGAGACGGCCCTGCGCTCAAGGATGACGGATTAGTAATAATATTTTACGTATAGAGTAAAATCAAATTCCTAAGTGGGGCTCTCCAAGAGAAGAATATAATTTTTAAGCTAAAATTCGAAAGGAAAAAATTTCAATTTGTTACGTTTCGATGAGATTAGATTTTTTATGTAAAAAGAATAAAAAGAGGTGGTAAGGGATTGAAATTATTCCTTAGATAAAGAGTTGTTCATGTGAAATCCTTTAAGTGAAACTAACCGGTCATATAAAAACCTTGCAAAAAAAAAAACTAGGTATCCTACGTAACTAGCTTGAGACGAAAAGAGATTGTTCCTTGGTAACGATTCTTGCTTTGGCATTAAATTCTAAGGAATTAACTTGAACTTATCAAGGAACAACCTAGCTACGACCAAAATAGAAACTTGCTTGTTAACTGATCTAAGTAAAGAGTATCTGACCAATATAACTCCTAGTAAAGGTCAGCTGAATTTAGCAAGTCTCCTTCATTGTTTACCATATGCATGGAATGTTTTTCCAGTATACTCTACAAAGTTGCATATTACCCGAGTTTAGCTCCATCCAATGTGTTCTTTGAAGCTTAACCACTTATGTTTTGCTGATCACTTAATTTTATTTAGTAAGGGAGATTCCACATGTGTGTTGTTACTAATGCGAATCCGTTTAAGGATTCTTAGATTCTTCCAAACTTCACTCACTTAAGATTGCCTAAAGAGTGTAAATTCGAGTTTAAGGCTTCACTCACCGAAGGCTAATGATTTAGAAAAAAATTGAGGGTAGGCTGAATCAGCTTCACTCACTAGTTAACCTAAAGGCTTGCAATAACCTTCACTCAGTGAGTTTAAGGGTTATATGTTTATGTTCACTCCTTAACCACAAGAAGAAATTTGGGAAAATACTTTCAACTTTCAAGCAAAGCTTAAACCTGCCTTTTTTCATTAAATTTTATTTTTTTCTCACCGCAGCTTACAAGAAAATATATAAGATTACAAACTAATTGAGAAACTTTTTTAAAAATAAATAAATAAATACATTCAGCAATTTTATGACTGCACACCTCTACTAAAATAGCTCTCGATTTTAATTGGTTTTTCCTTTTTCCATGAAACAAATTGGATAATCTCCATAACATCAAGGAGTACCGGCTCACCAAATGTTAAGTGCAAAAGGAGGTCAAAACTTTGCTGCTCAGAAGTGATTTTACAGCTGCTAATTCACGCATATATCATGTGGTCTATTTAAGAGGTTTCTTCCTTGAAGTGGGTAAGCTCCACAACAGCTCAAACACACACCTTCAACACATAGGTGGCGTTCCACTTTTTTCTTATAAAATTTTAACACTAGCCATTAGGCTTATGAAAATCGGATTACAAGTGAAGTATATAGAAACCAAGAAAATTGTTTTCAAAATCATGTCTCAAGTGGAAGGCTATTGAGACTTTGTCTCTGCCTGAAATCTCACACAAATTTGTGATATAAACTTTTAAGATGTTAGAGCAATCAAACAAGAAAAATCATTCAAAATTTCCTTATATATTTCTCACAATCATCAAAAATATTTTGCCAGGCGCGTTAAAAAATGGACTAACCAAATTAAGTTTAAAACAAAACTAAAATAAAGTAATGGAAAATAATTGATTCTTAATTAACACCTTTACATGATTAGTGTCAAGTAATCATTTATTAAACATCTCAATCCTCAACATTAATCAAACCCAATAATTAAGTAATCCAATAATTGACGGCTTTCGATTGGGTTGGCTAACTGTAATTGCACCAAAAACTGTTAAGAGGATTTGAATTTTTTCATCAGCTTCAGGGATGTGATGAATGAGATTTATCACACTCATAGGGTAGCATTTCGACCTATTTTATTCCTCTTTCTTCGTATTTTTTCCCTTCTTAGACCTACTTCTACGTTTCTATTTTGATCGGAGTTCTTTTACATTTCTTTGTGATTGCCTCTCTTTTTCCATGGTTTTCCTCCTTAATATCCATTCTACACGCTTTAGATATTTACACATGATGCATGTTTGGAAAATGTCAAGTGACAAGGTCTATGATCCAATGTCAAATGATACTATTACGGGCATTTGATATTACATGAAGAATTTGGGTCAGTTCCATAATCTCAAAATCTATCCTACAGTGAATTTGACTCAACATCAAATTTTGAAATGAAATTTAGGCATTCATATGGATCATATATGGATCTGGGTGAATATTTTGACTACATCATCCGTAGATCAAATGAGAAAAAGTGAAGGATTTTGAACGAAATATCTTGCATGTTTTACAGTCACTGATAAGACTGAATCTCTATTCTATAAGGGAAGAGGAGGGACACCAAAAATCAATATTATTTTTTTTATTCCTAATTGAATGGAACAACTCTCCCTCTCTTCATAACTAACTTTTTTTATTTTGAAAAAAATCACCTTAAATAGACTTACAATCTTTCTTTTTCTACTTTGCAATTTCCATTTTATATGCGTGCATTTAAAACCGGTATCATATGAGAGAAGAGAAAGGAGAGAGCTGCAGACATATTTTGATCTTTTTTTATAGTTGTATACTTGTATGCGTGTTCAATTATTTAAACTAGCCTTATATGCACGTTGTGCGTGCGAAATAGTAACATATAAGGATTTTGGAGAAATGAAAAAATATGGCAAAATAATTGATATTTTTATATATATATATAAAAACTAAAAACTTACCTTCCTTGATTATGGCAGTTTTAACTTCATTGACTTATGTAATATTGTTTTCTTCTTTTTTTATTTTAGGTGTCCATCCCCTTATAGGATAGAGATGAATACTCTATGACAAAGTATAGAGAAAAAAAAAAGGAAGAGAAAATAAAAATCGCAAACAGAAAATAAACAAGAAAGGGTTGGGCCTTCTTCACAAACTTTTGTTTACATTGTTTCATTAGGGTGGTGGCATTTTTAGAGTATATTGTGTTTTTAACCTCTTAATTTAAATCTTTAAATGTAGTTAGTGAAGGTATTTAATTTTCAACAAAAAGAAACAATATTTTTTTATACTAATGTGATAGTTTTTAACTTATTAGCCAACTATAAATCTCTCACTTTTTTTCGTTTACCAAAATGGATAATGTACACTCTATTGTATTTTGTTAGATCGCATTAGTAAAATTTACTAGAATATTGTGTTGTAGCTTTTGTATAAATAACATTTCGTAGATATTTTATCAATTTATACAACACAGTTATAGGAAAGTACCATAAAATATACATTATCTTATAGTTAATTGAGTTCTTAATGCGTCCGTTAACCGTTAAATTTTGGATATAAATACAACAATATTAAACAAAGAAATTCCGTATATTTTGCACAAGGCTAATTTCAGATATGTTAGTCTAAAAGAATTTTTATAACATGTGATATTGCATCAATAAAAAAAATTTTGGTTCTCATATTCTATTATGTTTTTTTATATAATCTTTTTTTATTAATGGTATTGAAGCTGCAAGTATCAAAGAAGTTGAGAGACCATCTAAGGTCTGAATTTATGATTTTAGCATTTATTTCAAGGGTATTTTTTTTATAATGATATAGTTAATTTTAATTGTTTGATTTTAAGGAATAAGTGATCACAAGTGTGATAGTGCATTTGACAACATTTATTTGACTCCAAACAAACAACAATTTGCAAAAGAAGTTAAATTTAGAAGATGGTTTCGAGCATCCCCAATTGAAGGGTTGTTTTCCAATACTAACGAGAAAGCAATAGTCGTCAAGATTGAACCAAAGCAATGAAAATAGATCTTTTGAAGGATTCATCCATGTAATATTTTTAGCTTATGTTGTTGTTTTAGTGCAACATTTTGGGTTTGTTAATTATTTTATTGTGCTTTTCGTGGAAAAATGAATGACCAAATTGGTGGTTGTTATGTATGGATTTTAGATTTTTCATGGGTATGATAACAAATAAATAGATTTACATTTCTCTGTTTTTTTTTGTTTGTTCTACTTTGACCAAAAAACTCTCAAATATTTGGTCAAAGTAGGACAAACAAAAAAACAGATGGAATAATTTGTTAATATAAAAAAAAGATCTTGTATATTTTTGCACGGGTCCAAAAAAGCTAGCTTTAATATAAAATTTTATACTTTTGCACGTATCGCGTGTATTCAAACTAGTAATAACATACATGAAGACAATATCTTTAATACAAATACTTATTTTATAGATTCTTTTTAAAATAAAGTTTTAAAAACTTTTTAAATTTAATTACATAATTAAATTGAACATTTTTTCCCGAAATTGTCATCCTCGTTCAATCTCCTAACATGTCTTGTTCAATTTTCTTCATGACATTCACTTATAAGTGATCCTCATACCTTGTACTTCCTAGTTCAACTTCTTATTCTTTAAAATTTTACTCACCTATTTGAATTAAAATCTCCTTAATGTAATTCCTGAGTCGAAATATTATCGGCTTTTCCTACTTAAATCCTTACTTTAATGCATCATCATATATATATTCTCTATTATTGGTAACAGAATATTGTTAGAACTCTTAAAGTGTATTAATCGTGCTTTTTAGATGCAAAGAAATGATTTAGTAATATCCTAATTGTTTTACTTTACTAATTAACTAGTGCTCCAAAAAAATAAGGTTGATGGCGTCTAGAGTGAGAGAGGGAGAAGGAGAAAGTAGAGAGAGAAACCCCAACCAATGGATCAAGGTACAGAGGAAAAAAATGGTGGTAGAACATCAATGGCAACAAAAACCTGCTTTGTTGATTCGTTACCAATGGACATCCAAGTGCAAGAACTAGTCAAAATTTTCAGCCCTTATGGCAGCATCAGCAACATTTTCATTCCCAAACAACCAAGACCAAACAGGAAGTTCCACTATGCTTTTGTAAAATTTACAACAAGCAAAGCTCTTTCTAATGCATTGAGAGAAGAACATGGCAGACGATATGGAGGAAGCTACCTTAGAATATTTCCAACAAAGTATGATTCGGCTCTGCCGAATGAGAGAATGGAACCAGTGCACACTGCAAAAACTAGACACCCAAAACCCACACAACACCATCCACATCACAAAATCCAAACAAAGCCAAACCGAGACAACCGATCTTACAAAGAAGCCTGCCAGTTTAACCCAGAAAACCAAACCACTAATAATCAAACAACACAAGCCAACACTATCACCCAACCATCAAAAATAAACTCACCAAAAAACCATAAAATCCCAGGGCTAGAAAAGGAGCCACTTCCGGACTATTTTCTACTAGAACCATGCTCGGTTAAAAAGATGAGCTCAAGGGTGCTTGGTGTTGGAGTTTGTGAGAAGAGTAATACAAAAACTCTTGAGTTGCTTCAAAAGAATATGAAGAGTTGGGGATCCCATATAGGAAGAATAAGAGGTGAGTGGTGAGTTTATTAATAGTTATGTTCCTAGTATCTATTGAGTTGGTGACTTGGTAGGCTTTTGTGGTTGGGCTCTTGATTGGGCTAGTCCACACGCGCGCGCGCGCGCCGCCGCCGCCCGGACCGGGCCGTGGGCTTTGGGCTTTGGAAAATAACTTAACTTAACTAAATTTTTACTGGAAAAATCTGTCATCCTTATATGACTGTTATGGAATCAGTCAATTCCTGAATCCACTCCTTATTGACTGCTTCCACTAGCCGTTAGTGGGCAGTTTCCTTTGCCCATTAATTACCGTTTTTACACGGTTTTAGGAGTCAGTTTTCCCTTCTTCTGTCCCTATATATATTATACCCCCTTCCTGGCACAGTTTTTAACACACAGAAAATTATCCTCTCATACTTCTCTCTGTTAATCTCTCTCAAACACTGGGCAATATTAAGAGCGTTCTCAAACTGTCTCTCTGTACTTCACCGGCGAGTCAGTGTTGTGTTAACCCTGGAGGTTGTTTGCCACGAGTCTGTGTGTTCGTAGCGGGGCAATTTCAACTTTAGGGCAGTGATCATATCACGGCACAGCAATTTCACAGATAAGTTTTATAATCTACCAGTCATACTTCCTACAATCTAAAGTTGAAATTTTTCCGTTTTTTATACTGTTATTATGGCTGGTATTCCTGTTGCTGTTCCTCTTAATTCTGTCAACCCCTTTGTTCCTGATATGTCGAAATTAGACCCTTTGGATGGAAAAAATTATATTATGTGGTCTGATAAAATGGAATTCTTTTTAGGCCAAATTGGGGTAGATTACTGCTTAACTATTGATGCTGCTCCTGTTGACGCAGTTAGGGATTTTGAGAAAGATAATAAAACATGTAGGGGAATGTTATTGCATTATATGACTGCTCCTTTATATATGATTTATAGTAAGTCGAAAAAGGCAAAGGATATTTGGGATGCACTTAAGGTTAAGTATGGACTAGATGATTTTGGGACTAAGAAATATGCCTGTAGTCGTTGGTTAAAATTTACTATGACTGATGACAAACCTGTTTTAGACCAAGTCCATGACTATGAACATTTGTGTGCTGAACTTGCTGCTGAAAGTATGGTTATTCCTGATTTATTTCAAGCTAATTGCCTTTTAGAGAAACTGCCACCCTCTTGGGAGACCTATGTTCACTCTATGAAACATAAGCAAAAAGACTTCACCCTTCAAGAATTAGTTTCCCACATTAAGGTTGAGGAACAAAACCGAATTCAGACTAAAGGAAAGACTGACCATTCTTCCACTTTAGCCAACCTTATTGAGTCTAAAAATTCTGGAAAAGGGAAAAAGGGTAAAAGTCAGAACCATGTTCATGGAACTAGGCAGAATGGTAATGGGTTTAAGGGTAAGAAGCAATTTCAGGGTAACTGCTATGTTTGTGGTAAATTTGGACATGCTGCTAGGGATTGTAGAAACAAACAGGCTTCTTCAAATGCTGCTGTCACCAAATCAAAAGACAACAAAGCACAAGTCAACCTTGCTGAAGATGACATTATTGCTGCTGTGGTGTCCGAGGTGAACCTGATTAGCAACATTTCTGAATGGGTCGTGGACACTGGAGCTACCCGCCACATTTGCTCAAGCAAGGAAATGTTCCAGACTTATGATAAAGTTTCAGAAGGAGAATGTGTCTTCATGGGCAACTCAAGCACTGTGAGTTTGTTAGGCAAAGGAAAGATTTTTCTAAAGTTAACCTCTGGAAAAACCATTGCTTTGCAAAATGTCTTGCATGTTCCTGATATCCGCAGAAACCTCATATCTGGTGCACTTTTAAACAAGGCTGGAATTAAATTAACTTTTGAATCTGACAGACTTGTATTAACCAGAAATGGTGATTTTGTGGGTAAAGGATTTTGTAATGCTGGACTCTTTGTTTTGGATGTAATTTCTGATAATAAAATTTCTAATGCTTCCGTTTATATTGCTGAGTCTGTTTCTTTATGGCATTCTAGACTAGGTCATGTGAATGTTGCATCCATTAAAAGGCTAAAAAGACTTAGTCTTATTTCTGACTTTAGCAATACCTCTTTTGACAAATGTGAAGTATGTGTAGAGGCCAAACACCCTAAGAAAGCATTCAACAAGAGTGTTTCTCGTTCCTCGACCCTATTAGAACTAGTCCATAGTGACTTAGGTGACTTTAAGAACTCTATGAGTAGGGGAGGGAAGAGATATTATATTACTTTTGTTGATGACTTCTCACGTTATACTAAGGTCTACTTGTTAAGTACGAAAGATGAGGCTGAAGAGAAATTTCTTATTTATAAAGCCGAAGTAGAAAACCAGTTAGACCTTAAGATAAAGAGAGTGAGATCAGATAGGGGTGGAGAATATGATGGACTTCCACTTAAGAAATTTTGTGAATCTAATGGAATTATACATGAGGTTACAGCTCCCTATACACCTGAACAAAATGGAATAGCTGAGCGAAAAAACAGGACTCTTAAGGATATGATGAATGCTATGCTTATAAGTTCAGGGATGCCTACTAACATGTGGGGGAGGCAATTCTTTCTGCTTGCTATGTGCTTAACCGAGTTCCCCATAAGAAGTTAGATAAGACTCCCTATGAATTGTGGAAAGGTTTTAAACCTAATTTGGGTTACCTTAAAGTGTGGGGGTGCTTGGGAAAATTAGGACTTCCTGACTTTCAAAGGAGTAAGATTGGACCTAAGACTGTTGATGGAATCTTTATTGGGTATGCTTCTAACAGTGCTGCATATAGACTTATTCTTAAGGATGCTTCTGGCTTTGGTCCTATTAGAGAGTCAAGGGATGTAGAATTCTTTGAGCATATTTTTCCTATGAAAGTTAGTGTACAAACATGCTTGCCTGTTGCATCTTCTTCTACTTTGCATCATAACATTGCATCATCTAGTGAGACTTTAGAACCTAGAAGGAGTAAAAGAACTAGAACTGAGACTAGTTATGGACCTGACTTCATTACTTCTTTCCTAGCTGAAAAAGGATTTCTAGATGAGCAAAGAGTAAGTGCTTTTATATTGGAAGAGAACCCTAGAACTTTTGGGGAGGCCATGAGATCTGTTGACTCTAGTTTTTGGATGGAGGCTATTAACAGTGAAATAGAGTCTATTATGAGTAACAACACATGGATTTTGACTGACCTTCCTAGGGGTTGTAAGGCTTTGAGTAGTAAGTGGATTTTTACTAAGAAGTGCAAGCCTGATGGGACATTAGACAAGTATAAAGCTAGACTTGTGGTTGGAGGACATCACCAAAAGAAAGGTCTAGACTTTTTTGACACTTATTCACCAGTGACCAAGGTAGCCACTATTAGAGCATTAATAGCACTTGCATCCATTCATGATCTTGTTGTGCATCAAATGGATGTGAAAACTGCTTTTTTGAATGGTGAGCTAAATGAAGAGATCTATATGAAGCAACCTGAAGGATGTGTTGTTCTTGGTCAAGAGGACAAGGTATGCAAGCTCATTAGATCTTTGTATGGTTTAAAACAAGCACCAAAACAATGGTATGATAAATTTCATCAAACTATTACTTCAAATGGTTTTTTAGTAAATGATTCTGATGCTTGTGTTTATTCCAAAACAGATGGTATTGGTTGTGTTTTCATATGTCTATATGTGGATGATATGTTGATTTTTGGGACCAATATAGACATAGTGAATGCAACAAAAAGTTTCCTAAATTCGTGTTTTGAAATGAAGGATTTAGGAGAGGCTGATGTTATTCTTGGGATAAAGATTACTACAACGTCATATGGCATATCTTTAAATCAATCTCATTATATTGAGAAAATTTTAAAGAAGTTTGATCAATATGATTGTGTTCCTATGAAAACTCCATATGATTCTAGTATTCATTTGAAAAAGAATAAAGGAGATAGTATATCACAAGAACAATATGCTAAAATTATTGGTAGTGTAATGTTCTTGATGAACTATACTAGACCGGATATAGCTTATGCTGTTATGCTGTTAGTAGATTGAGTAGGTATACTCACAATCCTAATCAGGAGCATTGGGGTGCTTTGATTAGATTGTTGAAGTATTTAAAAGGCACTATCAATTGGGGTTTGCATTATCAAAGAACACCTTGTGTTCTAGAAGGATATTGTGATGCTAATTGGGTGTCTGATAATGATGAGATTCAATCTACTAGTGGCTTTGTTTTTACTCTTGCTGGTGGAGCTATATCATGGAAATCATCAAAGCAAACTTGTATTGCCAAATCTACTATGGAATCTGAATTTATTGCTTTAGAATTGGCAGGACAGGAAGCTGAATGGTTAAGGAGTTTGCTAGCTGATATTCCATTGTGGGGAAGCCAGCTCCATCAGTTTCAATGCGGCGTGACTCACAAGCTGCAATTGGGGTCGCAAATAATCAAGCCTATAATGGAAAGAGGAGGCATATTCGCTTGAGGCATGCTATAGTTAGAAATCTAATTAGAAATAATGTAATTTCGCTCGAGTTTGTAAAGTCAGAGAGGAATATTGCAGATCCTCTCACCAAAGGCCTTTGTAGAAAAATGGTGCTAGAGTCGGCACAAGGAATGGGTTTAATGCCTATTGTGGAGTGAATTATGATGGATACCCTTCTTAGAAAGTTTCTAAGTTCAAGGGTCAAACTAAGTCATAAAAGAACTCAAGTAGTAGATACTACTACCATTCCTATATTAATAAAAGTGATGTAGTATTTGTTTTTTACTGTAAAATGTGTAAGGATGAGTAAAATACTCTTAATAAGTTCATAGCCTTGAGAAGGTGGTTTGAAACAGTACAAACTTGATGAACTTACCTATGTGAATGTGGGGGTTACGCCCAATCCCCTATGAGATCCCTAAGGCTTAGGATCTCTAGAGCATTCATGAAAATCCAGGTATTGTGGGGCACTTATATATATATCGCGAGAACGTTTCTTATTTTGAAAAAGGTTTAGTGCGCAAGTATTGATTATGAACTCCGTAGAAGGTTCAAAGAGAAATCTACCTAATACGACAATATGACATACTTGTATGCACTGGGTATCAATTCAAGTCTCTAAGACATTGATGCTTACAAAACTGAGTATCTATTGCCCAAATCTTCTTTTTCAGCCCCGTTTCTTTCTGTCTCTTCTTTTGAATCATGTGGGGGATTGTTGGAGTTTGTGAGAAGAGTAATACAAAAACTCTTGAGTTGCTTCAAAAGAATATGAAGAGTTGGGGATCCCATATAGGAAGAATAAGAGGTGAATGGTGAGTTTATTAATAGTTATGTTCCTAGTATCTATTGAGTTGGTGACTTGGTAGGCTTTTGTGGTTGGGCTCTTGATTGGGCTAGTCCACACACGCGCGCGCGCGCCGTCGCTGCCCGCCCGGACCGGGCCGTGGGCCGTGGGCTTTGGGCTTTGGGAAATGGGCTTTGGGAAATAACTTAACTTAACTAAATTTTTACTGGAAAATTCTGTCATCCTTATATGACTGTTATGGAATCAGTCAATTCCAAAATCCACTCCTTATTGACTGCTTCCACTAGCCGTTAGTGGGCAGTTTCCTTTGCCCATTAATTACCGTTTTTAACACGGTTTTAGGAGACAGTTTTCCCTTCTTCTGTCCCTATATATATTATACCCCCTTCCTGGCACAGTTTTTAACACACAGAAAATTATCCTCTCATACTTCTCTCTGTTAATCTCTCTCAAACACTGGGCAATATTAAGAGCGTTCTCAAACTGTCTCTCTGTACTTCACCGGCAAGTCAGTGTTGTGTTAACCCTGGAGGTTGTTTGCCACGAGTCCGTGTGTTCGTAGCGGGGCAATTTCAACTTTAGGGCAGTGATCATATCACGGCACAGCAATTTCACAGATAAGTTTTATAATCTACCAGTCATACTTCCTACACTTGGGCAAGACACAGAAAAAATACGAGATGGACTCACCGTTAGCATTATAGAAAGTGAGGAATTGATCACCATCAAAGGACTTAGAACTCATGACAATGACGAATTATTCGAAAGAAGCGTCATAGCAGTGGCATCATCATCAATATCATCCTCACAGATAATGGACTACATTCTAGCAGAGGGAGTGAACTGCTTAAGTGTAAAACCAATGGGAGGAATGCTACACCTTATTTCCTTCGAAACTATGGAGGATAAGCAAGCAATGGTTGAAAGCAAATGGTTGGACCAATGGTTCCTAGAAATCAGGAATGTGAATAATGTATGCACATCTCAATGGAGGAAAACACAACTGAAAATCTTTGGGGTGCCCCTTAGCGGATGGGGATACGAAAATTTCTACAACATTGGCTGTGTATTCGGGAGAGTTCTATCGGTAGATTACTCGGAATTCAATTGTGCAAAGGTTCAGATTGTTACTGATTGTCTTTTTCTAATAAATTGCAAAATGGCAATGGAAATCATGGGAACCAAGCACAAAATCTGCGTATCCGAAGACTACAACACCATCCGAGACGAAGGAAGATTTGAAGTATTCCCAAATCCTGAAAACATATCAGAAAGTGATGAAGATGATGATCCATATCACTCGACGTCGCCGGAAAAAATCATGCCATACCAATCGTCACAGCCGGAAAAAATAGAAAAAAATGACGTTGATGAAGAAAACCAACCAGCATCATCTCACACCTCCCCAAAAATCCCACCTAATAATTACATAGAGACTCCCAATCATTATGATGACACACCATTCAACTCCCCCCATGCTTTCCCACCCCTCGTAAATCAACACAAAACATTAATGCAATCCTAAACCAAAAACAATCAAAATCTCCATCTACCCTATCACCCCACACGTCCTCTATTGCACATGGACCAAGCCCATATTGCAACCCTTTAACCTCACAAACCAAAACACCACCTTTTGTCTACAATACACTCCTAAACTTGGGCCCCAATAACGGGCCTTTCCCTTCCCAAACTGAAAACACATCCCAGCCAACCTTCACCCCACTCTATCCGTCAACTACCCAACCCAAATCAATTCTAAAACCCAAACATATCACACCACACTCCTCATCATCATCTGATCCCACACTTCCACCTGGGTTTGAGAATCAGTTTCCCACAAACATCAAACAGCTGAGCACGTCAAAAAGAAACAGGAAAAGATCGAACTCCGTGGTTAGGAGAAAATCAAATCCGACGGAATCCCATTCCTCAGTCTCTCCTCCATCTCCCACATCTCACCTAGCCTCGGAAATCATCACACTTGCTAAAGAATTGGAATTACAATTCAATGAAACCACCGAAACACTACACGACAGAATTGTCAAAATCCTTACCAGGCAACAGAAGGATTGGAATAATAGCCAATAAAGACATCCCACCCATTCCATACATTAATCACGATGATTTTAATCTCATGGAATATGCGAGGCCTCGGTGCCAAAGTAAAAAGAAGCAAAGTGCGATCTCAGATCAACAAGTATCACCCCCAATTCGTGTTTCTCCAAGAAACAAAAATCGAATCTTTCAACTCGAAACTGATTAGCTCGGTATGGAATGAGCCATGTATTCAATGGTTCTCTAGCCCATCAATAGTAAATTCCGGAGGATTGTTATCACTATGTAATGACGACTACTTCTCAAGGAGCAACTCAATGTGTGACAGAAATTGGATTGCTATCACTGGTTGTATCCGAACTATCAATTTCCATTGCACACTTATAAATATATAAAATCCATGTTCTGTTGATGGCAGGGCAATAGTATGGCAGAACATTGAGGAGTATTGCCTTGAATCCAATGTACCTTGTCTACTAGTTGGGGATTTCAATTAGGTGTTAGAACCATCAAAGAGAAGTCAGATTTTTTCAACTAATGGCTCTCGAGATTTCAAATCTTTTTGCAGGTATTGCAGGTTATAGAGATCCCAACAGCTAATGGAAAATTCACTTGGTTCAGAGGTCATTCCAAGAGCAAATTGGACAGATTATTTGTGTCACCAGAATGGATTGAGGCATTCCCCGACATGAAACTATCGCTACTCAAGAGAAACATATCAGATCATTGCCCATTGCTAGTCAGTGCGAAAAAAAAGAACTGGGGTCCTAAGCCATTCAGATTTCTTAACGCGTGGTTATCTAACCCAAGCTGTCTACAAATCATAAAAGACACATGGAATTCGTCTGAAGAACCACACATGCAGGGAAAATTAAAACATGTGAAGCAAGCTCTCAAGGCATGGAACATCGAAGGATTCGGAAACATAGACAGAAAAATCGAAGAACTTGAAAAAAAAATACATGAGTATGACCAGATTACAAATGACAGGAACCTGACAAAGGAAGAGTTGGAGGATAGAAAAATGTCTCAAATTAGCCTTTGGGATTGGATGAAAAAGAAAGAAACATATTGGGCTCAGCAATCTCGCTCAAAATGGCTTAAGGAAGGTGATCGCAATACCAAATTCTTCCACACAATTGCCTCCATTCGAAAAAGAAGAAACTGTATTGACTACATTGTGAAGAATGACGTCAAAATAGAAGAGCCTGGAAAAATAAAAGAAGAAGCAGTGGAATTTTATAGTCGCCTATTCAAAGAAGATTACGCAAATAGACCCGTCTTTGGTAATCTGGGTTTCAACGTTTTGAATCAAGAACAAATGAATGGCTTGGTGAGGGAATTTAAGAATGAAGAAACAGATGAAGCAGTGGCAGCTTGTGATGCTACAAAAGCCCCCGGGCCGGATGGTTTCAACTTCAAGTTTGTCAAAGAGGCATGGCATGTAATCAAAGAAGACGTGTACAGAATGGTGAGTGAGTTCTGGATCAGCTCGTGTTTGCCAAGAGGTTGCAATGTGGCTTTCGTCACTTTGATCCCCAAAGTAGAAAACCCCAATGGCTTTCATGACTTCCGACCAATTAGCATGGTAGGATGTCTCTACAAAATCATATCCAAATTACTTGCCCGAAGACTACAAAAAGTCATGGGCCACCTCATTGGTCCGCATCAATCTTCATTCGTCAAAGAAAGACAAATTTTAGACGGAGCTCTCATTGCAGGGGAAATTATTGAAACATGTAAAAGAAACAAGGTAGAAGCCGCAATTCTCAAGCTTGACTTCCATAAGGCCTTTGATAGCATCTACTAGAGCTTCTTAGATTGGATACTAATGCAAATGAATTTCCCGTCTAAATGGCGAGGTTGGATGAAATCTTGTGTAACAAGTGCTGCCGCCTCAATCCTGATAAATGGATCACCCACTATTCCATTCAAGCTTCGTCGAGGCCTACGTCAAGGTGACCCATTGTCTCCATTTCTCTTTGACTTGGTAGTTGAATCTCTTAGCCTCCTCATTCAAAAGGCAACATCAATGAACCTATGGGAGGGACTTGAGGTATGTAGAAATGGATTCCGAATCACTCACCTTCAATATGCCGATGACACCATCATGTTTTGCTCGCCCAACATTGATTGTCTCATGAACATCAAGAAAGTGCTTGTACTATTCAACCTTGCATCGGGCCTACAAGTCAACTTTCATAAGAGCTCGATTGTTGGGCTAAACATTAGTGATACTTGGTTGCAAAATGCCGCAAAGACGCTCCTATGCCGCATTGTATCACTACCCTTTACATACTTGGGCCTCCCCATTGGCGGATCAACCAACAAAATTTGTATGTGGAATCCGATCATTGAAAGAATGGAAAAAAAGCTTGCTACATGGAAAGGTAATCTTCTATCCCTTGGTGGTCGGCTCACATTATTGAAAGCGTCCTTGTCAAGTCTTCCTCTCTACTATATGTCACTATTCCCGATTCCAAAAGGAGTGATTGATAAAATTATAAAAATTCAAAGACAATTCCTTTGGTGCGGCACACTTGGAAGGAAACACATCACCCCGGTTGCTTGGAATTTAATCAAATTCCCAAAGCCACTCGGAGGCCTTGGTATTGGGGATTTATTACACAAAAATCTTGCTCTCTTGTGTAAATGGATATGGAGATTATTTACGGATAAGCACTCTCTTTTGAGTTGTTTGATTCATGCCAAGTATAAATATGTATCCACATTCACATTTCGGGACTTAACAATCCCAAACGTGGGAGGCCCATGGCGGAACATTTGTAACTCATTGATCAGGAATCCAAGCTCGAAAAATCTGCTACATTTGCACTTCCGGAAAAAGATAGGGAATGGGGCAGATACTCTATTTTGGCACGACACATGGGTAGGTGAAAGCCCGTTAATAAAATTATGTCCTAGACTCTTCTCCATCAGCACCTCAAAGGCAGCTACAGTTGCGGCTTGCGGGTTTTGGGATGGAGGAATATGGATTTGGTTCTTACAATGGCGACGAGCTCTAAGGCCGCAGGACACAATTGAAAACCATCATCTCCTCCACCTGCTTAACCGAGTGAATCTCTCGCCATATGACCAAGATTATCACGCATGGACCCCTGACAAACTCGGAAACTTCTCAACAAGATCATTCACATTGGAAATGGCAAAATCCGACCCAGCTTTACCAAAGGACATAATCAAGGGCGTTTGGAAAGGATTAGTTCCATATCGAATTGAAATTTTCTTATGGCTTGTTCTACATGATCGAGTAAACATCAAAACAAAATTGGCGAGGCTTGGTATCATTCCAAATGAAGACATCTATTGCGTACTATGCAGTACCTCCCCAGAGACGTGTGATCACCTTTTTCTACATTGCCCAACTGCATGGAAAATATGGTGTTGGTGGCTACATTTGTGGAATCTTGCTTGGGTCACTCCTTTGTCTATCCGAAACTTCTTCGAACAGTGGTCATTCCCCAAAGGCGGGACGCTTTTTAAAAAAATATGGGCAGCGAGTTTTATTGTTATACTATGGTCAATATGGAAAGAACGCAACTCAAGATGCTTCGAGAACAAATGTTGCACGAATGAAGAAATACATGAGTTGATCCTTCTTCGTATAAGTTGGTGGATCAAAGGTTGGGGGACTCCTTTCCCTTATAGCCCAAGCGATGTGCTTCGGAACCCTCTTTGCCTTCAATATTCACAACCACCTACTGCCACAAAAATGGCCAGAGCTGCAGTCCCTTGGTCCCCTCCAGCGCACACTCATTACAAGTGGAATGTGGACGCGTCGTTCAATTCCCGATCACAGAGGGCTGCCATTGGAGGTGTACTTCGAAACCATGAAGGAAAGTTCATATGCCTTTTCTCCTCCCCAATACCATGTGTTGAAATTAATCATGCTGAAGTTCTTGCAATTCATAGGGCCATCAATGTATTCCTCGCCCACGAGTCTATGAAACACCATCATTTGCTCGTAGAGTCAGACTCGGAGAACGCGGTTAAATGGTGTACAAGCGAAAACAAAGGCCCATGGAACCTCACTTTCATCATAAACTCCATAAGGAAAAATATAAAAATGGGCAATGGAATTCAGATATTGCACAAGCGGCGTGAATCAAACATGGTGGCGGATGCACTAGCTAAGCAAGGCCTTCAAAGACGGGATGATTTCATTGCTTGGCTGAATTGATCACTGACTCATGTATTTTTACTCTTCATAGTTGATAGGAAAGTTGCTTCTTTGTTTTTGAGATAACTGTAATGTGAGAACACTCTTCCTCCCTTCTCTCCCTTGAGAGTTTTGAAATAAAATGAAGCAAATTATCAAAAAAAATTAACTAGTGCTCCATTTTCTTTTATTTAATTTCAACCATAGACAATCAAAACATCAGTAACGGATGTTTCCAGTGAAATGGTTGTCTGCTTATTGTCGCGTTAATGGTACAGCTTAATGAGGCCTTAAAAGTTATAACTACTCTATTGACTATAAACGACCTACTCTCTATCGTTTGCTCACTGCTGTAGTAGTTGTCCTTCTCAAGCGATATCTTGCATTGCTCTAGCGCTTGTGTGAGCACGTATTCAAAGATTAGTTTATGTAGGCCCTTATATAGTGTTACACAGACCACACATCATTGGCACATGTAGGATAATGTCAGCTAATTAATTATTATTTTTTGATTTCTGAAAACAACCCCAATCACCCTTATCATTTTCAGCTCGGTGGAATGATAAATCAATAATAATTATTGGACGGTATGTTTAAATAACACAAAAATCACAAAGATTTATAGCATATATGAAGATTATGAACCCAAATATAGCATTTTAGATGTTTTCATCTATGTAATACTAATTAGGAAAAATTGACCATGATAATTCAAACTATACCCGTTCCGTCAAGAATAATCCCTACTAAGCTTTATTCATGTATAATCCCAACTATTGGGGAGGTCCGCCACTAATAGACCGCGACCGGATAGAAACCTATTTAATAGGTAAACATGACACGTGTCATGCTCTTAGTGGTTGTTTACAATTATTATTATTATTATTATTTTAAATTTCAATCCTTACCCTCTTCTTCCCCATCCTACCAAAATCTTCCTCACCACCACCACTACTCAGCTTCGACCCTTCCACCACCCAGCTCCGACCTCCCTGCTACGTTGATGCATCACCCATAAACCCACCACACGCATCCCAAGCCCCTACAACCTACTAACCACCCTCTCCCCATTCTCTCTCCAAACACACCGCTACACACCACCACCACATTCATAACCTCTTCGCACGCACTGTCCCTTCACCACTTCCACCACTTCCACCCGCACCACCACAACACCACCACTTCCCACTACAGCAGCACAAACACCGGTTTTTCGTATGCACCACCACAACAATAACGAAGCACCACCACTTCCAACTGCAACAGCACAACACCAGCGATCTCTCTCTCTTCCAACCTCTCTTTGCGCGATCTCTCTCTCTTCCATACTCTCCTTGCACGATTTCTTCTTTCCTCAGGTGAGTTCTTTCACCTCCATTGGGTTTTCGGTTACGGTTTTGAATTGGGTTGGCTTGTTGGTGGATTTTGTGGTGGTTGTTGTTGGGTTTCGTAGAGTGGTGGCTGAAATGGTGGTCTTGCGGTGGTAGTCGAGCTTCAATTGGGATTTGGTGGTGGTGGTTGCGGGGTTTCGATTAGGTGTTTTGTGGTGGTTTTCGATCGGGGTTTAGTGTTGGTGGTTGTTGGGCTTCATTTGTTTTTGTTGGCAATTAGTGGTAGTTGTTGGGTTCGTGGTGGTGATGGAAGGTGATTCGTGATGGTGGTTGCTGCAGTGGCGGTGTGGCAGTGCAGGTGATGGGTGGTGGTTCATTGGTGTTAGAGGACTGCTTGTGGTAGTGGCTGGTGATGGATGGTGTGTTGTAGTGTCGTTGTGTGGTAGCGGAGGTGATGGATGGTGGTTGATGTAGTGGCGGTGTGTGGCAGTGGTGGTATGAGAGATTCGTGGTGGTGGAAGTATAAATTGAAAAAAAAAAGAATTAAAATGTTTTACCATGCTAACAGGTTGCAAGTCACCTGGGTCTATTAGTGGCGGACTTCCCCAATAGTTGGGATTATATAGGAATAAAGCTTAGTAGGGATTATTATTGACAGAACGGACATAGTTCAGATTATCCTAGTCAATTTTTCCTACTAATTATCACTTATGTGTTTTTAGTCTATGGAGTTAGTACAAAGAGCCACCTGTGAAAAGTTGTTTCACAATAATAATTTAAGAATTTGTTGAATATTTATGTGTATGATTGTTTTCTAGCACACGAAAGATTATCGTTTGTTTTTATTAGATCTTTCACTTTTACTAGTTAATTTATTGTAAAAACCATATAGCTTTGGTTAACCAAAATCAGTGCCTCTAGATACTTCTTTCATAAATACAAAACAAAAGTTGTACAAGAATATAAAAAAAAAATCAATATACAATGTAATATATGTGGAGGATCCTTATGACCTTATTGTACAAGCAACTTGGTATATAAAAGGTTGTATTATTCATTTTTGTTGTGTATGAAAGAAAGAATGAGTAGTCTTAAACGAAAGCTTGAGGGTGAGGCTGAGATAAGAGCAACTGCTGCAGATGTCCACCATGAAATAGTTGGGAGTAAACCTCATCATGTTTCTCATGATGCATCTCATTTTGTTCAGGCTGTTGACTTGCATGAGGGTGATGATCATGGTAACATTGGCTCTGTAAGTGTTTAGAACTACACTTTAGGTAATATCTACTTTCTTTCTCATAAACCATCTATATGTTTACATTTATAGTTGTATGCTTGTATGTATTGCGAGTTTGTGGCCATCAACAATTTACAACCTACTATACTTAAACCTCTAATGAATCATGTAGGATGGATCCTTTAGAAGGAGAAAAGGGGGAAAAAACGAGACAATTGTTACAACTTATAATAACCTAATTGTAGTACCAAAAATCACTCCTTATCACTCGTTATCAAGGATTGCAGGCTGCCACGTGTCTCTCCAAATTACGCGTTGTCATCCACCCCTTGCATCTTAAATTTATCAATTTATCAAAAATGCATGCGCCTTGCCTCAAACTCGGGACCACCAGCGTACATTGAAGATATTGAACCACTGAGCTGCCACTCCTTTGGTGACCAATCTTATTTCTAAGGTTTGATATCCCTATTAAGATAAACCATTAAAAAAAAAGTTACAACTTGGTTTTCCTGCCCATCAAATTCCCCAGCGTTTGAGATTAATTGGTACCCATTAATGCTTCAACCATTCACCTCCATTAAAGCTCCCCATTAAAGCTCCATAACCTAATTAATGGTGACGGCAGGTCTACCGGCAATGTTTATGCACATTGGGTGTGATGTGAACGCAAAGTTGTACCGTTCAAGAGTGAGGCCGCCGATTAGGTTTCCCATATTAACAGGTAACTGATGCAATTAAGAAGCAATTGATGCATTCATTAGATAGACTTACCAGGAAATTGAATTGACCGTATGATTTCGCCCTCTAGATTACACCATTATAATTAGGGATTTCTCAATTTTTATTTACGCCGTTTAGTCAAAAATAGAGGTTTGTTTGTCATTTCAATGTTGACATTGTTTCTTCTTCCCATCTTTCATTTCATTGTTCACATTGGAATTCAAGTAACACTATGAATTCTAATGGTTTTGAATTAATTTTATGTTACAGTTTACTGTTAATCTTTTGCATAATTGTTTCTCCAGCAAAAAGATTGATCCTTTCTGGATGTGGGGTTGGAATGGTTATTATTATCCAACTGCGCTTTCATATCTATATAATGGTAGGGATTAATTTGGAAATATGAATGTACTATAATGGAGAAATACAATTACCTGGTAAGAATTTAATTGAGTTGAAAGAGCAGTTGGATAGTTAATATATCTATGCTGAGTGAATTTTGTTGGTATTTTATTGAGCAATCCTACCCAGTTATACTCGAAGAGTTTACATGTTTTCCTATTTAATCTAAAAGAAATTGATTACTAAGAATGTACTATAATGGAATGGTTGGAACTTGGGGGGGGGGGGGCATCTATATGTGTGGCCTTTGGATAATCATCTTCTGCTACTAGGATGTATGCATGTTACCTGCTGTGATTTTATGCAATTTCAAAATTCTGAATCTTTTTAAAGTTGCCATATTCCAAAATACAGAAAAGAAAAATTTGTCTTCGTGGCCTAATCTTTATCATTTCAATGTATAGTTGTAATGGATGGCCTTATCCTTATCATTTTATGAGTAAACTCCACTGACTAATGTTTCTATATTTGTTTTTTTTTTCAAGGGCATCGAGATAAAAGATAGGAGACCCGGATAGTCCGAGAAGAATAGCAATCAGCACTGTTGTAAGTGATTCTCTTGAATTTTGGCTGACAAACTTTGATTTGCCAAAGCAAAGGTTGAGTTGTATGAATGAATAGAAACATAGTGTGCTTTTATCCAATGGAACAACTGACGAAACAATCCATATGATGTTCATCCCAGTTCCACCTTCCGATTATATGGGAATCAATTTTTTTAGGGGATGTAACCACTCATCAATAACCCATCTGAAAAACAATAAGAATCACATAAAACAGTAGCAACTTAGTACCCATTATTTAATGCAGGACCCTCCCTAAGGTGAAAAAACATTTAAGCTCTTCTTAGAAAAGTCCTACATCATACAATTTAAAGCAATATGATCTCAAGCAACTATACTACACATAATGTTTACTCATGGGTCATGACTTGACCCTGTGCACCATTGTCGGTTTGCCAATCTTTATCATTTCATTCACTCCTCCAACTAAGAATCTACTAATTATCCACTCAACTAATTCTACACATCAGTGCTTCGAAGCTCTGTTTAATGGGTGTTAAGAATATGTGGTTGTTGGTGTTTAGGTTCCTATGTTTGGTTAATGTGCTTTATTTTGATAGTCAAAGTGTGGGTGAAGGGGATTCCTAAAATAGCCTTTCATGCAGCTGAAACAAATGTATGCGTTCAATAAGAATAAAGGGATTGTGTTATGATCATTACATGTTCTATATTTTTGGATTATAATGTTTGAAAAAAAAAATGAGTATAAATAATATATGATATATAATTTAACATTAGATCTTTGTAAGAGAATTCAAATGTAGTAGTTTCAAAGAGGGATGTATCAATGAACTCTATTGAAGATGTTTTTGGTGTCTTTGGCAAATAATTAGAAGAGTGATTTGGTGTACAGAAAAGGGCGACGAGTTTATGTAAATATATATAGTAGTAATTACTCCCTCCGTTTGTTTTTAATTGTTACACTTTGCTTTGGGGGATAATCAAGAAAATTTATGAAATATATGCAATGATTGTTTGGGGAATAGATAAAGTAGGAGAGATAATGTTGTAAAAGTAAAAAGTTTGGGGTGATTGGGTATTTAATGGAAAAGATGATGACATGTGGGTCCCAAAAGTCTTGCAAATTGGAATATAAAGATGTGAAGTTTACCAAAATTAGTAAAAGTGAAAGTGTAACAATTAAAAAGAAACGTTCAAAAAAGAAAAGTGTAAAAATTAAAAAAGAAACGGAGGTAGTATACGAATAAATAAAGACCTGGGTTTAAAAAGTCTTAAGTTGATTTTTAGTATGTGGAAGTTTTCTTGCAATGCTATGGGAGCTTCATGTGAAGTTCATTGACTACTAATCTTTATTGAACTAATTAATCTTATGGGCTAAGATACCAGGTCATGTAAATGTAACCATGTAATATGGAGTATAAATTTCGCAAGCTTGAGGGTTGACCAAGAATTTAAGAAGCATACTTATGTAGTAGTAATTTTTAATGTTTCATTTGTGAGCAATTATACGTTGTTTACGCGCACTGTCATGGGTTAGTAGCAAAGAAGGAAGATATATTTACTATGGGAATCCTGTATCCCTTGTAATTAACAATAAAAAATTGCAAGAATAAGGAGAAAGCAGCAACGAAGGACAAACTTCAAAATCAAAACCAATGGAACAAGAAGACCAGGTCAACATAACAGAAAAAGAAAAATGGTATGTTATATTTTGGTCAGTAACACAAGGTGTATATATGATTCCACCTAACAACCTATTATAAATTATGCACCAAGTAGTACTTGGTCTAGTGGAAAGGATTGTACCCTTCCAACTCAAGGTTGGAGGTTCAATCCCAACTAGGGGCACTTTGAGGGTAGGGATTTCCCTTACCCTTCCCCCCTACTCTCAAGTGCCTGGCCCAATAGGACCCGAGCGGGGTTCGGACCACTTCTCCTTACCAAAAAAATATTATAAATTATGCAGGGAAGGGAAGAAACGACAAAAGACCGACAACACAAATTGAGGGCTATGAATGGCCACAAGGGAGGAAACTAAAACGATCAAAAGAAGGAACTGAACAAAGCAAGGATATTTTAATAACTAAATATACGACATATTTAAAAGTATGTCGATTAAGGATGTTAACGAAA
This sequence comes from Patellifolia procumbens, assembly GCA_947645195.1. Lineage (NCBI taxonomy): Eukaryota > Viridiplantae > Streptophyta > Magnoliopsida > Caryophyllales > Amaranthaceae > Patellifolia > Patellifolia procumbens. Next base: position 2,153,145 of record CANSGD010000188.1, on the reverse strand, counting down.
AGGTTTATTACATACAAAATAAAGTTTGACACACCACACACCTATCATTCTAATTGCTACAAAATTAAGATGTAATAGGGTTTATGCAAACGCTACTACATAAAGCGATATTTCCAGTTAAAAATTTTTGAAACAACTCTTGTAGGAAGTTTAATTGTGCATGTGGGATTTCTTATTTGATGTACATGACCTTAGTACATCCACCGATAATGTCATCAAGTAAAAAAATAAAACACAATAAACAAGACCAGTTCATATTTAAAACTATGTCAATTAAGGATGTTCACGCAAAGGTTTAATAGATACAAAACTAAGTTTCACCCACCTATCATTACGTAATTATCTAATTGCTACAAAAGAGGAAGTTACAGGGGTTTATGGGAACGTTACTACATAAAGCGATACCTACATTCACACAAAATTGGAACAACTCTTGTAGGAAGTTTGAATGTGTAGGTGAGATTTCTTATTCGCTATACATGACCTTAGTACATCCACCGATAATGTCATCAACTATATAAACAAAACATATTGAACAAAAACCCGAGGCATCGCCCGGCTCCAGCACTAGTGTTACTTAAAACACGTTGATCATATTACTATAACTAGCTTCTAACTCAGGCAATGCCCGGGAGATGTCTTATTATTTTTATACAGTATTTTCAACTAACCCGACTTACTTAAAAGGGATCAAACTCAGTCGAACTTAATGTGTATCCTATTTTAAGCTCGAGCATGCTAGTATATTTATTTTACCTAAACTTGATTGAATTGAAATCAATTTGGATGTTTATTGGTATTTTATTAATTCGAGCCGACTTCAATATAAATATATCTAATAATTTTTCTGTATCTAAATTGAATTAGATGTTTTTTTTTTCACATGTCCATCTCGAGTTTTACATAATAATGTGGAGAGATGTGGTGATTCCTTTTGGTACGACTTTATTATCTAGTATAGATCTCTATACTATAAGGGAAGAGGTGGGGGTGGACACCAAAATTAAGAAAACAAAAAAACAAATAAAATGAATCAAGGAAGTTATTAAGTGTAGTTAAGTTTCATTTCCTAACTTAGCTATCATATTTTTAGCAAAAGATGGTTAAAACTTAAAACTAAAATATCTAAAAATCTACAAAGTAAATTTTTTAAAAAAAATATCAAATGTTATATTTTCTTAAGATCTATAAATAGACACCCAATTTTCTGTATTTTTATATACTTTCAATATTTTTATATTTTCAAATGCATGAGTAATTGATTGCTCATGAGTGAAGGTGCATTTGATCAAATTAATCATGAAATATGATACAATATTTCGGATAAGTGACAAAGTGGTAGAGGGAGAGGGATGATGTAGTATTTTTTAGTCATGAGTGATGATGCTAATGACATCTTCCATTAATCTTTTGTAAGATTTTTGATTTTTTAGCCGTTTTATTTTTAAAACACTTTTTTTATGTATTTAAATAGTTTAACTATTTAAAATCTTTTAAGATTATAATTATACCCTCTAGAAAAACAAAATGATTAAAACTTTTTTTTTTGAAACAGGTACAAGGAAAGACTAAGGTCTTCCTATCTCAGGAATAGACTAATAGTCACAAGCTAAATACAATAAGCTAAAAACATAGAAAGGAAAGACTAAAACTAAAACTAAAAGGTAAAACTAAACTAAAAAAAGAAAAACTGAAACAAAAACTAACATACAAGGCTTCTTCAGGAAGCTAAGGCAAAGCTTCACAAGGAAGCGGGCAGAAGTCACCGGAGTTTGCGACTGGGGCGGTGGCGGAAAGCAGTGCACCACATGCAACCACTGAAAGGGCGGTAGAAAACGGCAAAGACAGAGCTCCGGGGAAGCCACGACCCTATCGGTCACTAGCACCAGCTTGGCGGATTGCGGTGCTGAAGGCTCATGAAACCAAACCGTAAACACATCCAAAACCGGTGAGAAGGGCTGGATCTGTGGATCCCCCGGTTTTAAGGTTGAATCCCCTGGAAAATCTAGAGGTAAGAGCCAGCTTACCAATACAACGGTGTTTCGTCCATGGCGGTGGAAGGAGGCGAACAAGAAAGACGGAAAAGAAACGGGAGGGACGGGTGTAGGGAAAGGCGGTGGGGGGCTGGGATTTGGCGGTGGGAGAAGCTTGGAATTGGCGGTGGAAGAGGCAATGTTTCTAGAGAGAAGGGAGAGCCCTTCTCTCTAGAAACGTATTCTGCACTTTATATTAAAAATGATTAAAACTTGAGGATTATTTTTAAAAGTATGAAAAATATGTATATACTTCAGTGGAGAAATTACAAAGTACTTTCTCCCATATCCTTAACATGAAGTACGCATTGCGTGCATATTTGGCTAGTATACTATATTAGCACATCTCCATGCTCCAATGCATATTACATTGCAAACGTAACACACGATAAGTCATATCACTATATTAGCACATGATGACTAATACAAGGGGCATATACTTACATGCCTTATCTATATATATATATTAAAAAGCGTTATCAAAGAATGCAGGCTGCCACGTGTCTCCCCAAATCACACTTTGGCGTCATCCTCTTGCATCCCTTTTTAAAATATTTTGCAAAATGCACACCTAGGCTTCGAACCTACAACCTACCATAAGGAATCCAAACGCTCAACCACTGCGCTACAAATTGTTTGGTGATCAATTTTAGCTTCTTAAACTGATAAAGAACCCTGCAATAATTTGTTGAACTTTACAGCCTTGACTGTTAATGGCTCATCCATTAAAGCTCCTCTATCATAGCTCCCCCATTAAAGTCCATTAAAGCGTTATCAAGGCTCCGGCATTAAAGCTCCTCTATCATAGCTCCCCCATTAAAGCCCAATGGAACCATTAATGGTGAGGCGTTTTCCGGCGATTCTTACGCACGTGGGCCGTGGTGTGAAGGAGAAGGTGAACCGTTTCAACGTTTTAGCCGTCGATTAGGTTTAATTGGTGCTATTAACAGGTAATTGTTGCATTCAATTGAATTTCAATTACCTATGGAAACCTAATCATCGCATTCAATTGATACGTTTGTAATTGAATTTTCAATCTGATTTTCTCCTCTTTATTTTCGACAGTAATTTTCTATTTACCTATTAGACATTATAAATTGAAATTCTGCTCAAATCAGAGTTTGGATTTTTTTGGGTGTCATTGGATTTTTTTGGGTGTAATTACTTTCCCCTTCCATTGTTATTGATTTTACTACTCTTCATCACATCTCATTTCAACAACTAATCCTTATAGTTTTGGTTTTTTTTTTGCAGGTACATCGACATAGAGCAGACTGACTAACAGAGATATCAAGCTGTTGTAAGCGAGTATCATTTTCGGTTAGTTCAGCTTCATTGTTCATTTCCCTTGTGTGATTGTCAAATTCAAGCTTATGCTATAAGTATGATTGCATGAACTTGTGATAATGTGATGGAAGTGTTGTGTTAATCTGGGTTTTAAGAGCATTTGTGGGCCGATATATGGCAGCCATATCATAGAGATGTTTAACTTGCTTTCCTAATTTGTTTATGTTTATGTATTCTTTGCACAATGTCTATATAATGTGATAGCATTCTCACACATTTTGTGTTAATTATTAATGAATGAACCTAGAATTTGGACTTTTGTTTAACTCATATTTTGTCAAATCTGTGCACCTGATGTCACTTGACTAAACTCCCTGATACTTTGATTAAAATGGTAAACACCCCGATATTGTGTTAGTAATACTCATATTTTGTCACAATGCTGAATTCCTGCAACTTTCATGATTCTTCTAATGAGTTATACTTTATTTAGAAGTCAAAAAGCCTTCCATGTTATGCAAGCATCCTTTAGTCTATAGTTTGGGTTCCATTAAACTAACTCCGTAGTTTAATTAGTTATTCCTCCAAAACTTCCTAGACTAAGCCCTTGGTGAATACAGGCTGGTGGTCGTTGATCCCAGTTATGTTTTGGCACCCTGTTTTAACTTCTCCTTTGATGACTGATGAGGATAGCTAGAAGCCTAGAAGTATATTGAATTTCGCAGGCTTGTACTTGACCGCAATCTTTGATTTAATTACTCAAGTTAAAATTTTACTAAGAAGTTAGGGGACAAGTGCATGCATAAATCTGTATTTTGGACTGTTAATCTGATTGTGTGAGTTTATCAGTTATGAACAAGAGCACACTTTATTATATGCGGTATAGTGGTTATTTTGCTGCTTAGTTTAGTGCCTGCAACAGTTGACGAACATCTATCTTATGCTCTATTGATCTTCAGAGTGGGCCTCTGCTGGTCTGGTGGAATGCCTATAGCCAAGAACAAATTGATAGATTAGTATATGTACACAGTTTCAAATGGGATGATGCATCATGCAACATCCATCATTCTATATTTCAATTCAAAATAGGGCTTCAGAATCATGTGTCTAACTTGATTGGTTAAAAACTTACATAGTGATTCAAGTTGGAGTAAGCTTGTGTTGGTGACTTGGTGTTCTATTCCTATTTCTTGCTATATTGTTCTCATTCACTCCTCCAACTAATGCATCTGTTTCATTGGAAGCTAAGCTAAGTGTGTCGGATTAAAAATTACAGAGGTTTATTATTTTATTAGAATGATCCATGTCCATATCAAATTAGGAGTGATATCCTAAACATTCTGATAGAAAATACCACTAGATTTAGATCCCATCATAATCTGCCCCAGAAGCTTAAGTGTGACGAGAATCACGACTAATTAACAAAGGTGAACCAAAGTCAGCATAGATAGTTATCTTATTGAAGTGTTTGATGATTGAGTAGCAGAGGTGTATAGTGTAATGGTTTGACAAGAAAAGCCCAGGAGTTTGACAAGAAAAGCAAACTGACTGCAGAATTAACTAACCACTGAATCAAACTCCATGAAACCCACCATCTTATAACTTAAAAAGGCCAGGAGTTTGATATCCGAACGAATAAAACTTTGTAATGGTTTTCTCTTCTAACTAGCTTAGGTTCCATCCTTTAAACAAGGATAACCTAATGTTTCCCTGTATCTCTTTAAAAACTATTATTTAAATTTAGTCATGTTTTGTACTAATTAAAATAAATTACTTCATATTAAGTTCGGATAAGTAAAAATAAGTTTAGATAATGTATAATAAGGTCAAATAATGGAAAATAAAGTCAAATATGTGAACTAAGGTCGAATAAAGTAAGGTTGCATAAGGGCGAATAAGGTTTCGTCTAATATGATATAATAAGGTGAATAAGATCGAATAATGTCTCATAAGCTCAAGTAAGATCTAACAAATAAATAAAAGTTCAGATAAGTTCAACTAAGTTCATATAAGCAAAATCGCATGTGCCTAAATACAAATATACTATCTTCCCGTTTTTCCCTTTTCACCTTTAACACAAGAAGTTTTGAACGTTGTGCACCTGATGGATCAAGAAGCGATTTCAAGTATTCTGGCGGCTCTCTGAGTGGTGGGAGCTACACCTTTCCCTTTTGGTAGCAAATGCTATACTTAGGGCGTTCATGGGAGCTTACCCTTTTGACCTTTAGGTAATCACAGTTTCACCTTTAACTGAGAGAAATGGATTAAACATCTAATCAAATACTCCTGTAACTTCTCTTCAAAAGAAAAGAAAGGGGTCCTCCTATGGTACAGCATTAAGTAGTAACGGCTACATAAACTCACCTCTCTATTTAACGAGAATAGCTTACATAATTATTTATACTTATTAAGTAGTGCATGATTATTATGTAATAACATATTTATACAATTTACATGCATTGCGCAAAATGACAGATTAAGACATGGAGAGCCGCATGAAAATTTTCACCATAAGCTTCACTACTCTACTAACCCACATCATTGAGTGGTATGGTTTGCCGCAACCTTTATACAAACAATACCATAAGGAAGGCTACAAAAGCTATGTAGTCACCATACAGATTTCAACAAAAAAAGGAGGGGGAAAAAAAGATCAAGAGAAAACCATCAAAGGACTTGGAGACTGCAACACTAGAGGTGGCAAGACTTGCCATTGAAAAGCTAAAAGAGTGCTACGTATTTGACATAGAAGATTTCAATTTACCATCAATTCGACAAGAGCGTAAAAAAGGCGAAAGGCAATATTAAAGCAATGGGACAAGAAATGAGCTTAGAGGTCTGAAAGAAAGAATACATGGATGTATGCAACAAAAATAGAGACCTCATAGATATATTAAGGAAAATAAAGAAGTTAGGCCACCCGATAAATTGGGCAAGCCTCCATATGTGCTAATTTCCTCGACAACTAGGAAAACTTACCATAATGGCCTATGTTTGTTTTTGTTATTTCTGAGATGCTTGTGTTCTATAAACAATTATGTGAATGGATAATGAAGAAACTACTTTTTTACCACTTTGTAAGGTCATATGCATTTTTAATTATTAAACCAAAGAACGCTAGGATTTCGGGGTCCCCAAAGGATATGGACAACGAAGAAAAAACGAGAAATGCAAGGAGACTGAGACGCTTTATTATGATACAAAGAAGGAATAGAGCAAGAGCCGAAATAACAACCAAAGCCATTGGGTTACAAAGCCACCGAGGAGAAAATTATAATATCATAGGAGGTGTGTAACAAACTAAGACATAAACCTTTAAAGTCTAAGAAAGCTTATGTGGGAAAATCACTTATGTACATACACATAAATACAGGGAATAGAAGTGCAAGAAATACAAATATAAGCTCTACAGTTACATTAAGCCGACGTAGGCAGAGCAGAGAAACTGACGAAGCTTCAACAAACCCACGTCAAAGACAAAGAGTCGGAATGGGGAAAAATGAACCTACCAACATCGTAAACAAGGGAAACAATGACGTGACCGAACAAAGTGGCCAAGGTAAAGTTTGGGTTATTGAAGCTTCACTTATTTAAAAAAAACACAAAATAAAGGACTCTAAACATGTGTCCCAACAGGGGAGAGCAGTAATGCAAGCAACATGACTTCACAAACGACAAAAGGGCAAGAGGCCCAACACCAAGATCAGTACACACCTCTAACCATGATGGTGGTCAATGTCATCCACAAAATAAAACAACAACTAACTAAATCCGTATTTCAAATTACCAAAGGGAGTAACACAAGAACATGGAGTTTTGGCGCCCCAACATGTAGCGAATGTGGTGCAAGGGTTTGGAAGGAAGAAAGGGTCAAAAGGGTAAGCTCCCGTGAACGCCCTAAGTATAGCATTTGCTGCCAAAAGGGAAAGGTGCAGCTCCCACCACTCATAGCGCCGCCAGAATACTTGAAATCGCTTCTTGATCCAAAAGGAGGACCACGGTCGAAACATTTCAAGGAGAAAATAAGGCAGTACAACTCCATCTTTGCATTCACTTCAACGGGTGGCCAAGTAGACAGGACCATCAATAGAGGGTCAGGGTCATATGTTTTCAGACTCCATGGTCAAAACTATCACAAAATTGGGTCTCTACTACCACCTATTGGTGAGAAGCCAAGATTCACCCAGCTGTATATACATGACACCGAGAACGAAGTTGCAAATCGGATCTCCTCACTGACAAGCAATGGCCAAAATGAACTTGACCCGGAAATAATTAGCGGCCTAGCCAAAATGCTATATGAAAACAATGGATTAGCAAAGGTCTTCAAAATGGCTAGAGAACGTTTCGCCGACAATGAATTTCGAGATGTCCGTGTCCGTCTGATTGCTACACGTTCGAAGGATGGTAGGCAATACAATCTCCCAACTACAGATGAACTTGCGGCATTAATTGTAAGTAGTGGTGAAGTAAAGGGGAATGGTCGAGATATAATCATCGAGGAAAGAAGCAATAAACTACAACACATATCAGAGATCCACCCAAGCTTCATGGCCCTACAATATCCGTTGCTGTTTCCGTATGGAGAAGACGAATATAGAATTGACATACCACACAAAGATGCTGAAACCACAAATCGAAAGAAGAAAACAACGGTCACCATGAGGGAGTACTATGCTTACCTATTATGTGACCGCGATATGGAAGCCTTGACCCTCATTCTTTGTGGCCGATTGCGGCAACAGCTTGCCGTAGACGCATTTACATGTCTTCAAGAAATAAGACTAGATTTTGTGCGCTTCAATCAAAACACAATAAGAAAATAACTCCTCAGTGGACTCACAGACGCCGTTACACGGAGGGAAACAAGACCTGCTTCAGTCGGACATCGCATAGTGCTGCCATGATCATTCACTGGGAGCCCCAGATTCATGATTCAAAACTACCATGATGCAATGGCAATTTGTCGGTGGGCGGGCCCGCCAGACCTTTTTATTACATTCACGTGCAATCCAACATGGACAGAGATAGGAGAATACTTATCAACCATTCCGGGACAACGACCTGAAGATCGTCCGGACATTGTTGCCCGAGTATTTAAAATCAAGCTCGATGAACTTATCCGGGACGTAAAAAGCAATGCACATTTTGGAAGAGTAATAGCAGGTAATTATAATTAAAGCCAAATAAAACAAGAAAGAGAAGTTTGTATAGCTAACACAAAAGAACTTAATGTGCAGTTGTCTACACAATCGAATTCCAGAAAAGGGGTTTACCCCATGCACACATGTTGTTGTTCCTGCATCCAGAGGACAAGCTTCGTACGATGGAAGAGATTGATCTATTTATCTAAGCAGAACTACCTAACAAAGAAACAAACCCAGAAGTCTATTATTTAGCTGTCCAGCTGATGGTGCATGGCCCATGTGGCGCAATGAACCCGAAATGTCCATGTATGCAAGATGGAAAATGCTCCAAACACTACCCTAAAGAGTTCCAGTCAGTTACCACAATCACAGAGGAGGGATTCCCAAAATATAGAAGGAGAGATGATGGGCGCACAACAGATAAAAATGGCCAAACTGTGGACAACAGATTTGTCATCCCCCATAATGTACATTTGTTAGTCAAGTATGCAGCCCACATTAACGTCAAATGGTGCAACAAAGAAAGGTCAATGAAGTATCTTTTCAAGTACATGAATAAGGGGCCTGATATGGCACTAACAATGATCGAAGAAGCTCCAACTATAGGAACAAGGGAAGAGAATGGAGCACAAAGAAAAATAGATGAAATTGCTTCGTACTTAAAGTGCAGTTATGTGTCGGCCTCAGAAGCGTGTTGCCGAATATTCGGATTTGAAATTCAATACAAAGAGCCGCCAGTTGAACGCCTTACTTTTCACCTCGAAAATCAGCAAGAAGTGATTTTCGAAGACCACGAAACGCCAAATGATGTCGTACAAAGAGTGGGCCAACCAAAGACAACATTGACGGAATGGATGGAAGCCAACAAAACTAATGCGGATGCACGCGAACTGACATATGCCGACTTCCCAACAAAGTGGGTGTGGAACAAAAATCAGAAACGGTGGAAACGACGAGAAAGAGGGATGAGTATAGGAAGAGTATACTTTGCGCACCCCACTTGCTGTGAAAAATACTATTTGAGAATGTTGCTAAACATTGTAAAAGGCGCAACCAGTTTTGCAGACATTAGGACCGTGGATGGTATCATACATCCAACATACAAGGCCGCATGCCATATCTTAGGCCTACTTGATGGAGACAATGAGTGGGACGAGGCTTTACATGAGGCCGCGACATGGTCCACAGGCCCCCAGCTACGAGATCTTTTTGGAACAATCCTACTATTTTGTGAGGTGTCAGAACCCGGTGCATTGTGGGAGAGGCATTGGCTAGAATTATCCGATGACATCCAGTACCGTCAACGGCGCCGTCTTGGAATTGATGATCTAGAACTTTCAGAAGAACAAATAAAAAACTACACACTGTATTAGATTGAACAGGTCTTAAAGAGAGGGAATTGTAGCATCAGTGAATTTGAGGGAATCCCAATACCGGATGTAAACCTTCTTCAGGAAGTAGGGAATCGATGGATAATGGAAGAGCTAAATGACGACATAGACACATTGGCACAAGAATCAGGGAACCTACAAAACTGTCTAAATGTCGAACAGAGAGTTATATTTGATAATATCCTACAAGCTGCATACCAAAATGAAGGGGTGTCTTCTTCGTTTACGGAAGTGGAGGCACGGGGAAGACTTATCTGTGGAGAACTCTAATATCGAAGCTACGATCGGAAAATCATATTGTCCTTGCAGTGGCATCATCAGGGATAGCCGCGTTACTTCTCCTAAAGGGACGGACGGCACATTCCAGATTCAAAATACCACTAAAACTCAACGAAAACTCATGATGTAACATTGACCAAGGTTCAGACCTAGCACAACTGATTGCCAAAACAAGACTTATCATATGGGATGAGGCACCAATGATACACAAACATGCTTTTGAAGCCGTGGACCGGCCATTATGAGATATCATGCAACTCTACGACCCATCAGCAAAGGATAAAGTATTTGGGGGAAAAACAATTGTCTTAGGAGGAGATTTCAGGCAGACATTGCCTGTTGTGCCAAAAGGGGACCGTGCAGACATTGTAAATGCATCTATACGAAAATCGACCACCATATGGCCAAGATGCACGGTATTCCAACTAAAAACCAACATGCTTCTAGCACAAAACAATAATGTAGAAGAGAATAGCGAGCTGGCCGAATTTAGAAAATGGGTGCTAGATGTCGGAGATGGAAATATCCAACCTACAGCGAAAGAAGGAGAGGATGAACCCGTGTGGATCGAGATACCCCAAGAGTTATTAGTAGAGGCAGAACAAGATCAGTTGGGCCCAATAGTGGAGGACATGTACCCAATGCTCCTCGAAAACTACACCAACCCCCTATACCTACAACAACGAGCCATACTCGCTCCAAGAAATGAAACAGTTGATAAGATTAATGCACACATGTTATCCCTGATTCCCGGAGAGGAAAGAGTTTACAAGAGTGCGGATAGAGTGTGCCCGTTGACAAGAACCGTCTTAAACATAGAATTCTTAAACACCCTCGAGTTCACAGGACTCCCTAAACATGAGTTACACCTTAAGGTTGGTTGCCCAATTATTCTGCTAAGGAACATAAACCAAAGAGCTGGATTGTGCAATGGGACTAGACTAATTGTCTCAAGGTTGGAGAATCGTGTCATACAGGCACAAGTTGTTACGGGAACCCATGTTGGAAGTAAGGTAGCGATTCCTCGCGTCGAGATGTCCCCCTCCGACACACAATGGCCATTCACATTAAAGCGGAGACAATTCCCAGTCAAGCCATGCTTTGCAATGACAATCAACAAAAGTCAAGGCAAACATTCAACCAAGTTGGGGTGTACCTGCCGATCCCGTCTTCAGTCACGGACAGTTGTATGTTGCGGTATCAAGAGTCACAAGTCGTAAGGGCCTCAAAATTTGTATACCGAGGAGAATAGATGGACTGGAAGAGGATACAAAGACAATGAATGTAGTTTACAAGGAAATCTTCGCAAATTTGTAATTTATAGTGTTACTCTACAGGTTTTAAAACTCTAGAATGATGTGTTTTTGGAATGTCCCATGAATTATATGTTTTTTTATTATCTTCGCAAAAGGTCATGTCTAAGGCTATATTATAAATTTAATTTTGGAAACTTTAAGACAACAGAGCGCAAAGATAGCGAAAACATGATATACTCATAATATACATAGTAGTAATAAAACGGTTTCATGAAACAGATCACAGGGACAAGATGCAAATTTCAACATTACAACCAACAAAGACGGGACGTCATCTGACTGTTCGAGTACTAAGAGTGTGGGATGTGGTGTACAACACAAATGCATAGCCAACATCGTTGGATATGATACTCTTGGACAAAGAGGTAAGTGAAATATAAAAAAACACGATCATATAGTGTATTTCCAATTGCTTACATGAGAAAATAATTATAGGGAGATACCATCCAAGCAACCATCGGAAAAGCCTTAATACAAACGTTTAAAGATGATATCAATGAAGGAAGGATGTACACAATAAACCATTATGAAGTGGGAAAGCACGCAAAGTACCATTGTGCTGTAAACAATGAACACATCGTTAGATTCACATCTTTCACAAGTGTTATTGAGGAGCAGGAAAGTAAGGAAGATATAGAAATGTACAAATTCCAACTATTGCCATTACAACGGTTGGAGGAACGAACCAACAAAAAGGACTACCTAATAGGTAAAACTACTATCGCTACTATATACATATTTATTTGAATAATGACTACAAATGCCACTGAAAGTGCAGATGTCATCGGTATACTAACTGGAATAGCTGAAATAGAAACGATAAAAGTAAAGGGCCAGGACACCCAAATAAGGCGACTACAGATTGAAGACAAAAGGTGAGCATACAACCCAAATAAGATATAAAATAAGCACTAAAAAAGCCAGCTGAAACTAACAAATAACCAATAGCTCAATGCAGGTCCAGGTCACTCTATGGCAACGAGCATCGACATTGATAAGTACTGAGATAATAAAGAACGACGAGGCCCCAAAAGTGGCGGTAATCACATCACTAAAGGTGACCAAATTTATCGCTAAGTCACAACTAAGGACTAAGGTCCATTGTTACAAAAACTAAATAAACTATGGAGTAAAAGATCAATGATAAACTGTGTACTCAATTTGCCAGGAAAATGTCAGCTAAACTCATCAAATGCAACAAAGATATACTTTGACCTGCCAATCAAAGCCGTCGAGGACTTCAAACAAGGGTAAGGATAGAGTCCAAAAAAATTATGTCAATTGAAATGAAAAAAAAATAACACATGCCCCAAGTTGAAGGGAGGAACACAAAAGGCACAACGCTTGGAGCAAAGAATACAAGAGACGATGGAGGAGGCAATGTAACAGCCCGGCCTCCCGAGCTGCTAGCTTAACACGCTTAGCAATCTCATACCTCAATGATCATGGAATCAATAATAATCAATAATACTTTAGATGAAACTTACAGCGGAAACAACCTTAAAATACACGATCCTGGACCTGTGGGTTATGGGCCCACAAAACAATATCCTTTATTCCGAATCTCAAATTACACGATGTCTTTAACTCAAGTTCCCAGAACAATACAATAAATCAATGATATCTGATACGAACTATCTTAGCTTAAGCCCCAAACTAAAACTTGAAATTTATTCTACAACTCTGTAAATGGAAGTTTTCAACATCCCGATATCTCCAAACCATTCCGAGCTTTCCATAATATACCTGAAAATAACAGAAGAAATAGAAAACAAGGAAAACATCCAAAATGAGTGGAAAACTCGTAACTCTTACTTCAGCCCGTTAAAAACATTTTCATTTCAAATCGTTTTATCACTTTGAAAATGATAATCATTCTTGTAAATGTATACGACTGGCGTAGCTCAATCCCCTTACACAAATCGCTGGCAAGTATAGGCTTTGGACTCGATTCGACCACTTCACTTCATTTTTGATTTATTGTTTAGCTCCTCTACCTATACCTTGCCCACTTTTCATTTCAGTTCATAAACTAGCCAGCCAAAACAAATATTATTGATAATCAACCAAAACACAGTTTCAATCACAACAACACATTCATATCTATGGCCATAGTACAAACTACTTCATCAAAATAGAAGTACAAAACACATGGGCATGAAATAGAATTTGCTGAACATAAAAGTTACCTTAACCGCTTAATCCTTTCTTAGATCGATATATCATACTTCGAGAACTCTATAGTTCTATTAGCTCTCTTGAACTCCATAATCAATATCCCAAAACATTCACCTCATAACAAAAACAACAATAGATATCAATAACAATTGACTACTCTTCACTAGTTTAATACCTCGGTAAAATCAAACTTACAATGATTCCTATTACCTCTTAGTACCGAAATAAACATGTTTCACCACTGTAACCTTCCTACAGATTCCCCCTGAGTAAGTAAGGTGCTAAGCATTAGTTTAAACAAGCTTTAGAACATGAATAGGTAAGCTAAACACAAGAGGATGCAAAGCTGTACTTACAGCATCCTGTTTGATGTTTCTATGGAGTTTTCTATACCTTCCCAAGGCTTTAAAGCTTGAACAAAGGCTTGAACAGATAAATATGGATGTCTAGAAGATATATATATATAAGAAAAGGTAGGTGTTTTTGAAGAAGAATTGGGTGAAAAGAACCGAAAACCCAAAACTGCTATTTATAGCAGGTAAATGGCGGTACCTATAGGAGAGGGAAACCTCTTCTGGGTAAGGTCGGTTTCATGGAGTTTCAGGGTGATTCTTGCTTGAGGTGTTAGATTGATGTGTTGGCTTTCATGCATCCAAAGGGTTTTGGGATATCGACACCCAAGTAGCTGCTAAGCAGATTTCTTTGAGGATAGGTCTGAACTGAAACTTCAGCTGGCCAGGTTTTACTAACTAAGGAACTTACCCTATTTAGCCACGTAATTCTTGGGAACAAATGACTATTCTAACCTTAAGACATCCCAAGCATGTCATATATCAAGTTTGGTTAGATTCTAAGCTCGGATTCAACCCCGAAAGGCTCTTTAATTGGAAGTTCGTTGCTACCCGATAAAACGATCTCTATACGATTTTCACAATCTTAATGAATAAGGTTCTTAAGGACCTTCTAACCTATTTATTGGTTTCCAAAACCTTCCTAACTAATAAGAATGGTAGATCTTACCCACTTTTGTCCTCATATGGTGTTGGAGAGCATTCTAATCTACTTAAGGCTAAAACCAGATGAAAACTTATCATAACTGACAGTTCCAAGTAACTCTCTTCCACCTGAAACATTAAAACCCTAATATCCTATTTAAATAACTTAATATAATTACTATAAACCCAACCTGCTTAAAATTCAGGCTATTACAGGCAATGTTCAAGAATAGGAAGACAATACAAGAGATAATGGATACGGAACCAAATGGAATGGTAAGGGAAAAAACGTGTAATTAAATTAATAATATTCAAAGACAACAACTGAACGAAAACTAAATGAAGATTGCCGGAAAAAAAGGCTTATACTTGCAGGGGGACAATATGGAGCATTAACACCGACACACAATGGAAATACGTTTCTTGCAACACATGCACGAAAAAGATAGGTGATGATTGCTTCTGTGAAGTCTGCAACGTCACGGTGAATTATCCAAAGACAAGGTGCATATAGCTAATACCCAATAACATAGAGCTACATATCAAATGGCTTATGATCATAATTAGATACAAGTTTGAAAACACAGGTACCTACTAAGGGTGGAGTTAGCCGATGAAACCACAATTTGTAAAATGAGCCTCTTTGATAAGCAGGCAGAGCATCTCATTGGGACTCCAGTTGAAACATTGGTAGACATATTTAATCAGGTATGATATAGAAAACACAAAAATCATCCCGTTCTGTTGCTCAGCGCTGGATTAACAATAAAATGGGAAAAAACAGGAAAATGGGAAGGAACGGGTGACTGAGAGGCTAAAGGAATGTGTTGGAAAGACATATGTCTTCAGGGTAAAGATTAACACAAGAAGCATGAACATGGAGCTGAATTGTCAAAAGGTTTACGAGGAAAACCTACCATTACAAACAACTTATATGCTACACAAAATCAAACCAACGGTAAGTAACGAAGGAAAATATATTTACTGTGGGAATCCTGCATCCCCTATAATTAAACAATAAAAAAATTGCAGGGACAAGGAGAAAGCAGCAACGAAGGACAAACTTCAAAATCAAAACCAATGGAACAAGAAGACCAGGTCAACATAACAGAAAAAGAAAAATGGTATGTTATATTTTGGTCAGTAAAACAAGGTGTATATATGATTCCACCTAACAACCTATTATAAATTGTGCAGGGAAGGGAAGAAACGACAAAAGACCAACACCACAAATTGAGGACAATGAATGGGCACAAGGGAAGAAACTGAAACGATCAAAAGAAGGATCAGAACAAAGCAAGGAGATTTTCATAACCGGGTTTTAAAAGTACGTCACTTAAGGATGTTCACGCAAGGTTTATTACATACAAAACTAAGTTTGACACACCTATCATTACAGGGTTTTCTAATTGCTACAAAATTAGGATGATACAGGGGTTTATGCGAAAGCTACTACTGTTGTACTCGTTATTTTGATGATGACAAATGAATAGTTTTTAACTTTGTTTTAATTAGTTCTTGTTCATGTAATTATTTATGTAGTTTTATTTAATTATTTATTTTATTTTGCCTAAAATAAACTTATGGAGAACGTTGTTTAGGAAAATAGAATATTTAGTTATTTTGTGTAGAATTAATATTCTAATATTATGGAATATTGGATTCCATAATATTAGTTGAGTTTGTTAATGGTTTACAGGAAAATAGACGTTGAAGAACTTGCTATGATGCGTGGCTGAATTGATGGGTTGAGGTCCTAAATTCTAGGAGCCATGATCTCAGCTAACCGCACATCAAACGTATATCCTAAACTTCCAAAGACCAAGTCAAGAGCTGTTGAGAAGATCGTGGAAGACTCGAAGACTCATTCAAACCGTGCAAACACACGATCATGGAACGTGGCATTAACATGGTTCATAACGGCTATGAAGGTGGAAGATGATGCCTAAAAACTTGCGTCCACTACAAAGAAGCTGAAGAAGACCGTTGAAGATTTATCACAGCTATATATATTAAGAAGAACTCAATTTAGTTCTTGAGACTTTCTACGATAATTGTGTAAATCTTTTAGAAAGTTATTTCGGTTTTATTCTCTTCAACAATTCATTGTATTCCATTAATCTGAGTTGGGGTGAGTGAAATTTTGTGAGAAAATTTCTACATTCAAGAGAGAAAGAGAAGAAAGAGAAAGAGAAGACTTCGAGTAAAGTCAAGAGAGGAAGTCACGTGTTCAGGGGGAACCAGTTCCTAGAGGAACAGAGTGAGTTGCTGTTTATAATAGGGTGTAAGTTACTATTATAAATAAAAGGGCAAGATTTATTCCCAGAGATAATAGGAATAAGATCTTGTTTAAAAGCAGTTCTAGTGTTCGTTATTTTAACTTCTCTTTATTTCATTTTAACTTGTTAATTCCGCAAAAATTAGTCCCCAATAGTCTTTACTACAATTCACCCCCCCCCCTTGTAGTAAACTTAGGAGTTCTATAGGACCAACAACTACAAAAACCCATATTTCAAGTTACAAAAATTGGGAACAACTCTTGTAGGAAGTTTGAATGTGCAGGTGGGATTTCTTATTTGATGTACATGACCTTAGTACATCCACCGATAATGTCATCAACTAAATAAACAAAACACAATAAACAAAACAAGTTCATATTTACAAAAAATGTCAATTATGGATGTTCACGCAAAGGTTTAATAGATACAAAACTAAGTTTCACCCATCTATCAATACATAATTATCTTATTGCTACAAATGAGGATGTAACACGGGGTTTATGGGAACGCTAATACATAAAGCGATACCTACATTCACACTAAATTGAAACAACTCTTTTAGGAAGTTTAAATGTGCAGGTGGGATTTCTTATTCGATCTAGATGACCTTAGTACATCCACCTATAATGCATCAACTATATAAACAAAACACATTAAACAAAAACCCGGGGCATCGCCCGGGCTCCAGTACTAGTTTAGTTTTTAATTAAGTACATAACGCAAGAAACGGCCAAAGAGCATACAACTTTTTACATCAAATACATAGCCTTATAACACCACACAATTCACTTGCGATATATGGCAACGCCATTAATGCTTACTTCTTAACGCCATGGTGATGATCATCAATGTCTTTGGAAGAAGCAAGGAAAGCATCAAGCAACTCGGTTGGCTCAGGGATACCAGGGTGCTGCTTCTCATACTCGAACGTCCACTTTACTATGCTAGTTTCACTGTCCTTGGCTCTAACTTGACATGTAGCAACCATGCTCTTATACTCATCAAAAGTATCGCCTTCTATGGCTCGATATTTGACCAATTTCTTCTCCTCATCAATCTCGTCAATCACACTCTTTGCTACTAAAGGCTTCCCACCTATGATCATAAAAATGATAAGGAGGATAAGATCTCGGATCTAATCAGTATTTACTACTTACTTTTTTTTAGTAAGTACAAAGTTCATCATTTCACGGGTTCACGGTTTTGAAACAAAATTAATTTCGAATGTTATATATTGTAATTATAAGCTTATAATAATTATCATTGAAGTGTTGTTGTGTCAAGTATCATCATGTTCATGTTTATATTCATTTTCATGTTGAGCAATCGAAAATCATATCAATGGTTCATTTTAAGAAGTGAAACTATTGGGTCGACGGTCTGACCCAATACGTTTTGTCGGAAGAAGCCGCGAGAACAGCGCCCCTGCTTCTTCATCTTCTTCATCTGCCGTCGTCGCCGCCGCCGCGCCGCTCATCTTCTTCCTCTGGCGCAACAATGGCGCAACAGGGCTTTGAAGATGATGGAGCAAGTTCATCTAACCTCACGCCTTATCTCCCAGAGACTATAGCTTCTCTCATTGCAACTACTGATAGTTCAACTTCTACCATTGATGCCATTGATGAAGAAGAAGGAGAAAGTGAGAAGAAAGCAGAGGTTAGTGTTTTTTATTTTTTTAATTTTAGTTAGTTGTTAAATGAAAGAAAAATAAAACCAACTGAAAGAAAAATATAAGTAATTGAAATAACTACATACCTTCAGCTAAAAGGATGAAGGTATGTAGTTACTCCCTTTTTTTCATTTTCTTCTAACTTGCTTTCATTTACTCCCCTTTTTTTTCATTTGCTTCTAACTTACTTTCTTTTACTCCCCTTTTTTTTCATTTGCTTCTAACTTGCTTTCATTTACTCCCCTTTTTTTTCATTTGCTTGTAACTTATTTTCATTTACTCCCTTTTTTTCATTTGCTTCTAACTTGCTTTCATTTACTCCCTTTTTTTCATTTGCTTCTAACTTGTTTTCATTTGGACTAAAACACGTAAATGAAACAATAAGATAAGTAACTGAACTTAAAAGACATCCAACTGAAATAAAAAAGATCAAATAAAAATTTTTTGAAACTAACTGAACAAAAATTGAAACCAACTGAACAAAAATTGAAACCAACTGAAACAAAAATGAAACCAACTGAAACAAAAATGAAACCAACTGAAACAAAAATGAAACCAACTGAAAGTCGTCCGACCAAACGTTATGGTCGGACGCGTCTGACCCAATACCTTCTCTTTTAAGAATTACTACGCGCATTTCTATTTGTTCTTTCTGATTGAAATGGCTTGATCGCATTGCTTAATTTTGACTATAAAATCACACCGACGTAAAAAGAAAACATGGCATGACGTGATGAATTATGTGAAGCCTTATCAAATTCATTTCAATTTCTATTTTCAAGACATCAACTTTTCATAATTTTTACAATTATGTGATAAAAATATTGATAGTTAAAAGTTGAATTGGAAATTTTCAATCAACGAACAACAAGAAAAATGAAACGAAAGAAGTAGTTAGTTTTACCTCAACTTGTCTATTATTAATCAAACCGTCAAACCCGAGATTCATAAACGACTCCTTTTTCTAATAATACCTTGACCTATACTCACTACTGATAACCAATGTTATCAACAACAAAATCCTACTTTTAGAACTTTCAAAAAAAAAAAAAATCCTACTTTAGATTGATGACTTGATTAGAATCAAATCGTTATATCAAATCTTAAGATCGCAAGTTCCTATGAAAATAACATAATTAATAACCATGCTAGACTATGCTAAAAATTTGATACTAATGTTCGAATTAACAACATTCAATGTTTGATTTGTAAATTATTGAATCTGAATACTTTCATATTTATAACATGCTAGTATGTTACCATAAATTAGTTGTTAAATGCAAATTTAAGAAAGAATTTTGAAAGTATTGCGGTAGGAATAGCGTATGTAAAAATGAAAACATTACTAATAGAAGTATGAGCATGATTTTACTTATGACTTTCGCTATTCAACATATGTGTTTTTGTTTATCCATACCTACCAAAATTCGGTATGAAGAAAAATGTTCAAATTAGATTTGAACTTGTCATTTCTCAAGGCGTTTATGAAATTAACAATTAGTAAGTAGATATAAATATATAGAAGAGAAAGAAGAGTAGTACCTAAAGTGTACCTCCAAACAAATGCAGAGCCAGGTTTACCAAAGTCACCCTCATGCAGATCAACACCCTGAACAAAATGAGAGGCGGCATGGGAAACATGGTGAGGTCTACTCACATATATGTCATGGTGTACATCTGCAGCAGTTCCTCTGATCTCAACTTCACCTTCAAGCTTACGTTTAAGACTCATATTTTCTCCTTTTGTAACTCTATATCTCTATATCCCACGTAAGTAAAAGAGCTTATTATTACTCCTTTTTATATAGAAGTGCAGATAACCAAAGTCTCTCAATAGGGTTCTTACCTTAGTGGGTTCGAATCTTAATGAGAGTGTATGAGGGTGAAAAACCCCTTATATTTTACCCGCTTTTAAACGTCTGACTTACAAATACTAGATAAAAAAAATACTAAAGATTGTGTTATAATGAGGTCCTTCCTCCTACCATACAAAAGAAAAAAAAGAGGACAAATGAGTGAGATAATGTTTGAAAATTTGTATGGATGAACCATTGTGTCCGCCAATAAAATTACACAAGTGTCAATATCAAGGATTTAAGATGCGGGCCATAATAATAGTTGGCTAATAAGTAGTAATGCCCCCTTTCATTTCCAACCATCTACTCACATTTATTGATCCTATAAAGTCAAATTTTGTTTATGTTGTGAAATGGGCGGTGTATGTTTTTGGTAATGTGGCCAAGAGGAAGCAATAAAGAATAAGAAGTTGGACGATTTGGGAGCTTTATAAATTTGTAATGGAGAAAACTAAGAGAATTATAAGAGCAGCCTTTTTAATAGCATAGTCAAATTGAAGGCTAATGAATCCTTTTATAATACAAGGAAATATTAAAGAGACCTCTTATAGAGATAGTAATATGATCAACGTGTTTTAAGTAACATGTCTACTATTCTACTAACTGTGGCTTAATTCTGTCATAATTGAAAGGTTATGTTTCAATTGAGAAAACACACAATGAGTGTTTGATAAAATCAATAATGATCCACCTAGATAGGAATCAAGTAATAATTACACATGTTTGCAATATGAAAAAGTTGATAGGATTGAGCAAACTGTATATGTACAACAAAACATAGACACAGTTGTATTGACAAAAAAAATATTATGGGAGAGATAAGGAGTGATTTTTGGCACTACAATTAGGTTATAGTAAGTTGTAACAATTGTCTCGTTTTGCCCCCTTTTCTTCTTCTAAAGGATCCATCCTACATGATTCATTTAGAGGTTTAAGTATAGTAGGTTGTAAATGCCACAAACTCGCAATACATACAGGCATACAACTTTTCTGTCAAAAAGATGTACTATCTTCGTGTTTTTATACTTGCATTATTAAACTTATGCTCAGAGGAAAGAGATGAAGAGATGGAAAATGGGGACACATGTGATTGGAGAGAGGTAGAGAAAAAGTATTGGCCTAAGAGTGAAGCCAATGGATAGACCACCATTGGTCTTTGAGGAGAGAGAGTGTAAAAATAATATTATTAAATTAAGAAAGAGAAAAAAAGGAGGTGAGAGAATTGATGATCAGTCCTTCAACAAGGACCAATTCTTCTTGGTTTTTCATGCCACATGGCAGAACAAGAGAGGAATACAGATTTGTGTGGGGCCCACAGCTATCAACAAATGAAAGGTTAAAGATCCAACATAGTAGATCATCCATTGGGGCAAAAAAAATAATGGAATTCTCAATAGGGATTATGAATGAGGTGGAAGAGTGTGAAATAATAATATAATTGATGATTCTAAATATGGGATCATCCATTGGCTTCACTCTAAGAGTATGGCCACTAGATCATAAGGAAAGAGACAATAAAACATACTTCCTCCGTTTTTTATTAAGTGATACACTTATTTTTTTCACGCTTTTCAAGGAAGTGATTTAGGGATGTAAATGATTAAATATTTCGATGAAATTTTAACACAAGCAAGAATGAGACTCTATATTACTTGTGTTAAAATTTCATTGAAAATTCCAATCATTTACACCCTTAAATCGCTTCTTTGATAAACGTGAAAAAATAAGTGTATTACTTAATAAAAAACGGAGGAATAATAAAACTTAGGAAAGGGAAAAAGAAATTGGAGTTAGAGGATGAAAATCTGGTCGTTCGATGAACCAGATTTTCACCAGATTTTCACCCAAAGCAATTGTCACGCTGCAGGGAATATGCCAGATTTTGCAGCTTGGCTTTTCACGTGGCCCATTAATTTGGCGACAGCACATTGCTTGCTGTGAAGCTGCTCAGCAGCTTATGTTGTGGGCCCGATGGGTTTTGTTTTCTTTTGAAATTCAAATGTTTTGCTATGCAACGGCTTAATGCCAAAACTTCCTATATTTTTATAAGGTTTAAATATTACTCCCTTCGTCCCAAAATAAGTGCTACATTTTGACCAAAAAGCTTTCACGTTGTTGGTCAAAATGTAGCACTTATTTTGGGACGGAGGGAGTACAACGGTAAATAACTAGTTGTAATTAATTAATTTATTTTTAAAAAAAAGCAATGATAATATTATTTTTTTCTCTATAAATAGACACCAATATTGATTTAGTTTCATACTTTTTATCTTTAAGATAATTTTCTTAAAACATTAATCCACTCACTCAAAAATATACTTCCTCTGTTTTTTTATAAGTGCTACATTTCACTTTAGCACGCTTGTCGAGACACGTTTTCTATCATTTTTATCTTTAATTATACATTTGTAAAAATTATGACGATTAGATATTAAAAATATATATATCGAGACGAATCAAACGAGATCCAACATGACTATATTTTTCCTTATGCCTATATCATAAAAGCCGGTCAAATTATAATGAATGAATAGTGTTATAAGTCAAAATGTAGCACTTAAAAAGAAACGGAGGTAGTATTTCTCAATCAACATAAATTCCAATAGTAGCAAAAAAAAACCCTCAAAATCCAAAAAACCTCAACAACCACAAACTAATCCAAATTATAAAAAAATTCACTAATTCTCAAATTGATCTCAATTTTCAATTTGAACCCAATTCTAACTCACCAAATTCCTCACAATATCAAAATTATGGAATGCCAAATATGAGCGATTCTAATCAACATTTTTCCGAACATAATATGAGCTTTTCAAATACCCCTCATTTCTCCCAATTTTCTCCATATTCTCAAGAAAATCAATATAATTCAAATGAGAATTATCGTTTTCCTGAAGAGCGAACAACATTTAATATATTCGAAAATTTTCATGAGTTAGAAGTTGGAGGGTCACTTCCAAACTTCAGTTCTGCATATCGGTTTCGTGCTCCATCAATGGAGCAAGATATTGAGGCCATTGAAGATGAAGAGACCAAGGAAAATGAGGATGATGGTGATGACACGTAAGCCGGAAAAGGATCCAGGAATTTCTAGTCGCATGCCGAAAATGTGGTTCACGTGAAGGCTTGGCTCTCGGTAAGCCAAGACAAATCTACTAATACTAAACAAAAAGCAAATGTGTTTTGGCAAAGGATTACTAATATGTTTGAGGAAGTTAAGTGTTATTGAGATCAATGTTGGGAACAAATAGATTAAGGATTCAAGGAGTCTGATCGCTTATCATATTCGAGAGATGCGGGCCAACTACAAGGTCGTTGGAAAAGAATACACGCAAATGATAAAGCACCTTCCAAAAGTGGAAAATGATGCAAGTAATTTACAAATTCCAAAAGTGGAAAATGATACAAGTAAAAAAACGGAAGAACTGTATACTTCCACCATTATTTAGGTGCAACATTTTATTTGAGGAATATCTACTATTTATTTTAATATTTCTCACTCTATAACTATTTCCACTCCTTTTATTGATATTTTAAAATATAGTAGAACAATAATACTTTAATTTATCCTCCACCCGACACTCCTAACTAATATACTAACTAGATACCATCTATTACATTAATTTTTACAATAAATTAATACAACATATGCTCTTTTGGATCCGTTCTTTTCAACTTATTAGCATTAATATGAACTTATTTGAATTTATCTAAACTTATCAGTATACTTATTCGAATTTATCCCAACTTAATTGAAAATTTATTTGTGAGAGGGACAAACCTTCTTGGCGCTTAATAGAACTTATTTGAACTTATTTGTTCTTAGTAGCACTTATCTAAAAAGATCCAAATATATCTGAACTCATATTTTTTTTATAAGGATTGAAATACAGTGGAAAGAACAAAGACTTTTTATAGTGAAGAACTATTTGCCGCCCTAAGATATCCACATAAGGCCATTTTTCTTAATTTCCTTCTTTACCCTCTACCATTCATTCTTTACCAACTCACTTCAATCTCACTCTCTTATACTCCACCATAGTTGAAATTCTCACTCTCTTTATTGTCGATAATTGTACGGAGAATTGTCGGTTATGAAATCATGTCATCGGTATATTTGTGCTTTTTTTGGATTTCGAAAACTAAGAAACGTGTGAAAAACACAATGTTCCGGCAAACATGTCAATATTAATATCAACACTTCCTTCAACATTTGCTTCATTTTGCAAAATTGGTATTCCAACCTTTGTGATTTCATATGAAATTATGAATTGTGCAAGTTTCAACTATAATATTCATTTAATAATTTTTGGACATTTTCAATATTATGAAGCACCTTCCAAATTTTCTTTACCGGAATAAGTAATTTTTGTTTATTATAAAAAATATTTATAAATATTAAACTTATTAAAATCTTTGAAATTACTATTAGTTATTATATAATAATAATAATATAATCATTATTATTATTTATACTAATATAATAAGTTAAATTAATATTATTAGGATTAGTTATTAAGTGATATTATAAATATTATTTTGTTAGCATTTAAAAACATTACTTATTTCGTAAAATATGATGTCATAAGCATGTGAGTGGGGACAACAATTAAGGATTTCCAATATGAAAAGAATGTGTGCAAAAACTCGATCGAGATTCAATGGCGAAATGGCCGACATCGAGATGCAATATTTAAAGAATCATAAGGAGTCTAGGATTTATGAAGGTGTACAGTTCATTGAAATACAGTGACATAAACTCATAAGCATGTTTGTTTCGGCATAATGCATGTCAAACGTTATAGATGAAACTCCTACAAATTTTGGGGCAAGGGTGTGTTTTAAATTAATGTGCAATTCCTAGTGTTTTAGCACATGACTAGCAAGAAGTGGGTTAGCAAGAAGCCAAGAAGTGGGTTAGCAAGAAGTGGCATACAAAGGGTAGCTCAAAATTTCTTTTAACTCGTCTCTCAAGGATATTACTCCCTCTGTCCCCAAAAGGATTTCCCATTTGCTTTTTACACGGTCTCCATTGCACATTTTTGACCGCTTATATCTCCTATTATTTATTAATAAAAATGATAAAATGTTGATATTTTGAATGTACTTCTTAATACAAATCTAACAAGATCACCTATGACAATTATTTACTCCCTCCGTCCCAATTTAAGTGCCCTATTTTGACCAAAACATACTCTACATTTTGGTCAAAATGGGGCACTTAAATTGGGACGGAGGGAGTATATTATATATTAGTTATAATTTATGGTCAAAGTTTACAAAGTATGACTTCAAGAAAAGCAAATGGGAAATCCTTTGGGGGACGGAGGGAGTATTAGCTAACTAGTTTTCAGACCCGTGCAAAATGCACGGGAAATTTTATATATATATTTACATATATTACTAATATGCAATAATTATGTGGATATAGGTTGATTTATGAGTGAGCTCACCTGAAACATTAATAATCGCTCCATTTGTTTGCTTTCTACAATTTCATTGACGAAGTTGGTAAATGGAAGTCCAAAGTAGAGATATGTCAACAACAAAACTACTATTAAGATAGATAGCAAAAATAAATTAGTATTTTCAAGAATAGAGATATTTTAAAGTGGGGTAAGATAGTTTAAAAAGAGAATAAACTCTTTTTTCCACTTATGACCTATTTTCTTCGACTGAAAACAGGTTATGAATGAATTGAATGGAATTGAATGGAGCTTAACTGAATTGAATGGAACTGAAGTGAACTGAAAATAAGATGGGAAAGATAGACCCTTAGCACATAAAGTAGAAGTAAGAAAAACTTTGATTAACATATTTAAACAAAAATAAGATAAGAAGAAAATTTGATGACCGAAAAGATTAATACTTCTCACTTAGAGTTTACTCAGTAAAAATATTCAAGTACCCCCAAAAGATTTAACACGTTTTTTAAAAAAATTAGTTTTTTTCTATTTTAGAGCGTTATCACTTCTTAATGAAAGTATTGGGTCAGACCGTCTGACTCAATCTTACTGTCAGACGGAGCCACCGCCATCCAACTGATCTCCGGCGAATCTCAGGTTCTCCGGCAGACCGTCCACTTGATCACACCCACCTCGTCGCCTTCAATCCGCCAAACCACCCACAGAAGCCCTTGTGGTCATAAATCGTTGCAGAAGAATGAATTGAAGAACCGAAGAAGCTCGCTTCACCATTAATGGAGAATGCTGCAACTGACGATGATGAGGGGATGAAATGGAGGAGGGAGAAAGAGATTGACGCATTGATGATGATGATCAAGAGGAATTGTGGCAACAATAAATGTCATGTTTTGAGTTTTGATGAAGATTCAGATGAAGAAATGGAGGAAGAAAAGATGATGAAGGTATGTTTTAGTTGCTCCTTTTTTTTCATTTGGTTTTATTCTCTTTTTAGTTAGAGGTATGTTTTAGTTAGTTTGTCAAATGAAAGAATAAGAAAACTAAGTGAAAGGATAATATAAGTAACTGAAAACTAATTTGCTTTTATTTAGAACTTATTTTATTTCATTTACTTAAATTTTGTTTTCAGTTAGAATAAAACACGTAAATGAAACAATAAGATAACTAACTGAACTTAAAAGACATCCAATTGAAAGAAAAAAAATCAACTGGAAAAAATTGAAACCAACTGGAAAAGAATTGAAACCGACTGAAAAAATTTGAAACCAACTGAAAGTCGTCTGACCAAATGTTATGGTGAGACGCGTCTAACCCAATACCTTCTCTTAAAGTTTTATATCTTCCCATTTCTCACCGGTAGAGGACAATAGAAAATTACATCAAGTATGTGGTAGTAATATAGTAAGAATGGAAGAGAACCACTGGTTTCAAACATAGTAAGCTCCATTTCAGATATCTTGGGGTGCCTATTTGTGCTAAAAGGATCTCTGTGGCTGCTTGTGATGCAATTGTTGAAAGGATGTGTATGAGAATCAAAGTATGGAGTTCTAGACATCTATCTTATGCTGCTAGAATTCTACTTATTAACTCTGTTTTATTGGGTTTGCATGTGTATTGAGCACAGGTGTTCATTATCCCCAAATCTGTGCTGCATGAGGTTGAGAAAGTGTGTAGAGCATTCCTCTGAAGTGGCTGCTATTACAACACTAAAGCAGGTAATGTTAATTGAGATGTTGTTTGTTCCCCTAAACAAGATGGGGGACTTGGAGTGAGAAAGATTACTGTTTGGAACAATGCAGCTTTGGCTAAGTATGTGTGGGCCTTGGAAACCAAATAGGATAGTCTATGGAGCAGGTGGGTTCACTCTGTGTATATTAAGGAGAAGGATTGGTGGGAGTATTCCCCCCTGCTGAGAGTAGTTGGTATTGAAAACAGGTTTGCCAGGTTAAGGAGGAATAGAAGTAGATTATTTCTCGAATGAGTTGAACAATATGCACCCTTTTAGTATTAAAAATATCTATGGTCTAATGATTGGTGGGTCTGAGAAGATTCATTGGGATAAATTTGTTTGGAATAGAATATCTATTCCTAAACACATAATGATATGCTAGTTAGCTATGCATGGAAGGCTGAAAACTACTAATAGGCTGCTCCAAATGGGGGTAACTAGTTCTGCTGACTGCCTCCTATGTGCTGGGGGCTGTGAATCTAATGCTCACTTATTCTTCAGCTGCTCTTATGCTTAGAAGTGTTTGAAGGACATATTGCTATGGCTACAGGTGAAGAGTAATCAGGGGAACTACTACAGGCTCCTGTTCACAGAAACAGGAGGAGTAAATCTCATATATAAGCAGGTTATTACTGCTTGTTTAAATGCACTAGTATATTTTGTTTGGCAGGCTAGGAATGATACTTAGTGGAATGATATAGTTTGGCTGCCAAGAGTTTTAGTGAAACGAGTTCAGAGCTCAGTTTGCTTGAGATTAAGGGGGGGTCAAAGCCCCAGAAGCTCAATAGTAGTGATAGTCAATGGATAGAGAATCTGTGTTTTGAGATGTGTAGCTGAACAATGTCTTCCTTTCTGTTAGATAGAGGGGTCCAACCTAGTTGGTTTGCTCTTCTAACAGTCTGGTTTTAGGATGTATTGTTGATTATGTTTTGGATGTGAATATATCTCTTACTTAGCAAAAAAAAAAAAAGAATGGAAGAGAAAGGCGATAAAAATGAATGGGAGATAAAAACTGAGGGAGTGGATACAAATAATTATTTATTTCTTTATCACGAATTTTGGGGTGTTACAATATCAACCTTTTTTGGAAAAATTATTGAAAATTTACCTATATTTTTCAACAATTCAAATATATTCTGTCGGGACTTCTAAAGAAATGTAAATAGAGAAATACAATTATATTTTATTCCTTCTAATTTACTTTGTCCCTTTTTTGTTTTTTAGTTCATCTTATTCTGACTGAATTGAACTTATTTATACTGAACTGAACTAATTTATACTGAATTAAACTTATTTTTACTGAACTAAACTTATTTTTACTGAATTAAACTTAATTTTACTGATTCATGTTGTTTTTTCTTCTTTGCACTACTGATTTTTACTGAATTGAACTTATTTTTACTGAACTGAACTTATTGTACTGAATTGAACATATTTTCACTGAACTGAACTTATTGTTACTAAACTAAACATATTTTTACTGAATTGAACTTATTTTTGTGACCTTTTTTGCTTTTGAAAAGGTAAGAGAGAGAAAGAAAAGTGAGTGATGGAAAAATAGAAGATTTTAAAGTGGGTCAAGTGTAAGACAAAAGGTAAAAAATGTAGTAAATATTTGGTTATTAAAGGGTAAGATGAAAAAATAAATATTCTTCAAACACAAATTATCCAAAAAGACTGTCTAATTTTAATGTTTAAATTAGTTAGTCCAGTCCCAAATAAATTTACATGGCCTAAAGAATAATTTTTATCCAACTGTCATCTCCTATTCTTCCTCAAGACGTCATCTTCCTCATTTTCAGTTAAACTGGTGCCAAAAGAAATAAAATGGCTACAAAAGAAATTGAACTGGTGCCAAAAGAAAATAAACTGGTGTCAAAAGGGAGTAAGCTGGTGCCAAAAGAAAGTAAACTGACGCAACAATAATGAAAGAGACGGTCTGGGAAGGAGAGAGTGGGTAGGCTGTTGGGTCTGCCTAATGTTATTGGGCTTGGACCTGCCTAATTTTAACATTATAATTAGACAGTCTCTTTGAAGACAAGTTGCTATTCAAATGGAAAAGATTCAAAGTGGGAAGAACTTTTTGAAACATCCCAAAAAGAAATGTGAAAACATTAAATAAGAACGGAATGAATATTTTTTAAAGTGAACTGAACAGGGTCTAATACTTAATTAATTAAGCCTACTAAATTGGGTTTAGTTGAGTAAATTTGTCGTAAAACTTTTCTATCTATTATTAATTTACTCATCCCTCAAAAAACTTAAGAAAAAATTGATACTATTTTCCTCCCATTTGGCCATTGGCACGCAGAAATTAGTATTCTTGACATTGAGATTTGATTCTTTGGGCTAGAATTTTGGTTGGTTAAATCATAGTTTTATAATGTAAGTATGTCATGGTGACCCATCAACGATTTTGTTTCTTTTATTTATCGGGAAATAGTTGATATAAGTTTCTTAAATGTATGGATACAGATGAACCAGATTTATACTTCTTCTTTATGGGCATTATGGCTGTGGAGATTGATCCAATCTCCAACAACCAAGTTGTTCTCTGTAATCAAACATACATCTTTATTTTGATTTCTGTATTGTTGAAACATGTACAAGTAAAATACTAGGCTACTCTTCTATTAATATGTAACCTAAATTCTCTAAGAATTTAAAGCAAGATCATAACGATTGTATCAAAACCAAGCAAGACTTGGTCTAGTGGAAAGGGAAGAGTCTTCCAACCTTGACGTTGGGGGTTCAATTTTCACTAGAGGCACTTTGAGAATGGGATTTCCCTTATTATTCACCCTCTTTCAAAGTGTATGACTCTCTAAAACACCGAGCGGGATCCGCACTACTTCTTACCAAAAAAATAAAATAAAAAAATAACAAATGTTTCAAAACTGAAGTGTGTATTTGAATGAGTTTGTTGAAGATGCTCAATTGCTCATTCAAGATGTCACCCTAGTTTGGAAAGATGATTTGCTACTCGATTAACTTCTTAATAGACATGGGTACTTGAGAATTTGGCAAAATACTCCGGGGCAGGGCTAGCTCGCGGGCTGCGACCCGTGGTCGCGAGTCGCGACTGGGCACTATCCTGTGACGCTTCAGTTTGCGATTTGTCCGTTTATGTCCGTTGAAGCGTTTTTGATCAGTTTTTGCATGGTTATTACATGGTTAATGACCGATTTATTCTCTGATTTAAGGGCCTTATTAAGGAGCCTATTAAAGGTCCTTAATGAGGGCCCTTGAATATGTGACTATAAAAGGAGGAGGTGAACTCCATCCTTGACACACCGAAGATTGCTTGCTTAAGAATTTCTGATTCACTTTCTTAAGTGTTCTTCATAAACACATCAAACACAAGTTCTTAAGGATTCACTTCTAAGATCATAGAAGTGAATTGTTAATCTATTGTATCTCATTAGTTATTTCGTGTAAACCCGGTGATCCTAGAGGGGCGAAATAAAACTAATAGGAAAGCGTAGTTTCCGTGCCTTGTAGTGGTGAATATCCGGTTCCCTCTTGTTTCATTGTCTACATATAACACCTTTTAATATGTTGATGACTATAGAGTTGTCTCTTTCGATAATTAGGTAGTTGACTTTAATTATCTTGATTTTAGAAGACCATTTCGTAGGCCCATGGCTTGAGCGATATATAACCGATAAGGGGTTAGCAGTTTCCTTATTACAAGTAGTTGTCGTTATGATTTTAGTATCTGATTCTCGTAAGACATAGCCAATATAAGAATAGTCGGGATTTATGGAGCCATTAAAATTAAATTTCTTTTTATTTGTTCTACTTTTTATCTTTCCCTATATAGGGAAATTATATTACTCAACTACCCCAACTTTATCACTTTTTAATCCCATATACTCCCTTCATTTTTCAAAAATTGTTACACTTTCCTTTTTGGTACGTTTTACTAAAATTGTTACATACTTTTACCATTTTTGAGATATATAATCCACTAGTTTATTATTCAAATAAATTGTTAGTAGGTCCTACTTTTACTATATTTCTCTTAATTGCTTCAAGGTAATGTCATGTTTTTTATTTTTTTATTCTTTATTCTCTCTCCTAAACTACTTTTACAATCATTGTCATGTTTTTTCCACTTATTTCTTGGTTCTTGTGTTTTTTAGAGTGTAACAATTTTTGAGAAACGGAGGGAGTATATACCTTATAATTTTCTTACCTACTTTAATCATTACATTTACTATAAGAGAAATGGACTCCTTAATTGTTGACCCCGTCCACATGTCTATGCAATCAACTTTCTTAGCATTTGGAGCTACGATAAATGAGACAAATAAAAATAAACCGAGGAAGTACAATCTTGCCATTTGATTACAAGTCTCTCAATAATTTTGTAATTTCCACATACATGGTGTGTGCCTATAACCAATGTAACATACAATGATAAACGCTAGTCTTGGAGCACCCTTATATTCTTAAACAATTCTCAATTGAATTGAGAATTAAAAACATTTTTAATGGGAGAATGCAAAAATCTCAAGGGTTTGAGATTTTGAGAAAAATCTCACTGAATCGAGATTTGTTTGAGAAATCTCAGCGAAAATGTTGTGGCAAAACAAAGCAGATAAGCAATTTTTCAACAGTGAAACGACATAGAGTCAAGCACATTACACATCGTTTTAACAATTTTTTTAAAAAAATACCAGAAGTAGCCCTTGCCTCTAACGCGCGTCAGGCTAGGTGGCTTGCTCTGATTGAACTGGCTTTTTTATTTGTGTTGTGGATTAAAATCTTCTACGACTTGTATCTTGTCTACAAATTAAAATTTTCTTTTGGCTCAGCATAAATTATGCTCGCTCTTAGTGTAACTCTGAAAAAAGTTAATTTCATCTGCGTTCTTCTTACAATACTTTCAACTATTAGATAACCTACACTAGTCCCAATAATAGGAGGTTGTTTCTCAAAACAATTCAAACTATTATTATGTTATCTTTATTTGGTCATTTTTAAGTCCGCTACATATAAAAAAAATAATAGTTTGACTATTTTGAGAATTAAAGCTTCATAGTTGGGACTGTTATTAGTTAATCCATATTGGACTTCTTTTTACCGAATTACACATAGTTGTGATCGGTGGCATCAATGAGTTAACAATTCATCTTACACCTAGGTATAGGATGAGTATCCTACATCCAAGCGTATATTTTGCTCATTTATTCATTTGAAACCTCCGTACAATGTAAAATTTACTCATTTGGAGTTTCTCTAATTAAAAACTAGCGTAAAATACACGCGATGCGTGCGACAGCGGTCAAACATTTAATTCCTAATACAGTTAATTGTCAAAATAGAAAAGTAGTTTGCATATTTTCATTTTTCTTTTTTGGTGTCCATCCCTCCTCTTCACTTATATAATAGAGATAAGAGTCAGGATCCGGTGAGAAGGATCGATGTGCATATTTTTTGAACAGGATGTGCATATTTTTTGAATTGGATATGCATATTTTACTTTTCGACCAGTAAGTATAAGCTCTTAAACGTTAAAATGCACATCATAATAAAAGTGCACATTTAGTTTAAAGAATATGCACATTTAGTTCAAAAAATATATACAAAACATCCTTCTCACCCTTCTCATTTTAAGAAATGTTTTATTTGATCCTAATTCATAGAGATAATGAGCAAAAAATAGCGTTAGTAGAAATTTCATCCTACACTCAAGATGTACGATAAAAGCGTATAGGCATTAATATTTCAGGAAAAAAAATTATATCATCTAACAATCTAACAAGAAATACTATTATTCTAGATTAATTAGAAATAAAAAATTTTACCGTGCTTGATCGCAAATAACCATGCGTCCTGATTAAGATAGTCCAGTCGTTTTCCAAATTATTGCAGCCAAATAGCCACTATACGTTGTAATTTTGTTCAGGATGAACTGCATTCCAGTAATATTGCGATATCTTATATAATCACGCACTGGCAGTAAGCGGAGCCAAGATTCGTACATTGAGGGGACCAAGATTCACATATTGTTTACTCTTATTTAGTTTTATGGTCTATTATCACAAAAACTAGAGATATAAAAGTTACAAAATATGTATGCCCAAGGAGTTGAACCTCTTATCACCAACTTATTACTCAAGAACATGCGACTTACCACTTGAGCTACAATCAATTTTAAGAATAAATGTACATATTTAATTTTTAACTTCGGCCAAAGGAGGGGCCTTGGCCCCCACCAGCCCCCCTTGGCTCCGCGCAGTAATTTAGCAGATTCTTTTCATTGAGACCTGAGTCGGAATCAATTTCTTCACCTCATTAGCAAGTTTATATGTTCATGATTTCGAGACTTCTAGAGCATATACGACAGTGATACGTTTTTGTATGATATATGGTAGGATTCTTTTGTACAGCTGCATCTAGGAAAAATGCCTTCATAGAACTCTTGTAGTGGGATGGGGTTGATCTACTTCCTGGTCATCGTGGAATTCTTGGTTGACCATGGGATGGCCATTGGGCTACTCCGTTGGAACCTGGCCCCATTGATAAATAACATCTATTGCGTGTTCTTCCCAATAAGTATTTTGAGAATCGGGTATGGCTAAGGGAGGACCCTCATTACTGCCCAGACAAAGGGCAAAATTTTCGGAAAAAAGAAAGAAATCCAAAACCCCAGGCCCCGGTATTAGAAGAAGTGGTCCTTAATTCTTCCTCGAGTCTTGGCCCTAAACCTGAATTTCCAACCGAACCCAAAAGCTCCGCTTTTCGGAGCAGACCAGTCGTAGAAAATTCCCAAATTGTCGTAGAGTACAAAATATTCAATTCTATACTTAAAAATACCAATTAATTAAGTGTCATGAAGTTTTAGCTAGGATAATCAATCATTTAGTCTGTGCCTTAGTTGAAAGTTTAAACCGATGAAAACAATAGCTCATGACAAAAAACCGCAAATTAAGGAGTGGAGAGAGATATTGCAATTTTTATCTCATGCTTCCTCAGTTCTTTTTGTATTGTATTATTTGGTTTGAGCACACTTGTTAAGGAAGTAAAAAATAGTGTGGTTGAACAAAGAAACCCATATGAGTAAGCCATTGGGGAAAAATATCCCATTCGGGTTTAATTTGTTACCAAGGAGGGGAATATCTAAATTGATAGCATTTATGGATGTATAGTGAACATGGTGGATCAAACTCTCAATTGCTACTTTTCTGCCTTTTTATTTGGTACAATGGACTCTAAATGAGTAAGTAGTAAGTTTGCACGAGAAGGAGTGTTTTGAATGGAAAAAAAATTATTGAGTGTGTTATTGCCCATTAGTATGATGTACCCGGCTCTACAATGGATAACTTGGGATAAGAATATTAGAAGATAAAATAGTAAACCACAAAAGGATGATGAAAGATTTGAGCTAGTTTATAAAGATGTAAAAAAATTGAACAAGTAGCTATGATGAGTATGTGAGAAACAAAAAACCGAAGAAAACAAATACTAAGAATAGCTGATGTTAGAGTCGAACCCAATCCCTCCGATCTTTTAGCTTAATTTTTTTTACTTCTTGGCCTCTTCGCGCACTGCCCTGGGACCACAAAAGTTTGGCTCCTTCCACACTCTATCACCCAACCACCCCTCCCTACTTTTGACACCCTTCGTCACGTCAAACAAAAAGTAAGTAATCTTATCACTTACAGCTTTTCTCCTAATTTTCAAAAAGTTTTGAGATTAATTCTCATTATGTCTTCCTATAGTTATGCACAAAAGAAACTTATGATGATAACTGTGTGAAATAAATAAATTATCGTTATCATTGATGATATTAAGCATGATGGCAGGATTAGGTAGTTTAGGTACATTATGATTCACATCAAAAACAAAAAAAAAGGTACGTTATGATTGCCAAATATTTGACTTGTAGGAGTAATTCCAAATAATAATACAGTATTACCTAATCGCAAATATATGTTTAATGCTCATAAATATGTACTATAATGGAACAAATTATTTTCTCTTTTTGTTGCATGATTGGACATATAATTAAAAGGAAGCCAATTTCACGTGATTATTCATGCATGAACTGTATGGGGTAGTATGTCCTATTTCTCAACTCCTCTATAAAAAGGGTGAAATCTGAAATTCTATTTGTGAAAAATTGGCTATCAACTTATAATTATAATAATAGAGAAAGAACTATGGGTCTTAAACGTAAGCTTGAGGGTGAGATAGAGATCAGAGCAGGTGCTGGAGATGTTTACCATGAAATTTATGAGAGCAAACCTCACCATGTTTCCCATGCCGCCCCTCATTTTGTGCAAAGTTGTGATTTGCATGAGGGTGAATTTGGTAAACCTGGCTCTGTAATTGTTTGGAAGTACAAAACAGGTAATACTACTAAATAAACCTAGCTTTGACATTTTTTGTAATTCATAGATTCTCTCTTGTTGATTTATAAATTGGATGCATTATATGGTGATCAGAACTTTGTCCATGATGTTTTCATTTAACGGCTAGTGGCAAAACTAGACTCTTTGTTTTGACACGTCAAGTATAATTTGAATTGGTGACCTAGAGTGAGAAATCTAACTTTGAAAAAGGTCTTAAAAGGAGCATTTGCAAAGAGAGGAACGAGAATCAACCTATAATAACATTTTTTAGTTCAGAAATGTAAAAAACTCTCAACTATTAAATTACTTAACAATTTAAAACAACTAATACAATAAGTTACTTAGATCATTCAATGAAATCAGGTAACAACAATCTACCAAGTACTCCTACGTTTTTTTTTAATATGTATATTTTTCCATATTGGGGTACTTTTTAATTGGTATACTTTTATTTTTTCTCATATATGGAAGGTTGGCCCACATAATTATTACACTTCTCTCATACTTTTCTTTCTTTCTCTTTACCTTTTTCACTTTTTCCTTGGTTGGCCCAACAAAAGCAAATGTACATATTAAAGAAAAAGGATGGAGTACCAAATAAGGCCAATTTTTTTAACTTTTTTAATAATTCAATTAGAAAGAAAAAAAATAATACAATGTAGCATATGACACCCCTTGCCTCAACGTCGCGCTCCTTGAAATACCATAAGCCAGAAGGACCCAATCTAAAACGATCCAAATAACTCGATTGAAAGAACTAACAGGAAATACCTCGTGGAGTAATTATTATCCTCAAAGCTAGGGTGTAAATTGAAAATTAATTGTAACCATGTTTTCTCTTTTTTTCATATAGGTGGAAAACCTCTTATAGCAAAGAATGTAATTGAAGAGATTGACAAGGAGAAGAAGTTGGTGAGGCAAAGATGCATTGAAGGTGATCTGTTGGATGACTATAAGACCATCACCGGAATATGCCAAGTGATACCTAAGGACGAAGAAACATGCATAGTGAAGTGGACTTTCGAGTACGAAAAATTGCATCCTGGTAGCCCTGAACCAACTGCTTTGCTCGATTACTTGCTTGCTGCTGCAAAAGACATTGATGATCATCACCATGGTGTTAAGAAGTAAACAAATGTGATGTTTTATGTCAACTTGCATCCCGTCTTTGGTGTAAGAAGTTGTATGCATTATGTGTTATTGTTGCTTTGCATCAAGTTGAACTAAATAAGGCGTGTATCCGCTCATTGGTCGTGCATATACCGTATGTATGGCCAAAAACTCTTGTGTTAGTTTGTAATATGTCGAGCTAAACTCAATGTACTGGTCAAAGCATACTAACTTTGATCACTTATTCAGATTGCTGAATCATAATGTAAAACTTAGTTATATGTGTTTGTCGTCTTAACGAGTATTACACACATCATGGTTCATGACAAAGGGTACAATAGTAATAAATTTTTTTTTAATTTTAAGTACAAAAATTAATTAGATAGAGAAGTTCATACAAATTATTATTTGCTTCAGTTTCCAAATGAAAGGTGCATGATGTTCTAGTAATTAATCGTT
Organism: Patellifolia procumbens; assembly: GCA_947645195.1. Classification (NCBI taxonomy): domain Eukaryota; kingdom Viridiplantae; phylum Streptophyta; class Magnoliopsida; order Caryophyllales; family Amaranthaceae; genus Patellifolia; species Patellifolia procumbens. The sequence goes on along the minus strand of CANSGD010000188.1, from coordinate 2,115,631 downwards.
TAAGTGAAGTATTGTTGTTCCATAAACAATGTCAAATTTCAGAAGGTCTTATCACCAAGCTCTCTATACAAATACAATATTTTAAAGATATATATATAATATCTCTCCAATACCCCCTCAAGTCGGAGCTTTTATGTTTCGAACACCCAACTTGCAAAGAAGAAAATCAAACTGAGCTCGTCCTAATGCTTTGGTGAAAACGTTAGCCACCAATTTCAGTATATCACCTTTGTAGACACATAAGAAGCTAAGGTGAAATTTGTCCATCATTAACGGCATCTATGACAAAATGAAATTAAACTCAATGTGTATATAGATTTACCCATTCATTAGTATTTTGGAGTTGGAACCCGCTATGCACTAACCAAACTAATTAATCTCTTATTTATAATAAAAGTCTCATACCATCTTCGAAATCCGTTCCATTAGCCTTTTTTTTTTTAAATAACCATATTAAATAAAGTATATTAGGGAGGCTAAGGTTGAAGAAACCAGCATAGTGAAGTGGACATTGAAGTATGAAAAACTGCATCCTGGTATCCCTGAACCAAGTGGATTTCGATGTATCATACTTGCTGCTGCCAAAGACATTGATGATTATCACCATGGGAAAAGCCAAAGACCTATCTGATAGATGTGAACAGTAACATCTATCAGATAGGTCTGTACTACATTTAATAAAATATATACTACAATTTGTTATTGTACTACAATTTTCAGAAACTATACTACACTAAACTGCATATAAATGTACTACATTACGCGAAAAATATACTACATAAATATATAATTGTACTACATTTTTAAAAAAAGTTTGATATGTGCCCAACTCCTAGATATCAGATAGGTACCGGGCAGCCCTCTTATCACCATGGTGTTAAGAAGTAAACAAATAAGTATTTTATCATGTTTTATGTCATCTTTCAGCCCTCTAGTATTGTTGTTAGAAGTGTTGTACACTACAAGAAAATAGACTTTGTGCAACGAATGCTTTGTGTTTGTGCAACAAAATTTAGTTTTGAAGCACAATCTAAAGAGTTTTGGCGACAAATGAACTTTTGTTGCACAAAGTGATATATTGGGCGTCGAATGAAAATATGGTAGCCCAAAATCAGTTATGTTGCAACAAAAGATTATCAAGGCCACGAAATTTTAATTGGAGGCCCGCATCTAACAATAGGGCCACGAAAATTTGTGTGTTATTGTGGCCCAAAATAACAAAAAAGGCGGAAACAAATCCCACTAAAATTTCCCACGCAACTCAATTTCTCCCTCCACTCCCTCAACTCCATTTCTCCCTCCACTCCCTCAACTCCTTCCTCAACTCCCTCAACTCCCTCAACTCCCTCAATTCTCCTTCAATTGCTGCTGCTCGTCGACGGAATTGAAAAGATTGCTTAGGCCATACAATTCTCCCTCAATTCTCTATTCTAATTCGCTTCGGTCATACAATTTCCAGTCTCACATCTCTCTGCTCTTGGCGACGGAATCGCAATTGTGCGGGCAGTGGCGAGATTGTACTTTATCTCTATGAGAATTGAAAAGATTACTCCTTTATATATTGTGTTGAATTTAGTATTGAATTATGCTTTGCTGTTATTTAAGGTTTCATTGAAATCTGGTTATTGCAATTATGCAGAGTGCCTTCAGTCGTGCGTTTGATATTCCGGTGCTATCGTCTTCTCCGGTGGTATTGAGTTATTGTTGCTGCTTGTCCCCCTGATGTTTCGGTGCTAAGACAACACAAGCCGGATTGGAGCATTACAATCCCAGAATCATAGTCACTCTGTTCGCTGGTTCAGGTATTCTCTTCTATTGCATTCTCCTTGTTCGTTTTCGTGTAAATCTCCCAATTTTTTCAATTGATTTTTATGTTGCTGATTTGTGCCTTTTCTCTCTCTTTATAACCCTTTATTTAGAATTTTTGATGATGTTCTATGTGTTCAGCTTTTGTTCTTATACTTTATTTAGAATTTTTGATGATGTTCTATGTGTTCAGCTTTTGTTCTATGTGTCATTCAATATTAGTTCATCAAATTTAATTTCTTTTCTAATTAAATGATTCAAGTTCTTAATTTTACAAACGAATATGAGCATGAATTATCTGACAGTTGGATTGTATGGTATTAAGTACATATTTTAGGATGAATTTAACATGGTTGAATGGAGAAATGAGGTGGAGAATGAGGGAGGAGGACAAATGAGGTGGGGATCATTTTTTAAATCTGCTCTAAGGGGTGATCAGTTTGCTCTATGGAAGCGTAACTTTTCGAGTTTTAGGCAACAAACTTACAACGCTTTGAGTTTTGTCCAACTCTGAAAATAATCAGGCAAGGGGCCACTGAAGTTGTTACTGCTTAATCGACTAAGAGATCGAATACACCCAAAAATGTAATTCAAGGGTGGGAAGAGTTAATCCACAATAATATTTAGGAAAAAAATGACATGAACTATCTCAGTTTGATATCTTTTAAGTCAAAGTGATCATTAACGAACTTTTGATTATTCTGCAATAATTCCAAGTGTTGGGGATCTTCTCAAAGTAATCTGCAGATTCTTTTTACAAAGTAGAACATAACCAAAACTGCTCAACCAGGACAAGAAAATAATTCGGATTATTCCTTAATTAATCAAAAGTTAGAACTATTATGATAAGATGGACAGTAATTGAGATGGTTCATGCCAAATTTTTATAATTTTTAGAGAAGCATGGCTGAGAAACTATTTGCCTGCGATATCTCATGGTCAATTGAGACTGTTCAGTTCTAGCCTTCAGTCAGGACATTCCTAAAATCTTTTCTCCATTTGATTTCAATTCATTAAAAGGAGGTTTAGAAAGTAGTGAGAAAAAAAGTAGGTGGATCAATGTGGGCTCAAACTTATACGATATGTGGAGGGAAAAAGTTTTACCAAGTAGAGAATTGAGCAAAGATTTGGGACTGGCTATAAAGGAAAATGGAGCAGTGAGTATAAACCTGATGTGTTTAGTTAACCTGTGAAACTGTGGCTGTTGCACAACATTTCATCTGTACTGTTCCAGTTAAATCCCATAGACTGTTATGCATGTTTTGCATTGCCATTTAATTCATGTTTGATTTCAGAGTGGTTGATTCTTGATGTTTGTCCATCACTTGCAGCTGTGTTTAAACCCTTGTACAGTGATACTGAATACCATTTCATTATACCCCTGCATATTGTACTGTAAGCATGACTCAGACACGTATGAGATCATCTGTTGGTCCATTTCAGAGCCAACATTTTGGTTTGCGTTATATATTACTTTCTTTATCTTTTTATGAACTATGCTAACAAGGGTAGACGGAATTATGAACCATGCTAACACAAAATAGCATTCGGTAGTGAATTTTCCCCTTAACTGAAGGCCAGTTTGGCCATTAGCAATGAATGGTGGTGATAATAATGAATCTGTTATGTCAGTGGCCATATGAATGGAACTTCATCTCCAAACACAGGTTGTTTCTTCATAAATTTCCATTGACACTCAATACTACGGCTAAACTGATAAGAGTTGGTAATGGAAATATATGAAGAAAACGAGGTTTTGGGATGGACAAACAACACCATAGACATTAAGATAAGACCTCTCACAAAACTATGAGTTCATTATCGTTACCACCATCTACTAACATTTACCAAACAGGCTTTGAAGAAACCCATGTGCATGAACTCCATGTGGAAGTATGCTGTCTTTCTGATCACTAACCATGAGATATCGCAGGCAAATAGTTCAGAACCATCTCATTAACCATGAGATATCACTAACCATGTTACCCTATAATCGTGCTGAGAAACTTAACAACATCCTTACAATACCCCGAAACTTTGTTTACTACCAACATTTAAAATTCTAAGTATCTTCCAGTTGGTGGTTTGTTCGACAAAACTAGTTGTTGTCATATGTGTTCTCTATATGAATAACTGCTAACTATGACACATAGAGTAGTTGTTAGCAATAGCAATAGACTGTTAGTTGTTAGAGGCAGCTGTCAAATTAGATGTCGGATGATATAAGTGTGCGGCAATAAACTAGCTGTTGAAATACTACTATAAATAGAAAAATGGTACCTGTGTACAATGATTTTGCACATTAAGTGAACCCTACTTGTGTACTTCAATGATTTTGTTTAAATGATGTAACGAGCCATGCTTGATGCTTCTCTAGGTTTTACTCTAAACAATTAATGAAGATATTGATCTTCGATTAACTTATTTTCCTAGTCATCAACTTCACTACTCCTTCTTTTTATGTGTTTTCATCTCCATACTCTTCTTGGAGCTCTTTAATTATTTGGCTTTCATGCTTGTAGTCTTGGCATGTTATGTTTGTTAAATTGATGAATAGTTGACGCATAGTGAGGCTCTGTTTAATTGTCTAGTGATACTCATGTTTTTTTTGATGGTTTTGCACTCTGCTAGATGTTTACTTGTCCTTTTTTAGTTTTTCTATTTGCTTGCCTTTGTTGTGAAGTAGGTGTTTGGATTAGTCTTTTTTTGTATAAGTAATACCTAAGACTTGCCAATTTATGATCGAATCCTTTATACATCTCTAATGGCTCCCTTTGAGGCGAAAAGGTAAAATACAAAAGAACTATTTAGTGTACACCCTTAAACATCAATCTTTATATTTTTACATTTGTATTATTCTAATGAATTGAAGTATAGACGCTAAATGCATTAAGTATATTCCAAAATAACTATAGTGGTATATATTAAGAAAAATGATAACACTAGAGTAAATATTTTATTTTATAGTATCCCAACTCCATCAGACCATCCCTTCTTGTTTTGTTTACTTTTACTAGTATCTTTGTTATAAGTGAGTTGACTATATCATTTAAATACCCGTATGCTAATTTTTTTTATTTATTTTTACTTGAAGAATGAGTATAGATCGAAGTTGGATGGCTCACAATGGGTTAAAGGATAGGCAAAAACCACAGTATATCGATGGTGTTAATGAGTTTCTCGAGTTTGCGTTTAGAGAAAAGACTATTGATACAATGTTGAAATGTCCTTGTTTGAATTGTAGACTAGCTTTATCCCAAGATCGTAAAAGCATGAAATGTCACTTATTAGTACATGGCATAGATCGTAACTATAACCCATGGTTTTGTCATGGAGAAAGGGAGGAGCAAAAAGGTAGTACTAGTGAAGAGGGATATAAGGGGGAGGTTTCAAATAGTGAGGATGATGAAATTCCCTTTGATGACATGGCTCCATTAGTTTATGACGCGACTAATCTATGGAATTCTACAACTGATGTCCTTGGTGGTAATGAGAGCGGGGAACCTGCATCAAGTAGTCGCAATGATGAAACCCCAAAGGAGTTTTTAAAATTGATGGAAGATATAGAGGCTGAGTTGTATCCAGGGTGTAAGACATTCAAGAGACTAGAGTTTCTTGTCACTTTGTTGCATATTAAAGTTAGCAACAAGTGGAGTGACAAGTCTTTTACGATGTTATTGAACACATTACATAGGGCCTTTAATTATGACAAAAGTTTCCCTTCAAGTTCTTATGAAGCCAAAAAATATAGAAAAGCATTAGGACTGGACTATGTTAAGATTGATGCGTGTATCAACCATTGCGTTTTGTTTCGAAAAGAGTATGCAGATGAAGTTCGATGTCCTAAATGTTTGGCCCCTAGATGGAAGGAGAAATTTAATCAAGCTGATGAGCTTTCAGATGATGATGAAGATGACAAGAAGAAAACACGAGTACCTCAATTAATCTTGCGTCATTTTCCATTAATTCCGAGGCTCCAAAGGATGTTTATGTCTTCAAAATTAGCAAGTCATATGCGATGGCATAAGAAGGAAGTATGTGGAGAAGATGATGGGATTATGAAACATCCAAGAGATTCCAAAGCACGGAAAACTTTAGATGATTTTGACACCGACTTTGCTCTCAATGCACGTAATGTACGATTAGGTTTAGCTAGCGACGAGTTTAATCCCGGGGCTAACATGAGTAGTAGATTTAGCATATGGCCGGTAATGTTGGTGCCTTACAATTTACTACCGTGGATGTGCATGAAAAGTGACAATATGTTTTTGTCTTTATTGATTCCCGGACCTAAATCGCCTGGCAATGATATCGATGTGTTTTTGCAACCTTTGATAGATGAACTTAAGGAATTATGGGATACTGAGGTAAAAACTTTTGATTCCCACACCAAGGAGACCTTTAATATGCGGGCAGCGCTGTTGTGGACAATAAATGACTTTCCCGCATATGCCAATTTGTCTGGGTGGAGCACCAAAGGGGTTCTTGCTTGTCCTAATTGCCATAAAGATACACAATCTCAGAAGCTGCGTCATGGTCACAAATGGTGTTACATGGGTTATCGAAGGTTTTTAGAACCCGATCACAAATGGAGACTTAATAGGAGTTCGTTTGGTAGAACGGTAGAAAGGGGTCCTCCTCCAGAACCACTTACGGGATATGATATTTTGGATCAACTAAGTGGATATTCAAATGTGGAATTTGAAAAAAAAACACTGGAAAACGTAAGAAAGGTGATCGATATATGGTTCATCAGTGGAAGAAGATAAGTGTTTTTTTCCAATTGCCTTATTGGAGACATCTTTTGATAAGACACAACTTGGATGTCATGCATGTGGAAAAAAACGTTTGTGAAAGCATATTAGGCACACTGCTTGACTTACCAGGAAAGAACAAGGACACTTTAAATGCTCGATGGGACTTAGAAGCAATGAAGATGCATGATGAACTAATACCAAAGTTAGTTGGGGATAAATATCAAATTCCAAAAGCGCCTTACAATCTGACATTAAATGAAAGGAGGAAGATAGTCATCTTTCTATCAAAATTGGCTTTTCCAGATGGATACTCCTCTAATATTTCACGGTGTGCTTCCTTGCAAGATGGGAAGATTATGGGAATGAAATCTCACGATTTTCATGTTTTCATGCAAGATTTGCTTACACCAGCTTTTCAAGGTGTATTAGATGAAAGGGTCTTGGAGCCTTTGAGAGAGCTTAGTTTGTTTTTCAAGCAATTATGCTCTAAAACTTTGAAGGTAGATGATCTGGAGAAAATGGAAGCAAATATAGCAATCACATTATGCAAACTAGAGCGTATTTTCATTCCAGGTATTTTTGATGTGATGATACATCTTCCCATACACCTAGCTACTGAAGCAAAGTTGGCCGGGCCTATGCATTATCGTTGGATGTACCGTTTCGAAAGGTAACATGAATTTCAAACTTATTATCTATAGCTATCTCTAAATTTAAGTATACTAACTTTTCATATCTTAGGGCAATGCGAACATTCAGATCCTTTGTGCGTAATAAAGCTCATCCTGAAGCGTCAATTGCAAATGGATATCTTGAAGCTGAATGTATGACATTTTGCTCGCGATATTTATCTAAAATCGAGACACAATTTAATCGTCTAGATCGAAATGAGGATAGTGACCATCCACATCCTCATAGTCTGTCTGTTTTTTCTATATTCGGCAAGCCATTGGGGAAGAAAAATCTGAAGCAATTAACTATTGATGAATGGAAAGAAGCTCGACTCTATGTTTTGAAAAATTGTGATTAAGTAGAACCTTTCTTTGAGTAAGTGTTTTCGGAAGAAGTTAAATATACATGATATATATATTTTTTTTACTAATTAAATCCTTTTTATTCTATAGTGAGTATGAAAGAGATACGGACCCTAATAAATTTGGTTTTTCCAAATGGTTTGAGGATAAAGTAAGTGAGCGAATTATTTTTTGATATCAACTATTAAAATCTAACATATATTTAATTCTTTTCCCTCTATGTTTTTGAATAATAGATTATAAAGCTTTGGAATGACGGGGATAATAGAGTAACGAAAGAGTTGATGTGTCTAGCACGAGGTCCAATGAAGAGAGTTGTCACTTATAACGGGTATATCATTAATGGTTTTCGATTTCACACTAAAAAGCGTCAAAGAAATCGAAAAACTCAAAATAGTGGTGTGATTGTGAAAGGGGATGAGAAAAGTGGAGAGAAAGATTTTTATGGTCTATTAGAAGAGGTCGTTGTACTAGAGTACGATACGTTGAAAAATCGAACAAGTCCTAAGGTAGTGTTGTTTAGGTGCCATTGGTTTGATGTATATGATGAGGGAAGAGGGATTAAAAAGGACAAGCTTGGAGCTGTACTTGTCAATTTTACTAGTATCTTTTGCACTAGTATCTTAAATTGAGCAAGTTTTTTATGTACCCTCTCATAACGAACCACAATGGAGATTTGTTATTAAGGCTAATCCACGAAACTTTTTTGATTTCCCAAATGATGAAGACATGGAACAAAATGAAGCATTATGGGATAGTGTGACCACGAAGGTAATAGACCTTGGAAACATGTCGGATGAAGATGAGATCCCCGTAGTTAGAAATGATGTTGACCCTGGGGTATTTGACGCTGAAGTGATACAAGAAACTTATCATATTAACAAAGTAAATGACGAAAATGAGGACGAAGAAGAAGAGGAAGATGGAGAAGACGATGAAGAAGAGGAGTTTGATAGTGAATCTAGCATTCATGAATTCTATAGTGACATTGAAGATGATGGATTAGAAAGTGATACTTCAACTGATGGACATGAAGAATGAAAACCGGTACAATTTGATATAGATAATTTATAAAAAATTATATATATATATGTGAATCTTAGCTAGAACTGAATATATTTTTGATTGTTTTCATTTTGGCAGTATTGGAAGATTCGTAGCTGCCGTAGGAGGAGCAACACTTAGAGCTTTGTTAGTTAGTGATGGATAATAGCTTTATGATACATGTGCATACACTTTAAAGGGATGTTTTGATTTTTATAGTAATTTTTTCTGTGATTTTAATATTTTTTAGTTGTTGGTTATCGATAACGGTCTGATTAGTTGCTGGCTGCTGAGTGCTAATGACTTATGGCTCTTATTACAATAAATAAATATTTTCTACTTGAGCAAATCTGATTAGTTGTTCGCTGCTGATGATTTACTGCCCTTTGTTTGCTAGTCTTCTACATTCCTCATTACTCCATGCGTGTGTGGGGATCAGGATCTTCAATAATCACGATAATTAATTCGAGCAACCACTGTGAAAATAACACCACCTTTATGTTACTCTGTCAAATTCTTACTCAGGAGCATGAGAAGCTTGATATTTAGATTAAAATGAACCAAATGCAGATACTTGTCTCATGTTCATGTGAGTAAGGCTTCTATTAATTTTCTGAAACAATGTGATTAGTGTGCTGGACCCACCTAGCAGTTTTTCTTCGTTCTTTCACTATTATCTTGTTTTCACTGTTTGGTGCTCAATCTCTCGGTTCACTATTAAAATGGACAAAATGCAGATACTTGTTTCAGTAGCTGAGCTTTGCTATACATCTTTGTTTGGTGCTCATTCTCTCGGTTCTTTAGATTCTGTTGTTCATTGTTGCTTTCTTTTGTTCTACTTTTTGTGAAATCCCTTTGTTTCTCAGTTGAGCTTGCTATAATCTGACATCTCCTTTTGTCATTATTTACCAGCCATTATTTTTTAATCTATGTAGTAATATTCACAACAAGATTTAGGGCTTGCTGTAGATGACACATTGAATATGCTCAGTTTTGGATACCTACTGATCATATATTACTGCAGTTTGAAGTTGTTATATAACACAATGACAACTACACCAGTATCATCTCAACTAATTCGACAAGTAGATGAGACTCCACCACCACCACCACCACCACCACCACAACCACAACCAAACTTGACTTATCGAGAGAAACGAAGGCTTGATCAAGCTGAGCTTCGACTCAAATATCCTGATCGGAAGAGGCGTGGTCCAACCAGAGGCTTGAAATATGCTTCCAGAAACAGGAATCCTGAAGAGAAAATGAAGGTAGAATTCATGGATGAGCTTGGACGTGTGGTTGGTGCAAAATCCAAAGAGTTCTTATGTGATTGTAGCAATTGGGTGCAAGAGTTTTGTCCCCTGAATGTTGTGTATGTTTTTACTTGCTTTATTCGGTGACTTTCATTACATACTCTTTGATTTTCTGATATACATTTTGTCTCATGAATTCTATTTTCACATATTAGGAATTGGGCAGAAATGGATTCAGATGTGCAACATAGGTTATTTAACAAGATTATGGTGAGGAATTATTAAGACAATATTCATGTTTATGTTTATGTACGTGTTGCAACTTAAATGACATGTTTCTTTGTTTCATAGGGAAAATACGATTTACCCCAGCAAGTTGGCGGTGTTGATGTGATTGAAGCATTGCATTTGCAGTGTAAGAGTCTCTATAAAGATTGGCGATTTAGGCTGAAAGAAAAGCACTTTAAAAACAAACCATTAGCAGAAGCACTTAATAGTAGGCCGACCACTATCGATAAAGATCAATGGACATGGCTAGTGGTTGAGCATTGGAATAGTTTAAAGCAGAAGGTAACATACTCTTCCTCATTGTTGTGTGCTTACTATTTTACTAAAATTATTTTGTATTTTAACCAAAAATACAATGTGATTGTAGTACATTAGTCAAGTCAATACATCCAATAAGCTCGCCCAAACTGAAACGTCAGCAAATGGTTCAAAATCAACGGCAAGAATTTTCTATGATTTGGTGTGTAATGTTTTTATTCTTTATTCGTGCTTTTGATTATGAGTTCTTCCCTTTTACATTTGAATATGCAATGACCTTCACTTTCATGCAAGATGAATGAGCCACCAATCCAACCATCTCAAGATGATGTTGAAGGATCATCTGACATACTCGAAGAACAACAGGATCCCTTATACATCAAATTATTTGAGAAGACTAAAAAGTAATTTGTATTATTAAGTGCAATTGGTAGGCTTCGTGATTAGTTTTATTATTCACTTTATGGCTCTAACATCGTGTCTAATTTCATATGTTAGGCATAAAAACACCGGTTGGAACCCGAAGCTGAAAAGAACTACGAGTAGTTTAAAAAACTCCATCAATCTGAAATAGAGAAGCATGGCGAGGATACCCTAAGTGTAAAAGCTGCCTACGTTGAATTTATGATGCCCAAGTCCGGATATGTGAGAGGACTTGGTCAGGGAGCACGACCACCAAAAAAAATAGAACTGAAGCAGATCACAGTGAGGTAAGACTGCAACTTGCTAAGGATATTCAGCTATTAAAGGATGCTGCCGCCGAGCGAGAGGCTTCACATGTTAGTCAAATTGACACACTTAAGGCGTCTAACGAGGAGCTTAGGACATCAAATGAGGAGCTTAGAGCTTCAAACGATGAGCTGAGAGCTTCTGTTTCTAAATTGAACGTAGAATCTATCAAACGAGATAAGCAGCTAAGGGAAGAGCTAAAAGAAGAAATGCTGAAGATGTTTGCAATGATGAGGTAATACTTGCTTCCTTGTGCTCAACACCTTATGCATCTAAATACATGATATCTTCATAATTTTTTATTGTGCATGTTAAAATTATTTACGTAACCACTCTTCACTGTGCATGATTTAATCTTCTTCATTATGCGGTTAGCGATAATGACTTGCTTACTTGCCTTTGCAATCTTATGAAATGTGTTGTGCTTGTTGAGGTTTAGTTCTCTGTAACAATTCTACTACACACACAGGAACCTTCACACTTTTTAGTGTGTGGGTATATCTTAACCAGGCTCGGCCTTCTAAGTGAGCATTTGCTCAGGGCCCCATTTTTAAAAGCCCTAGAAAAAATAAAGGCCTGACAAAAACAAAAAGAAACATGGGCCTGCTGATATAACTGGGTGCAGAAAAAGGCAGGAGAAGCGTAGAGCAAAACAGTATGGAAACCTTGAACTATTCGAAGGGACGTTATAGTATGAGTTGTGTTGAGATTGTGTTGTCATGAGCTTGGGATTCGATCAATTGTCATAACTCTGACCACCTCAATGGTAAAAGGTAATGAAAGGAGACAATGAATGAACCCCAGAACTTAAGTGATTGCGAGAAACTGTCAGCAACCAAAAACAAATTGAATCAGATTCATACATATACAAATATAATTCAATTTTCGCTTTAAGAATCCTAATGAGCACCATAGAACAAAACAAAGGATATAAATACATAGATGACAGCAAATATAGGTTCCTTGCAACTGATTAAATAGTACACTAAGGAAACAGTTTATACAGACAAATATAAAACTTAGAGAGCAATGATAATTAGTAGGTTTCTTCCATTAGCCTTGGCAACAGTTTACTATAAAACTTAGGGAGCAATGATAATTACTCGACTTCTGTTTAACTGGTATCAAGTAGGCTACAGGAATAATGAATCAACTAGCAACTAGGAAGAAGTTAGTGAGCAGCAATTTAGCGTTGCTAGGGTCCGATCGAGTCATAAAGTGAAATCAAGATTGATTGGTCCGATCACGTGTAGCGTTGATCAGCACTTTCATTCTATATTCAAGATCTGCCTCATTTTAGTACATCCACTTTTCTGTAAATTACCCCCACTCACTGCCCCCTGCACTACCCTGTAGTGACTCCCACTGACCCCCTCCCCTGCCCCTGCAATACCCCTGTAGTGACACCCACTGACCCCCTCCCCTGCCCCTGCGCACTACCCATGTAGTGACTCCCACTGACCCCCCTGCCCCTTGCACTACCCCTGTAATGACTCCCACTGCCCCCTCCACTGCCCCCTGCACTACCCTGTAGTGACTCCCCACTGACCCCCTCCCCTGCAATATACTACCTACTACTTGTATGAGTTACGAGAGCAGGAAATTGACTTGAAAATTAGGGATCATTGCGTTTTGTCTGTGCCAACTTACGTCCGTTTTACTGATCAGGAGCATTGCTACGTTGCTGAGTGCTGCTACATTCCTAAGAACTTCCGTAGCATTGAGTTGGTTGAACAAATCGGGAATAAGCATGCATTGAAGGGCGGTCCTGTAGGCTTGGATGCTGAAAATTAGGTTCCTCTAAGTTTATATGATAATATACTCTCAAGGTCTGTGGTAGGATCACTCAAGGACGAAAGAGATCAAACTCATTGCTATAAACTGTTATTATTTTCCAATTACTTGCATATGCCACCACTGTAAGTTTGGAGGGAAGAGAACTTTTTTGCGTTGGGTTAATGGTTTACTATTCTCTCCGTCTTTTATATAACTACGTTTTCCGTTTAATATATATAACAATGTGCAGGACTTTAGTGATTAAAAAATCCAACATGCAGGTATGTGTTGATTATTCCAGAAATGGATGTGTTGTGTTTTGGATTTTGGTCAGTTTTTGGGTGGTATGGTTGAATCGTCTAAGATTATTGCTTGCTTGATCATTGTGATGCAAGAATCACCTATGTTTGTGTTATTTTGATGAGTGATGAAAACGCAACAAAATACAATCTTAAAGGCCCCTACCACAACAAACTAAATTTGTTGTTTATTTGCTTTGTGATCTTGCTACCGAATTTTTATTATATTTGCTTTATGATCTTGGTCTTGACTTTTTATTTAGGGCCATGATAATTTTATATCTAATTTGAGTCTTTATTTCTTTTCTATTTTTACTTTGACAGGACAACGACTAATGGTGGAGGCTAGTTTATTATGATGAAGCTGTTGTTCGTATGTTCGTGATTGAGTTAGTAGAACTATGTTGATTTAGTGTTGCGGATACTTTTATTTTATTAGCTTATTTTTTCTTGTAAGACAAAGTTATTATCAAGTATTTCAAATTTAATATAAATTAGTTTATTTCAAGTTATTGTATATTTCGTAATTTAGTAAGTACTCAAAGTGACATAAATATATGAATGTTATTATGTAAGTCAAATAGGGGTCGAGCAAAATTTTGGATGTTGAGGCAATGAATATGCTCTTTGAAGAAAGAGTTTGGGCAAGGACTGACAATAGTTGCACAAAATATGTAGGGCAAAAAAAATAACTCAGGCTCAGCGTATGGGGAGATTGTTGCCAAAGACCTTATGTGCAATGAAGTTAATGTTGTTGCCCATTCTTGTTTTTTGGGCAACGAATATATCGATGTTCTACATTGATGAAATCTCGTTGCACCAAAGAAGGCTTGGGCCAGGGAAATAACCTTCGTTGCACAAAACCAGTTTTGGGCTTCGCACTGGGTAGCCGTTGCACAAAACTAGAAGGGCGGCGCCATTTGTGCCACGAACCCACGACGGAACCTTATTCGTTGCCCAAAGTTTTGTGCAACGAAAACAGCATCAAAGGCGACGAATATTTGCGTTGCCCAAACTCCTTTTCCTTGTAGTGGTATCATAGTATGCATGCTTCGTATCAGTATGGTTCGTAACGTTGTTGCTTTACATCGAGTTGGACTAGATAAGGTGTGTACCTGTTGCTTGGTTCAGCTGGTTGAGTATCTTTGTAGTGTATGTATGGCTAAAAACTATGTGTGGCTGACTGTTTGTAAATTGTAATAGGTAGAATTTGCCTCTAATGGTCAACGTGACTAACTTTGATCAAATATTCAGTATTTGTTATAACATATGAGTTGCATTATACAGCTTTCTGTTCCTAATTAATCTTCACATTTTGCTTTTCGATCAACGAAACTAGAGCTCACATCATGAAATGGTATATACTTCATAACAGTGTGTAAATTAGAAGATTTAAAGAGGCTAGAGGTAATGATAAGGCATCAAATAGATAATAGCAGTGAGTAACTGTGTTTATGTGTAATGACTTCTTAGTTGTTTGCGTCGAGGAGGGTGGTTGTATATGTTTGTCTACTTACATATGTAAATAAAAGATCGTATCATATTTTTATATTCAACTTAATTTTGGTTAATCTCTTAAAAAGGAAGTTTAGATGCTTTTAGATAAGTTTCATGGAATATAAGTTTAGATAAAGTCAAAATCAGTTGAAATAGAACACGCCTCAAAAATTAGTACAGTAATCTTAAGGTGAATATGTACTTTGAATACAAACTATGCTTCTTTCTGTGAGATGAGTTCTACGTATGAATATGTGATGATCATCACCTCCAAAAATGTTTTAGAAAACCCTGTTAAACAGGTCTTCAGTTGATTTTGATCTGAAATCTAGGAAGGCAAAATTTTATATTATTGCAAACTGTAAATGTAGATTATATATGAGCACCAGAAAAAAGAACATATATTCACTAATTACAGTAATAGAAGTATTCTTTAATTACATATGATCGGAAGGTGAACTTGTATCTGAAGTCGAATGTGCTTACTGTTTATAGAAATTTGTGCATATAATAATATGTAGGAAAATTTGTCAAAAAGGACCTTTTAAAAGAGTTTTTTTGTGAGAAAGGACCTTTTAATTTATTTTTGGCTTTTAACAACCTTAAACAAATTTTTTTTTGCGAGAAGAGACCTTGAACTTGTTTTCCGACGTTGACCACCGGAAACCGGCGTTGACTAATATTTTTTCACAAAAAAACTCTTTTGAAAGGTCCTTTCATTAACACCCCCACCTCTCTCTCCTCCCCCACCCACATCCCACCTCCTCCCGTAACCAGCCACCACCAACCTCACCCCTACACCATCTTTGCCGGAGTTTGCCGGCGAGGCTACCCACCACACGGTACCCACAACCCTGCCGCATCCTCCATCCATTGTTGTCTCTCTCTCCTCTCAATCCCCCCTTCTGTTTGCTGCTGCCACCACACGGTACACCACCACCATATATAGGACGTCGCTGGAACTTAAGGAAGAGCTCAAGAGACGGAAGTTGATGAATTTGCCGTAGCTGAGGAAGCTGGTTTGAGTGAGTGAAAGGTGAGCAGGGGAGGACGAGGAAGGTGGTCAGTCAGCGGCAGGTGGTGGTGTGAATTCGTGGTGGTGTAGGTCCGTGGTGGCGCAACCACGAGGATGAGAGGGAAGCGAAAAGAAACAAAAGACCAGATTAGGATTGCAAATAGGAAGAAAATATTAGTCAACGCCGGTTTCCGGTGGTCAACGTCGGAAAACAAGCTCAAGGTCTCTTCTCGCAAAAAAATTTTTGTTTAAGGTTGTTAAAAGCCAAAAAAATTTTAAAATGTCCTTTCTCACAAAAAAACTCTTTTAAAAGGTCCTTTCTGACAAAATTTCCTAATATGTATAATCGCCTGAAGTTGAACTTTGAGGAACTTTATACCACAATAATGAAGTTCCTTTGATCTCTCTAATGAAGCACAAAGATCTTTTCCTCCAAATGCCCGAGTAATATCATACAAAGAAATTGTTCCAGATTCAGGAGAACTCGATTCTGTGTCTGACAAATTTCATGTCAGCCAAGTTTAAGTCAGTTGACTTGTTTTATCAACTTTGTCCATCAATCTACAACTCTAGATCACTGCTTTACATGTATTTACAACATTCCCTGGTATTTGGATCTCAATGAGAAACTCCTTCCGGCATACAACATACTGTCTCACGCCAAATCCACACCGATGAACAAAAGATCTGACATTTCTGTCTACTGATACACTCCTTACCCATTTTCTGGTATTCACTGCAGCTCCTCCTTTTTGGTCAGTTGCAAAGAACCCGGTTGTTTGATGTGCTTTAGAATCACCCCTAATATTTTGATTTGGAATATTATTTTGATAAATCCTCTCTAAACTTTCAACAGGCTTCTCAACTCCTTGAGTCTTTTCCATCAAATGAGAGTCATCTTTTATGAAATTCATTACTCTTTCGGCTTCATTTATCAAACCAATGGAAAGCCAAGCATCTGCAACAAGTCGGATGGTGCTGTCTTCAGGAATAATACCAGTTTCATTCATGGTTTGGAGCAATTCCTCTGCTTTCCAGGGCTGTTTAGCTTCCCCGAAACCCCATATCAAAGTTTCATAGGTTTTTAGATTAGGGGAAACCTCCATCTCATTCATCTTCTCAAAGACTCTCATTGCATATTCCATCTTTCCTAAACTGCACCAACCACTGATAACAGTTGTGAATATTACAACATTCGGGTGAACACCCGATTCACCCATAGACATCAGGAGAGCTTCAGCTTTATCAGGTTCACCCGAACGTACATAACCTTTTGCAAGGATGCTGAACGCGTGGATATCAGGTTTTACGCCAGCCTTTGCCATGACATGTCCTTGCATTTTGTCATTAGTCCTGCTGAGCTCCATGCATTCATGATTGTGCTAAATGTTACCATTCATGATTGTGCTAAATGTCCCAGACACAGTGCCGTTCCTGACATTTTTGGGCCCTAGGCGGAAAACCAAAGATGGGCCCCAAAGGTTTAAATTTTTTTCTTCATATATGTGATTTTAGATGTTACTTTTTGAAGTTGTGTCTCAAAATTATGCAAAAACAAATATAGCATTTATCTTTATAAATATAGTAGTATTATATTAGTACGCTTTAGTTCATTTCTTCAATAACTTTTTTTCTTAAAAGAATTGCATTAGTATTGAACTCCATCATCATTGCCGATAATCTAAAAGTTTTTCTCATGGTAAGGTCATCATTTATCACCAAAAAGTGAAAATTATATATATCCATGAAAAATACCCAACACCCATATGAAAAATCAGAATTTGGAAAGGAAAAAAATGTTCAAAAAAGTAAAAATTTTGGGGAAAAAATTAATAGAATGTGTAAAGATATTACAAAACAACGACATTTAAAAATAAAATCAAGAAGAAATCAAATATCAAATACAGAGACTTATGTTTGACAGTCCATCCGTAAGTACATGGTTAGACAATATAATGTTTAAGTTAAAATTGTGAGGTTTGAATCCAAAGGTTCAAAAGTTTTAAAATTTTAACATTGATGTTTTTAAGTAAAAAACTAAAAACCTCAACGGTTATAAGATTATGAGCTAAAACCTTTTTACTTTAAATTAAAACCTTTTGGTCTTAATAGTGTATCCCAAGGCTTACTTTGTGTAGATAATAGTTCTTCAAAATTATTGGGAATATACGAAGAAGTTCATGAGATTGGCAAAATATTAGAATTAAGAAGTTAAAGTTTAGGAAAAAAAAGTAATAAAGGTTCCTAAACATTCTCTTTCTTCTTTTCTTCTTCGGTATCCTCGGAGTATCCCCGC
Organism: Patellifolia procumbens; assembly: GCA_947645195.1. Classification (NCBI taxonomy): domain Eukaryota; kingdom Viridiplantae; phylum Streptophyta; class Magnoliopsida; order Caryophyllales; family Amaranthaceae; genus Patellifolia; species Patellifolia procumbens. Next base: position 2,097,576 of record CANSGD010000188.1, on the reverse strand, counting down.
GCGAAGTAATTTTTGTTTTACTATATGACATATTTTCTAATTTGGGCCCCTTGAAGAGTTGGGCCCTAGGCGGTCGCACTCGAGGCCTACCCTCAGAACCGGCCCTGCCCAGACACTTATTGCCTGCTTTCTTCAGAGTTTTCAGTTGAGAAGATCGTCCCAGACACACCCCTGCTTACGGCACGCACCACTATTTGCGGATTTTCGCCGAGAGCTAACCACTGATCGCGGTCACCGCCGCGACTCGCGGTCAACGACCACCACTGGTCGCGGTCAGCGCGTTGACCCGCGGTGTATTCGAAGCGTTATTTCTATCAGTTTCGGATTTAGTTTATTTTAGTGCCTAGTATATATACTTAGACGTTTTATTTGATAGTTATTCACTCTTTTATTATTAGAACTCTTAGTTTAGCCCTAATTACACTGCTTTTAGATTAGTTTTGAAGATCAAAGACATCGGATTCATGAAGTTTAATTCAAGTACTCATTAATTCAAGTTTGATTTTCTCTATTCTCTTTTGCTATTTCCCAATTATGTCTTCAATTATGTTTATAGTTCTTATTGCCATGATTAGTGAGTAGTCTTGTTTTTAAGATTGAGTTGAGCCCTAGCATGGATTGATTACTTTATTCTTGTAATTTCATGTTATTGAATCATATGATTAGGGTTTGACAAGCTTGTTTTCCTTATCAAATTGCATAATTGTTAAACCTAGTTTTTATTATCAATGAGAGTTGGAATTGAAGAAATTAGGAATTCTTTGTATCATTATTGTTATCTCATCAATTGAATTCACCAAAGAAAGTTGGGATTCAATATAGATTGGCTTGTCATTGATCGAGATTCTCACATGAAAATAGTGAGAATTGAGATTGAGAATTTCATTTGACATTGATTCTTAATGCTTCTAATTTTGTATGTTAGCCATGAAAATAGGAAACATGCATATTAGTTAGGCCTTTTGTAGTCACGAAAGTGGTCTTAAGGTAGTTCTTTTCGAAAGAATGTCATCTCTCCTAAGCTTCGATTCTTTAACTGGAATGTAAGTTGTGTATGATCAATTCATTTTAGTGGTGATGCTCAGTCTTAGTACTTTCTTATCATCGTTATCATCGTTATTGTTATCCTTCTTATTAGTTTAGAAATTAGTTCAATAGATTTTACCATCGATATCGAATTGTGTAGCTATTTCATAGTCTAGAGTCAACTAGTGTTTAATCTTGCACCTCCCTGTGTTTGACCCGTTAGTGCTACGACACCGTTCACTTGCGGTATTAAAATAAAACCCTAACAATAAGTAGCCATGATGACTATGTGAGAAACAGAAAACCGAACAAATACTAAGAATAGCTGAGATGTTAGAGTCGAACCCAATCCCTCTAATCTTTTAGCTTAATTTTTTTGACATCTTGGCCTCTTCGAGTGTTCGCACACTGCCCTGGGACTGCAAAAGTTTGACTCCTTCCACAATCTATCACCCAACCACCCCTCCCCACTTTTGACTAGGGGTGTTCATAAGCCGGGTAAGCGGGTAGTTTTTTGGGCGGCCCATAACCCGGCCAAAAACAGCCGGTATCCACATTTTGGGTACCCGGCTTTTCCGTGTTGGGTCACTCGGATACGCGGACTAGATCATTTTTTATAACAACTATATATGCTACTGCATGCATGTCCAAAAATAAAAGTAAAAGGAGAAGTTTATATAGCATAAACCATAGCCTAGTACTAGCCACTGCCTGCTGCTTGTTTAATAGAAGTATATATTACACAAAAGTTTAACACAAAGTTCATGAGAGTCATGACACTGCTAATGTTCCATAACTTGTTATAATTCATTCCTCTTTCCTTGATAACTCATACTTCTACTGAATGAACAATATGAAATGGATTTAGTTTAGTTTGAAAGCAGACTACTTAAACTATAAGTAATAGCAGTAGATCCCTTGTTTTTTATATAAAAAAATTAATATCAACGGGTCAGCGGGTACCCGGATATTGAAAATGAACCGGCCGATAACCTTTAATTATAGCGGGTCGCGTACCCAGCCCGTTAAAACGGTAAATTCAAAAAAGTACCCGGCTATTTTTACCCGGGTCGGGTTTCTTGAGCACCCCTACTTTTGACACCCTTCTTCACCTCAAACCAAAAAGAAGTAATCTTATCACATACATTGACATATGCCTACTATGGCGCTAGCTTTTCTCCCGATTTTCAAAAAGTTTTGATATTAATACTCATTATGTCTTCATATAGCTATGCACAAAAAAAACTTATGATGATAACTGTGTGAAATAAATAAATCATCGTTATCATTGATGATATTAAGCATGATGGCAGGCAGGATTAGGTAGTTTAGGTGCATTATAATTCACATCAAAAACAAAAAAGGTTCTTTATGATTGCCAAATATTTGACTTGTAGGAGTAGTTCCAAATAATAATACTACCTCCGTTTTTTTTTAATATGTTCATTTCTCCATTTTGGGATTTTTTTTAATTGGCACATTTCTACCTTTTGTCATAAATGGAAGGTTGGCCCACCTAATTATTACACTTCTCTCATACTTTTTCTTTCCTTCGCTCTACCTTTTTCACTTTTTCCTTACTTTTACTAACATTCTCTCTTACTTTTGCACTTTTTCCTTGGTTCTTGTGAAAACCCTTAGGTGCATATTAAAAAAATGGAGGGAGTACAGTATTACCTAATCACCAATATATGTTTAATGCTCATAAATATATACGATAATGGAATAAATTGTTTTCTCTTTTTGTTGCATGATTGGACGTATAATTAATAGAAGCATATTTTACGTGATTATTGATGCACGAACTGTTAGCTAATTAGTGATACTGTGGTACAGTGGTAGTATGCCCTAACACTCAACTTCTCTATAAAAAGGGTGAAATCAGAAATTCTATTTGTGAAAAATTGGCTATCAACATATAATTATAATAATAGAGAAAGAAATATGGGTCTTAAACGTAAGCTTGAGGGTGAGATAAAGATCAGAGCAGGTGCTGGAGATGTTCACCATGAAATTTATGAGAGCAAACCTCACCATGTTTCCCATGCTGCCCCTCATTTTGTGCAAAGTTGTGATTTGCATGAGGGTGAATTTGGTAAACCTGGCTCTGTAATTGTTTGGAAGTACAAAACAGGTAATTCTACTAAATAAGCCTAGCTTTGACATTTTTTGTAATTCATAGATTCTCTCTTGTTTATTTATAAATTGGATGCATCATATGGTGATCCGATCTTTGTCCATGATGTTATATATATGAACTTTTAGGTTCATTTAATCTATTACAACAATAATACTCATGAACCTTGATGAGGGTTAGTGGTAAAACAATAATACTGACTTCAATTAGTATAAGTTTTTGAATTGATGACCTAGAGTGCGAAATCTAATTTTGAAAAAGGTCTGAAAAGGAGCATTTGCAAAGAGAGGAACGGGAATCAACCCATAATTAATAACATTTTTTAGTTCAAAAAAGTAAACAACTCTCAACGATTAAATTATTAAACAATTTATACAACCAGTCTACAACCAAAACAAGTAAACAATAAGTTACTTAGATCATTCAATGAAATCAGGTAACAACAATCTACCGAGTACCAAATAAAGCCAATATTTTAACGTCTTTTAATAGTTCGATTAGAAAGAAAAAAATAATATGATGTAGCATATGACACCCCTTGCCTCAACGTCGCCCTCCTTGAAATACCATAAGCCAGAAGGACCCAATCTAAAACGATCCAAATGACTCGTTTGAAAGAACTAACCTGAAATACCTCGCGGAGTAATTATTATCCTCAAAGCTAGGGTGTAAATTGAAAATTAATTGTACGCATGTTTTCTCATTTTTTCATATAGGTGGAAAACCTCTTATAGCAAAGAATGTAATTGAAGAGATTGACAAGGAGAAGAAATTGGTGAGGCAAAGATGCATTGAAGGTGATCTGTTGGATGACTATAAGACCATCACTGGAATATGCCAAGTGATACCTAAGGACGAAGAAACATGCATAGTGAAGTGGACTTTCGAGTACGAAAAATTGCATCCTGGTAGCCCTGAACCAACCGCTTTGCTCGATTACTTGCTTGCTGCTGCAAAAGACATTGATGATCATCACCATGGTGTTAAGAAGTAAACAAATATGATGTTTTATGTCAACTTTCATCCTTCATTGTTGTAAGAAGTTGCTTTGCATTAAGTTGAACTAAATAAGGCGTGTATCCGCTCATTGGTCGTGCATATACTGTATGTATGGCCAAAAACTCTTGTGTGTTTGTAGTATGTCAAGCTTAACTCAATGTGATGGTCAAAGCATACTAACTTTGATCACTTATTCAGTTTGTTGAATCATAATATAAAATTTAGTTTGTTTTCAGCGAGTATTACACACTTCACGATTCATGACATGATGACATAGAGTATGACATAATAAATAAAAAAATCTTAATTTGAATAAAAAAAATTAGTTTGATAGAGAAGTCTCATACAAATCATTAAATTACTTCAGTTTTCCTAATGGAAGGTGCATGAGGTTCTAGTAATCGTTTAATTGAAGTATTGTTGCTTATCTAGATATACAATGTCAAATTAATCACAAGGTGTTAAGTTCTTAGATTCTTACTGATCACCAAGCTTTTCGGTATATAAACATGATGTAAAGCCGTAAAAAGAGGGGGAATTGTCAGAAAATACCGAGGTTTTAGCTCTTTTTCAAAATAAATACCAATGAGTTGCGAAATGTAGAATAAATACCAACAAGTTATTTTTTCTTAGAAATCCATACCAAATAACAAATATTCGTCATTTTTCTGTCTTAAAAATCCGTACCAACTAATAAAAATCTATTCAACTTCATCTCTGAACAACAGAAAATCTAAGGTGATTTAAATTTGGGTGAGAAAGTGACGGAAAAATAAACTGATATTTATTAGTTGGTCTGTATTTCTAAGAAAAACATAATTTGTTGGTATTTATTTTACATTTCGCAACTCCTTGGTATTTATTTGGAAAAAGTGCTAAAACCTTGGTATTTTCTGACAATTTATGTGAGTGTTCTACATTGAAACATGAGAGGGGAGTTGCTCACTTTATAAGGTTGCGAATAATTACTCCACCTATCACCAATTGATTTTGGGTTGGAACCTCCATTAACTTTGTAGGTAGACTTTCTTTCTCTGCTCCTTATGTAGGTATGGTCCAGACCCATTTTATATTAACATGGTATTAAAATCTAAGGTTGGGACTACTATAGACCAATCTACAACTGGAAAAATAAATTCAGTGATATTAAAGGAACCTCACATGTGAAAGGATGTAATGTTTCACATGTGAATGTCCTGTATTAAAAGATATGAGAGGATAATTGCTCACTATATAAGTCTCGAAGTTACTCTACCTATCACCAATTGATTTTGAGTTGGAACGTTGTTTGACTTTGTAATTGGATCTTCCCTCTCTCCCCTCTAAACGTCCCTTACTTTACTCTAACTGCACGCCTAACCGTAGCATAATTAGGAAAATATATTATAGACATTGACTTTCCCCTATTTCCATACCTCTTGTATATATCCTATAATATACAAAACAAGTTTTATATGCACTCGGCGCCAAATTAATAATATCAATATAAATGACTTTAGTAGGCTATCCACGTCAAAATAAAAGAACGCCTATCATATTCATTAAAAAAAACCTTTGTATAAAATGAAGATCTCAACTAGATTTATACCCGTGCAAGAATGCACGGGATACCAAAATTTCTATCTAAAAGTTTCAATTCATAAGTTATTTAAATTCCATTAATAATAATTCAACCACTTAAAACTAAATCAAGACTAAAACAAATTATAATTATTTGAGAAACTTTAATCTTAATTAAAGGAATGTCCATACTGTAGGAGTTTTATTATATTAGTACCTATTTTATGGTTTTAACCCGTGAAATTCAAAGTTATTGTTATATTCTATTATTTCTTATTTTAGCCAATGTAGTTGCATAAAAGTTATAAAACTTGGCTTAAATATCTAATGATATTTCATTACTACCCATCAGGCCCTCCATGCACATGTACTTCCAATATTCAACCTCGTTATAAAATGTTCTATTTAAAAACAATTATTCAATAATATGCTATTGAAAAGCTAACTATTATTTTTATACAAAGTAAACTTGAAGCCATATTTTAAATTCTAACAATGATTTTCTTGGCACTTCAAACTCAATAACGCAATCTCTCATTTGAAAAACTATATTTTCTATATTATATGCTATTTTTTGGCTCCAGATTACATTTATATTTCATCAAAACTATGATGCATCAATCTTGAGCCCAAAATCATGAATCTATGCGCAGAAATGTCATTTTTGCTATTTGTTATATTATTAATGATATGAAAACAACATCATAAATCTAAAGAAAAATATTGGCACTGATGGATTTATGATCATGATCATTTTAATCTCAATCGCTGATATTTTGAGTAATTCGATGTTCACATTTTTTATATATGAAAGTCACATTATTTGTTTTCACTAAGACGAAACTGTCTCTCCAACCTTTCAAGGTGGTGTCGACCGGGTAGACTGTCAAAAACCCAGTACGAACCGACCCAGAAAAATAGTCGTACGTTCCACCTTCTCTTTTGAAGTAAAACAGGCATCGGAACAACCTTAAGGTCGGGGGAAAGCTCAGGGCCTCACAAACCCAAATGAACCCCAGATCCTTCTTTGTGGTCTTGGGATTCACCTGGCAGAGGGCCATCTCATACTCGTAGAGTACTTTTTCCAGAAACCAATGGATCGGGAATCTTAACTAGAACTCAAGATGCTTCATGTAGACGGCAGTATACCCAAGAGGTGCTACAGCCATGCTCTGATTTGACGTCGGGTTATCTCGCAAACCAACTCTATGTAATAAGCAGCATGAGCCATAGACAGAGCAGTTGCAGCCTTTTTCGTTTAGATAGGGCTTGTTCTTGTTGTCATAGAGGCAAGTTAGCTGCGTCTCCTGGTCAAAATACTACCACTCAATGTCACGCTGAGGTGTTTAAATACGTGTCCAAGGGGAAATCTGTTGGTATATCATCACCCAATACCTCAAAATGCAGATCATCCCAAGGATTGAATGCCCTCCACTCAGCTGGAGGGACCACCTCCTGCTTTAGCCGGCCACACTCCAGCGTCAGAAAGGGATCGGAGACTGAGTGTCCTCAGGGATCAGACGGTCTTCTGACTCAAACCTTGAAGACGCCTTGGCTGAAGAAGACGCGGCTTCGTTGAAGTAGATACAACTTTTGCTGAAGAAGACATATTGCAATACAGCCGAAAAAAGCAAAACATGTCAAACTCAACTCAAACACAAGACAGTCTGGCACCTCTGACTTGCTGACCGAGCTACCAGACTGGGGGCAAGGATATGTATGGTGTATAAGAGGACCAGAAGTAGCAAAGAAATAGGATATTTTCTTGCAAAAAATCGAAAGAAACATACAAGATAATCTAGCACCTCTGACTTGCAGACAGAGCTACCAAACTAGGGGCAAGGATTGATATGATATACAGGGAGACAAGAAATAGGATATTTTCTTGAAAATAACACAACATCAACACAACAACAGCAAATCAATGCAGACCTCGAGAAAAGACAGCAGAGCAGAACGAAAAGAAAAACCATTAAAGAAGGAAAACAAAGAAGTACAAAGGTTAGGGCATCATAAACACCAAAAGCCCTAACCAAATAATACCCAACGAAACTAGGGTTTGTACAGCAAACCACAACAATCTGGTTAGAACTCAGCCGAGGAGGCAAAGTAGAGCCAAACCAAAGAGGCAGAGCAGAGCCAAGTCCAAAGAAGCAGAACAAAAGCAAAAACATATGAACATGCAAAAGCAACTATATTAATGGTGGATAACACCAACAACGTCAACAACGAAGAGTAAACCCTAATCTTGAGGGTACAACGAGAAATATCGCACACGAAGAGGAAAAATAGCAAAGTCTATCCATCATGATGCTACCATGCAAAATCATCAGAGAAAACATGAGCAAAAGAGATAAAAGTAAGTTCTTTCAAGAGAATACATGTTTGTAGAATGAAGTCACCGGAAGACGAGGAATCATCGACTGAGAAACGAACAAAGAGGTGTAGCAACATCAAAAACCAAGACAACACCGAGGAAATCAGGCGAAAAATTGATGAAAATCACACGAAGAAATCGCTTGAACAAAGGCGATTTCGAAAATGAAAGCAAGAGAAATGAGCAACAAAGAGTTCGAAGAGGTTGAGAATAGGAAAGGTTTGGTAATTGGTGAAGTTCTTCTATAAATAGGCAAGCCATGCCCCATCAGCAGTAATTACCTACTCTCTTAAATTCTTTTTTTATCCCATTTACTGTAGTTCCAAATGGCAAGGAAGATGATGTAATTAAGTATATATCTTGAATTTATCATCATATTGTTATTCTTGAAACCTGTTTAGTCATTATTATTCTTGCTTAGCTTTGTAGATATACCCACTATCTATTTATTAATCTTCTCTAACTAGAAAATATCCTTGTAATCTCTTAATCTTACTTGAGTAGTATTTTGTCATTTATAGAGATCTTAAAGCGTAAAATTTTACTTGAAAACAAAAATTTATATTGGGATATTGAATTACTATGCATGCAATATACGTTAGTTGTAAATATGCACGGAAATATAATCTTTGCATCGCAAATATACTTAGCAAATATAATCATATAAAATATTTTCTTCTCTAAATATAAAATTTCATTGCAAATATACCCATAGGCTATAGCTGTCTTCCACATTTAAAAGAAATCCTCCACATTATATAGATTATACTTAGCACTGCATTGAATATATTCAAATATTCAGACTTGACCATTGAAATCTTGCGACCAAAAGTATAGGATCTCAATACTTTTATACAAAATTTTAACGATTTTCAGTATCACAAGTTAGAGAATAATTAGCCGATTTTTAAAAAGCTTTCCACTAAACAATATATTAGTACGATATCATATTATTCCGATTGCTTTCAAAAAGGCAAACCTCTATGGGCTTGACACATCGGCCAAATTAATCTGCTTTTGACATGTCACCCAAACGATTGTATGACTGGCACATAGCCTTTTTTCTTCTTATATATATAATAACTACTATAAAGTTTACACTTTTTGAAAAAACCAACAATTTTTTTTTTTGAATTTAACTACTATAACCTTGCAAAATTTTGTGAAGCACCACCTTCTAACAAAAAATGTTAATTTTTCCATTTGGTGGTGAACTTAAGGGTTTGGGTTTTTGACAAAAAAACTTAACGTCTTCCGTTAAAAGGTGGTGCTTTACAAATTTTGGCAAAGTTATAGTAGTTAATTCATAAAAAATATGGTTGTTTTCTTTCAAAAAGTGTAAAGTTTGTTATGGTTTTTCACAAAAAAACTTAAATATATATATAGGGTTTTCCTAACCTCTATATAAAGTGGGGTACGGCATGATGGCAATTTTAATGTAGAGTTGTCTCAGTTGAGAACTAGATTTCTATGCACGCGATGCGTGCGACAACAATTTTATTATGAAATTTTATAATCTACAGTAGATAATTTTATGGATAGTCGCATCTTACCACTTAAACTTTTCATGTTTTTAGAAACTCCCATCTTAATGATTTTTTTAGATTCCACCTACCATTTACAATTTTATCAAAAACTCCAACCACTTAACGGTTTTTGTCAAATTTCATTAACAAAAAAACGTTAAGTGGGTCCCGCATATACAATTTGTTAACAAAATGGAACTTGAAATAGTTGCAATTCTTTCCAAATAGTTGTAATTCGTTCCAAATATGCTCTAAATTTGTTGAGGATTTTCTCTTAAATTGATGAAATTCACTTCAATTTCAGCGTAAACTAATAATACAATCCATATGTGGGGCCCACTTTACGGTTTTGTTAACGGAATACAACAAAAATCATTAAGTGGTGGGAGTTTCTAATAAAATTGGGAATGATAGGTGAAAATTTAAAAGAAAAAATTATTAAGGTGAAAGTTTATGAAAACATGAAAATTTTAGGTTGTTTTGAACAAAAAAAATTCTAATTTTATTTGCATACGATGTGTGTTTTGGCTACTATAACATGATAAAATATGAAGGTACACAACATATTTTATTTTCAAGCTAAAGTCATTTTGGCTCATTTTTCTTTGAAAACATCCCTTACTCCCCACCATCAACTACAACTTTTGTTATATGGTATCCGGTAATGTATTTTTTGCTCATTGTCCAAATGAGAAAAAATTCAAAAGTACTTGAAAATACTTTATCATATTTCTCACTCATGCTAAAATAATTTATCAGGATCAATTTGATCAAATGTGCATTCACTTATGAACAATCAATTACTCGTGTATTTCAAAATAAAAAAATTCAAAAGTATAAATAAGTATAGCAAAGTGGGTGTCTATCTATAGGTCTCAAGAAAATATAATTGTTTATATTTTTTTTAACTGTTTTTACTTTGTAGGTTTTTAGATATTTTAGTTAGAAATTATGAAAATCTTTTATTAAAAATCTAATGGCTATTTAGAAATAAAACTTAATTACTTAATAAACTCATTGATTTACTTTAATTTTTTTCTTTTTTTCTTTTTGGTGTCCACCCCCTTTTATGCACGCGATGCGTGCTTCGGACAAAAGAGTAATATATAAGGATTTGAATTAAACTACATCGTAGTTTCTCCAGTGGAGTGTATACAATTTTTTTATAATTTTGAATATAATCGTTACATTTTAGTTATTTTGTTTTTAGAGGGTGTAATCATAATCTCAAGAGAGTTTAAATAGTGAAACAATATAAATACATAAAAAAGAGTAATAAATATTAGAGGGTATATTAGCAATAGTGATTTAAAAACAAAACGTCAAAAAGACAAAAAAATTTGCCAAAAAATTAATGGAAGATGTCATTTATAGTATCATCGCTCTTGAGTATAAATGTGTCATCACTCTCCCTTTCTCACTCAATTTAAAATACTCTATCACGTTTCATGTCCAATTTGATCAAGATAAACCCCATGCCACTCATGACTCAATGATCAATTAATTACTCATATACTTCAAAATAAAAAAAACCAAAAGCATATAAAAATATAGCAAAGTGGGTGTCTATATCTCAAGAAAATATAACCATTGATATTATTTTTAATTATTTTTACTTTGTAGATTTTCAGATATTTTAATTTGAAGTTCAAACATTTTTTGCTAATAGTCTGATTGCTAAGATTGGTTAATTCCTTAATTATAGGAGATTTAATTTATTTTGATTATTATTTTTTTCTTATTTTTGGTGTCCACCCCTCCTCTTCACTTGAAAATAAAATTCAAAAGTACATAAAAGTATAGCAAAGTGGGTGTCTATTTATAGATCTCAAGAAAATATAATCATTGATATTTTTTTAATAGTTTTTACTTTATAAATTTTCAGATATTTTAATTTGAAGATTAAACATTTTTTTGCTAATAGTCTGATTGCTAAGTTTGATTAATTCCTTAATGAGATTTGATTTATTTTAATTATTTTTGCTTTTCTTATTTTTGGTGTCCACCCCTCCTCTTCACTTATATAATAGAGATTATATACTACTACAAAATGCATTAATTCTGGGCGCATTTATCTCGGCACATAAGACAAGCGTTGAATGAATTATTCTCTATTCCGTATATTCTCGACACAGTTTTGCGCCGAAGAGCTCTCTTGGCACATAACAGAGCCGAGAATTGGAAACAATGCACTTGCCACGCACGTGCGCGTCCTTAGCATAGGCGGGATTTCAAAAATTGGGGAAAAAAAGTGGTCTCATGTCATTTGCACTCTCTCTCCCACTCACCCACTCTCTCCTTCTTCTTTGCCCTAACTTTTCTTAACCCACCTTAAAATCTTGTTATACTGTCAGATTTTTTTTCAATAAAGCAATTATTGAAATCAAGCACAATTGATGAATCGAGTTCCTCACCATTTTCGTCAGGCGATCCTTGCACACTCAGTTACACTCCATCGTCTGGTTCCAATGTCAATTCCGTCAAGTGGAACCACACCAGTTAACTTACCTTTTTTCTCATGTTAATTTCTTTATTTGTGTATGCCTGTTTGCGATGTGAATTAAATATCTGTTTTGTTTTGTTTATGGTGATGCCGCAGATTTGGTGGTTGCGAGTGCTGGTGATGATAGAAGATTTCACTTTAGCTTAGTAATGGCCAAACCGTCATTTAACATTAATGATGAGTGAAGGAGGAAGCACTCAAACTGTCACAGAAACTACCGTTGACCCTAATTCATTTGAGGTAAGAATTCTCCATTTCTTAATCTGGGTTTGTTTGATTTCATGCCAAGCTTCATTGTTTAGCAATTAGTAGTCATTTAATATTCGTTTTACTCCGGTCATATATTTCAATAGCTTTACCATATGATGAGATAAAGTTGAAGAAAAATACTTTTTGTTTGAACATAATAATCTGATGGAATCAGTTCTTGAGCTATTATCCTTGCATCCTTGTTGCCCTAAATATAATACATTATGGAGAGAGTGAATCTGTATGAACTTCGCTATCTAAATCGTTTGTTTCTGTTTCGTGTGATTGAAATTCGTAGTTGATGGTAATTGGCCCAGTCTGCAAACTATATGTGAACATGTAATAATAGAGGTTGTTTCTGAAGAATGTTATATTGGAGTTTTATTTTGTTTGGATGACTAATTGACTACCATTTACTGGAAATAGGCCATACTGGTGGGACAAGTAGGGCAGCTCCCTGTAGAGAAGAGACTGAAGAATGTGAAATTGGCGACACTTACTGCTGTATGAACAGGCGGGATAAGAAACGACTATTCTGTTTCCTAATGAAGAGCCGATACGCTAAACGTTCTAATGTTCAATGGCTTTATAGGTTGCAATCTACGTAGACAATTTGGGTGAAATTGTGATGAAGCATGCTCAACCTGGGTAAATTCTTCTCTTTAACCTCTATATATCTATCCTAAGATGGTCTACAATACAATTCTATCTGCCCTATATCTGTAATTGGTTTGCATCAGAACTGAAGTATTGATCTGTCGGTGTTTTTGCCTGTATTACTAACACCTTCTTTAACCTAGAGTCTTATCATCGTTGCTATGATGTTCAGGAAGTCAGGGCTTTGTTAGGAAGGCTCAAGTACCAACATCGAAGCAGCATACCACGTATGCAAAGGCATTGACATTGATGCAGTTACACCTAATATCAAGGTTGCATTAGCTAGAAGATGTCAGCCACAAAGACACAATTTCATAGAGTGATCCGGTGCTGCTACACCTAGAAGATGTTTAGAGTTTGCGATCAATGGATGTATCTTTATCTCTTGATGAGGAATAAGATTCTATTTGAGTCCATATGTGAGTCTATTCTTGTATTGAATCCAATAATCTGAACGGTGGATCACCAATCTAAGTTGAGATTGAAAATAAACTAGTAGCAATACAATGGTTTCTGAGTGGAAATACTGAAATGTTGAATATACGACGAATTGAAAGAGACAAATATGATGACTGACAAATCATACAGGTAAATTGATATGGACATAGTCATTTAATCCCTTGACAATATCTTTCTGTATCTCTGCTTAATTATATGAGAAATATAATTTATGATTCTGATGTTATTCTTGCAATACTTGCTCGTTACTGCTGCAGTGATGGGTAATTCAATAACTTATCATGTTCTGCTATGGTAACAGATATTTGAGGAGAGCACTGTTCTTCCTCCAACAGATGCCAGGTTATCTAAAGAAGGCCAAATGGATAAAAACACAGATACAATCTGATCAAGTTCTTGGGCTTGATGGGATTGTGGTTAATTGTGAGAAAAGGGATCCACTCTCACTGTTGTTGCGTATAGGTGAGGACAGTGTGATGAGGAGCTTATCTATGTCACAACAAAGAATTCTTTGTTCAAGTTACAAGTCAGGTTAGTTTCAACTTGAACCTTGCTTGAATGGTAACTCCTGTAGTCCTGTCCCAATGGAGCTATTTTATCATGTAAGTTTCTACACCATAATCTGAATCATTATCTTTTTTATCTCTTTATTCAGCGGTTTTTATTATTTCTTTTTGCTATTACATCTGTTTCAAAGCTTTCTTTTTGCTATTACCCACAAATGCAGCCAATGTGAAACCCTTTTTCATCTTCCCAGGCGAAAAAAACCAAACCTATTGAAGAACTCTCTGGTGTGCGTGTGATTGAGTACGAAAGTTCAAATGAGGAATTGAGATTTGATGAATCTCTACGGAAATTGCAGCAAAAATCTGCAATTTTGCAGACTGACTTTTGGCAATGAATGGTAAGCCGAAATCACCATTTTGAACCCCTATTTTATCTGAGAAAGTTCACCTTAAATTGTGATTGATTTGAAATTGCAATTGTGGTTGTCCTCTGTTCTGTCATCACATTCTACCTTCTCGTTGTAACTGCTACAGCCACACAGGTGCTGCCCGTCAGCGGCAAGGTGTTTTGGCGCGATGCTGCCTGTGTTTCGCGTTCTTCTTGTTGCTACTTCCCTCTATTTGGTTGTCGTTCCACTGCTGCCATTTGTTGTTGTTATTGTTGTTGTTTTGTACAACAGGTGCGTCTCTTTCCCTTTGTTTTGATTCTTGTATGTCATCTTTTACAGCAGGCTTACCATAATGAGTTAGTGAGCAAGGTTTCATAGCTTGGGGAGGAAAACATGAGGCACAAGAAAGAGAAGGTGGTTGCAATTAGTGCATTTCGACCTTGTCTATATTTAACATGTTGAGAGGTAAATTCTTGTCTTTCATCTCAACCTTGTCTATATCTAAATGAGACTTGTTAATTTTGATCTCCTCTAAATTCTTGAGGTAATCTCTAACATTTTTTTAAAAATAATCTCATCGAATTATACAATTTATCATTCAATGATTTTGGCTCGTAAAACGTAGACCCTTTTTCCCAGCAAAATGCTTCCCTTTTTCCCAACAATCTTTCGGAGTAATTTCCTTTGATGTCCATGTTCTTGACATGCTAAATGATTCAGTTGCGGTGATCTTGTAATCTGGGAATTTTTAGAGCATACTACTGTGGTTCTAAATGTATATAAAAAGTTGTGATGTGTTGGCGAACAAAAGATAGTTTGAATTGAACAAGAAGTCTAAATTCTTGTCATTGTCAGTACAGGAAATAATCATTAGTGTTTTCTCTTATTGCACTAGTTATTTTGCAGGAGGCTGTTGAATTGCTGTCGACCTCTACAGATCCGTTGAGCAAGCTTGGGAAGTTAGATTACATGCTTCCTAATAGTGTAAGCTAGCTTGATTTATTGTGGAGTCTGAGATGTTTTTTCTTTAATTCACATTCTTCGTATATGAGATAGTGATATATGAAACACTTGTGCCCTTTAATTTGCATTTTAGACTCAGCCCTTCGTTTCATGCTGTGATTGCATGAGGCCCAGGGTTTATATATTTGATGCTGCTTTATTGACAAAATACTACAGTGAAAATTGCGGTTAACTTATCTGTTTGTGATGTGCAGACATCCTGCGTTCTTCATTTCCTAGTTTTTAGTTGATTTTCTGATGTAAGAATTCATATAGATTTGTAAAGTACGTCAAGGCTTGGGAATCACAACCAATAATGTTGTGGAATATCGAGCTCTTATCTTAGGATTTAAGAAAGCTCTAAATAAGCTATAGTGACAGTTAGTGTTGTTTTGGTTATAGAATGATGTTCGAAGGAACATATTTGCTTAAGAATTTGAAAAGAAATTCTAACTCATGATTGTTATTGATACTTCTGGCAAATTATATTAAGGTTGGGTTCTTCCTTTATCCACAGAAAAAAGATTTTCTAGTGTAAATATTTAATTACACTTTAATTAGTTGATACTTATAATGCATTCATGGGGGATTTTTTTTTGTTGGAGTACTATGAAAATGCTTGAGAGAAAAAAACAAAAATCGCATGTAATCTTAGTTGGAAGCGGAGAATGACGACGAGAAGCTTGAAGCATGACGTTCTTGTGGCTTAGAATCTGCGAAATTTAAGTGATAAACATAAATGTTAGTGATATAGCTCTATATATAATTATTTATATATATATGTTGTATGTAATTTTTTGTTTCTCTTTTTATTTATGTAATCTTAATTATAATACTAAGATTGTACTACATACTATCGTTATTAATAATAAATAAGATTGTTTTATTATCTTTTCTCCCTTAACTTTATATTATTTGATGTTCATTTGCGGCAGTGAATGCCTTTATATAATAAGACGAATGGAGAGGAAAAACAAACAAAAACAATGGGAAAAAAAGATTTTTTTAGTAGCGGTAACATTCTCAGCACACAAAAGTGCCAAGAACCTCGACACTTTAAAATGTCGAGGGTTAGTAGAGGCGCACAATAGCGTCGAGGATCTTGGCGCTTTTGGGTGTCGAGAGTTATAAGAGGCGCTCTAAAGTGCCGAGAATTTCGACACTTTTATGTGCCGAGAATCAGAGAGAGGCTCACAAAAGCGCCGAGTATCTCGACGCTTTACTGTGCCGCGAATTCTCGACGGCCAAAATTTTTCTCGACGCTTTTCTGCGCCGAGATATGGCCTAAAAGCGCCGAGAAATGACGCGTTTTGTAGTATATAATAGAGATAAAAAAAATAGTCTGAACTGAAATTAAGCTGAAATGAACAAGCCCAAAGTCCAGTTAGGAATTGCTAACAGTCGCTGCTCATAGAATTTAGCATAATTTGTAAAGAGGTTTTTCTCCGCTTGTTAAGTGAGGGATTTTTATTGTTCAATGTTTTTGTCTTTCAATTCTCAGAATTCGCTCTTTAATTTGTTTCATTAATTCCCGTCGTTATTATGGTTATTTACACTTCCGCTAGTGCCTTACATTATTCTGGTGGCCTATGGTCGCGTAAGAGAGAAATTGAGAATATAATGTGGTTGAGTGGGAAGGGAGTTACGAACACGGTGGAGAGAGAAATGCAAGGAGGCACTAGGCGAACAAAGGGTTGACAATGAGATCGAAAAGATTTCCTGCCTCTGCTCCGCGGCCCGCGGGGATGGAGTAGCAAAAGTTTTGAAAATTCAAGATACGATTACGAGAAGACGATATCTCTTCTTCCTCAAACTGATTTACCGATGTAATGAGCCACATGCAATAGGCTTTCAAGTTTTATTTGCAAGCCGCAATATATATTAAAATGTTATTGATCTACTTCTAGTGATAAATAAAAATTAAGCCTAATCGAGACTTGTGTCAATACTCATAACTAAATATATAAGTTTCACCACGAGATGTTGTGAGACCATCCCATACAACTTTCATTTTCCCCAAATTGGAAATGCAAACGGTCCGACCCGTTTGGTAATCGTATTAAATGTTGATAATAGTAATGAAGTTTAGTTTTGCATTGTCCACTTTCCATTACTATTGTTTGGCCGGTCAGCCCATGTTCTGGCCCGAGTAAAGATATAATGAATAAATTACCGCTTGTTGACATAAAATTTTCCTCAACAAAACGCATTACCCTTAACAAGGTCCATTATAAAAATACACTTAATTAATCTAACTACTATGATCCTGTCACCAAGGTGCCATATAAATATCATATTTGCATTCAGCACAATTTTAGATAACTTTTTCTGACTACTTTGGACCGTTCTCTCCACGTGTTCTTTCTATTAAGTATTTTGACTTGAGCATCGTAGGGGCAAGCCTTGATCGAACCATCTCGGGGTAGTTTACCTTTCTCTGTTGTAGGTTCTCGTACTCCTCTTGAAAGATAGCCCTGGGACTTCAAGCAATCAACTAAGACAAACCCCCAAAATATGCCCCCATACATTTATAATACTCGTGTTCCACATAAGTAATGAAACTCAATCTCCAATCATATGTGTTTTCTTGATAGATTTACATTACCATTTAAGACCACAATCGCAAATGGTAATGGGTGGTAATGAATTATATAAGGAAATCAGGACAATTAAGGATGGACAAACATTGCTATGAAGTTACCATTTAGCTTTTCTTCCAAATTTCACTAAACATTTATAGCGTTACCACCATTTACTACCGACTTCCAAACATGTGTTGTGTGTTGGGAAGAACTCCAAACTTTTTGTTTAAGTGGTAAAGAGATGATCAAACCTAAATTCTCACAATTTCTTGCTGTATTATATGTGAGTCTAGCGCTTAGAATGAATTAGTGGGGAAATATAAGAGAATTACCGTCACTAAATGTCCTTAGTAAAGACTTAATCTCGTGATATTAAACTTATGACTTAAGATACTAAATACCTGATCACTAGACTAAGTCAGTCTTAGTTAGGTATGACAATGGGTCGGATCCAGGTAGGGTCCTGCAGGACCCGGATCTAGATCCGTTTTTGAAACAAGGACCCAGACCCTACCGGATCCACAGGGTAATAAAAATGAGGATCCAAATCCAGATCCATACGGGTCCTATGGATCCGGGTACAAAATGGGTACAACATGGATCTTTACCTATTTTGTTTCAAATAAGCCTAATTTTCATAATAATTAAAGATTTCAATAACGAAAACAACGTCATTTCGCATCTCCAATTGTCGACGTTCAAAATTTCAACAATTGCATTAAAAGTTAAAGATAAATAAACAATGAACTTTAACAACATTACAAAATATTACAACGTAAAGATAAATTTGTTTATGTTAAAAACAACATCAAAAAACGGGTAGTAAACGGATCCGTTTTTTAAAGCTAGGAGCCGAATCCTACCCGAATTTGACGGGTTCTAATTTAGAGGACCCAGATCTGCTCAAAACGGATACGGATCCTCGGATCCAGGTCGGGTCCATTACCCATTGCCATCCCTAGTCTTATAAGTAAACTAGCCTTATATGCACCCGATGCGTGCCTCATGTGAAAGAGTAATATGTACAGATTTGGAAGAAACTATATTGTAATTTCTCCAGTGAATTAAGTGTATACATATATAGTTTTCATACTATTAAAAATAATTATTAAGTTTTAGTTATTTTATTTTTTTAGAGGCTGTAATTATTAATCTCAAAAGAGTTTAAATAGTGAAATGATTTAAATACATAAAAAAGTGTAATAAATATTAGAGAGTTGAACAACAATAGTAATTTAAAAACAAAACGCCAAAGAAGACAATAATCTTACAAAATATTAATGGAAGATGTCATTAGCATCATCACTCATGAGTTAAAAAAATAAATCATCCCTCTTCCTCTAACACTTTTTCAATCATCCTAAAATACTTTATCATGTTTCATGATCAATTTGATCAAATGCACCATCACTCATGAGCAATCAATCAATTATTCATGTATTTGAAAATAAAAAATCAAAAGTATATAAAAATATAGCAAAGTGGGTGTCTATTTGTAGATCTCGAGAAAATATAACCATTGACATATTATAAATTATGTTTATTTTGCAGATTTTTTGATATCTTAGTTTGAAGTTTTAAACATATGTTGCTAAAAATATGATGGCTAAGATAGGAAATAAAACTTAATTCCTTAATAACTTCCTTGATTATTTTTTTTTCTTTTCTTAATCCCCTCTTCCCTTATATCATCGGTGATGAGATTTGATATGTCGTTATTGGCGTCAAAAGTATTGTTGTCACCAATATCAAGAAATTGATCGGGTAAGGAACTTTGATTTTCCACCCGAGCACCAATTGGAATGTGTGTTATGCCTAATATAGGGTGTGATGTGTTTGCATTAACTCTACTACTTTCTCCATCACAAAAGAAACGATTGGCCAAGTTGCTTTGGTCCAATAAATTTCCATTGGTTGTACTACTTTCTCCAAGATAGACGGGAAAATATAGTCATGAAATTTTGTAATTTTTACTAATTATTATTGGGAATAAAATTATTAAAAATCATATACTTTAAGACGAAAATCTTTTGTTACCTTAATGTTTAGTAATATACTGAAATCAAGTAAATACAAATCACTTTTCATATGGTAACAAAAAAAAAAGATTACTTTATCTGCTAAGATCTCATATAGCATTATTATAATATTGATAATTTAAATTTGCAAGTTTCTTAGCAATAGCATATAAATTTAGAAGGTTCTTAATGTTATTATGAAAATTTTCTCAACTACAACCAATTTATGGATCTTGACCTTTTATTATTTTAATTTCATAACATTCATATCATAAGATTAGAACGTGAGTATTGCTTGAATATTTGTAAAATAGTATAGATGTTGAAAAAATGGGCTAGATTATGGAACAAAATTATAAAATCAACATAATTAAGATACGATTTAGATTAATATATATGTATCTTCAAGGTTTTTAAGATACGATTTTTACCAAAAAGAAAAAAAGAAAAAAAAGGGAAAATGAATTCATTAAGTAAAAAAGATAAAATAAAACAAAAGAAAAGAATTGAAACCGTGGAATCTACCACATTCAAAACCAAATCAGTAAGAAATCAAATACATACACCATCATTCCTAAATTAGGGGGACAATTCCCATGAATTACTCCTAAGCATAATTATAACATAACTCCTAAGCATAATTTTAACATTTCAAATTCCTACGCAAAAACACGACATTCTCTTACATATGGAAAACTTCTTAGTGTGAACAAAGTTCCTTCTCTAAAAACTAAGGTCTATAGTAATATTTATGAAAGAAAAATCCACTGAAGCCAACTTCTTCGAGCTAATTTCGCCCCACTCTTCAAGGTCTTCAAATTTCATAGTCAAGGATAACAAGAAATAGGAGTGACAAAAGGTAATCCTTGATTATTCTTATGCTTTGTTTGTTCATGTAATTCATACATTCATTACAGTAATTTCATTGTTGTGTTTGTTTTATTTATTATCAAAACATGACAATTTACATACATTCATTGTTGTTCATGTCAAGTGTAATGGCGTAAGTTGTGTTGTTTTCGTTACTTAGACCAAACTATCTTTTATTTGTAATTTAGGAAATTAATAATTATACTAAACTAATGTTGTTGCAAACAAGGTTCATAAATTCTTATTTGTAACAGAGTAATATTATAGACTTAAAAACCCAAAAAGTTTCACTTAATGAATGAAAATTTACTCATTTTTCTGGGCTTAATTAAAGTTCATTTTTCAGTTAACCCCATGATTTTTTTTCCAAATAGTACATTTTTTTTTGTCATTTTTAATTACAACCAAAAAATTTCGACATTTACATTGTCAAACTGTATTTGGGGTTTTATACAATAAAAAAATTAAAAAACAAGTGAAAATAAATTCACTATACCGAGATTTTTAACAAATCAGTTAAAGAATTTTTTTAATAGAATAACAGATCCACAACTTACCCAAATCAATTATTAGCTTGAATATAAAATCTTTAAAAAACAATTAAAGATAAACTTAAATAATTTGGGGAAAGTAGAGTAAAACAGTAAATCAACAAAAAAAGCCCCCTTTCAAATTAGTTATACATCATAGCTTAAATATTACACTTTACCCAAATCAATTATTAGCTTGAATATAAAATCTTTAAAAAACAATTAAAGATAAACTTAAATAATTTGGGGAAAGTAGAGTAAAACAGTAATACATCATAGCTTAAATATTACACTTAAATTTTTATGTATAAAGATAGAAATTCAACTTAATCCAGTAAAACGGAAAGCACAATGGTACCTTAAAATTTGAACCGGTGAATACGGTGGCGTTGTGGTGATGAATTCGATGCCACATGCATATCAACTAGCAATGGAATCTAACAGCACAATCAGAAGTAGCCCGCAATTGCATTCGACGACACATGCAAAAACTATTGAATTTATTGAGAATTATAACGCCACAATCAAAAGTAGCTAAAATGAATTCTCGAAATGGAAAATGAAGGATTATTGCTTTAGTCTGATTAGAATTTTAGGAAAAATTGCATTAAAATGAAATGGAAATGAAGGATCAAAGTGGGTAATTTCTTGAGGAACTAAAATGAAAAGGAAGAAGATGAGAGTTGGAATGTGGGATAAAAAAAATGGAAGGGGATGCATGTAATTGATAATGCTGTACTCGACACTAAAATGAAAAGGAAGAGTGATGGAATGTGGGATAAAAAAATGGCAGGGGATGCATGTATACTGTATAGTGTTGGAATGAACAATTAAGAGGGGAAAAAGTAGCAGGATGCGTGTAAAGTGGGTATATATATTTGGATGGGTTTCTATGGACTTCACAATTAGGTAGAAATATAATTATGAAATTTTCTATAAATTTTCATAATAAAATTATTTAAAAAAGAAATCTAGACATCCGCCACAGTTAACCATATATGTATATCTGGATGCGTGTAAAGTGGGTACATTTAAGAGGTAAACCATATAAGCTCATTATTTGAGATGTACAAGAAAATCACTTTCTTAAATTATAGTAGTTGGTTCAGTTCAATCCCATTCTTCTTAATTTAGTTCAATTTATTTATTTATGTGTTATAAGTAGATTGCACGAAAGAGTATATGTGGTTATACAAGTGCACCTACGTGACAAATACTACTTTAGATATCTATTTACTTTCTCTACTATTATTGTTGCATCTACTAATTTTTTTATTAGCATAATGACTTTCTTTAATTTACGTATGTGCATGAATATTTTTTCTTTTATATTATTAAATTTATTATATTTAGGCTCTGTTTCATTCACCCTCAAGAAACTATTCTTTTATGCACGCTATGTGTGATCAGTTGTAAAACAAAGGAATAGTCATTTTTCTAACAAATATTATTTACAACCCTTAATTAGATAATTCAGGTAATAAAATTAAAATCTCATTACCAATTATTTTGCTAGCTTTATTTAAGCATTGAAAACACTAAAAACCGAACTAGAAACGCCATTAAAAGTATACTCACCGGCGGCTACGAGCCTTGATGTCAATAACAATCGCCGAAAAATAATAAGTCTCAAGGTCTCACACATGCACCTGCCGGAAAATTACTAAGGCTGACCGGAAAATAACAACTCATATATTTGAGAAATTGAAAACTGGCAAGAAAAAAGAAAGAAAAAGTATCTAATGTGTTTAGAGAAAGATGGTTGGAACTCAAATAGAAAGATGGCTCAAAGAAAAATATTTAGGAGCAGAAGGTGGAAGATGGCTCAAAGATAAAGTAGAAAAGTATGAGTGTTTACAGAAGGTGGAAGATGGGGTTTTTTTGAGGAAAACTGGAAAAGTAGGAGTGATTTGGCTTCTATGAGTGAGAAGAGTTAATGGGGTGAGAAAAGTGAGATGAGTGAAATGAAACTTATGTGGTACGAGCTGGGTGTATTTTTGCAAATGTCATAATCACTTAAACTTTTCTATGGCTGGGTGGTATTGGTATTTTAAAATTGAGGAGTATTGGTATTTTAAAATTTCATAATCAAGCCTCTCCTCCATATTTACACAAGAGTTGATGTATTGGTATTTTAATTCGGTTCAGTTCAATTCGATCTACTTCAATACATTTAGTTTATTTATTTTTGAGAATTTTAAGTATATCATTTTTATAATGCAAATTATGTGGTACGAGCCAAATCTCTATTCTATAAGGGACGAAGGGGGTGGACACCAAAAAGAAAAAAAAGAAAAAATAATTTCATAACTAAAAAAAGGTAAAAGTAAAACATGACAAATGAATTGAAATCGTAGGACACTACAAGAGAAAGTCTCATTTACGACGGGTTTTCCGCTCGTAAATGAGCCATTTTTCGTCGCAAAAGACCTTTTACGACGAGAAATGCGTACGGTCGTCGGTCGTTGCTATAGGCTTTGTCGCAAAAGGTCTTTGAGTATTTAACGACTGTATTGTCTCCCTCGTCGTAAAAACGTTTTTACGACGAGTCTTAAATCTCGTCGAAAATGTTACATTTCTACGACGAGATTTACTGTCGTAAATCATTAGCTGAAAACTTAAATACTAATTTTTGCAACCAGAAATTCCCGTCACGATTTTTGTATAAACTATTTATAGTCCTAAAAACGACTTACTTTCTCGTCGTAATTCTACTGTAAGTTTTTGGCACACAATTTACGACCACATTTCTTGTCGCAATTTTTCTATTAAAATCATTATATAGAACATTTGCAATCACAATTTTTTCCTTCTTAAAGTTATTACATATATGATATTTTCATGGATTTGTATTATTCAATGTGGTAGACATGAACACATGAATTACAACAACCTCTTGCACCTTGTGTACACCATAAAATCACACCAAGCATCGTAAAAATAAAACTTAAAAAAAAAATTTATATCCAAAATTTGAGTAAGCTACAATAACTACTAATAATATAAACACATATATAATCTTAGTTGAGAACCCAAATTGATAAAAGAAAGTCAAAACAACTTTATCGATCCCAAAAGAATATCACAACCCAAATTGTTAATGCGCGTCTTGCCGTCTTACACCAACTCTCATACTTCACATAATAGGCTTCTTGGCATTGCCCTTGCTACAATTTTGCGAAGTGATCACTTGCCCGCCACTAGCTTCATAGCTTGTAGTCTTGTACCTAGAAATGTAAAAGAGCAATTAGAATGTAATTTTTGATAGCACCTAAATATCAACATACTATTGTTATAGAATTATCTCAGCATCAGGTGACACATAAGTTCATTTACCAACACAAACAAGGAAACTGATGTTCAAATACTTTATAGTTTTTTTTGCAAGGGTATAGAGGGAAATAAATAGTGGAATCGCATAAGAGAAAAGCATTGAGATCAAGTATTTAAAAAATACGTAAATAAAAAGATGACTACACAGAAACATAATGGCTGCAACCAAAGGTCATGAAGAACTTCATAGATGTAGCCAAAGGTCGAAACTATAATAGATGCAGCCAAAGGTCAGTTCAAAAATCAGTCTGCCACGACAATTCAACTTAGAAAACACTATGGCTGATAGATGCAACTTTTGCCAAGTAATAGATGAAGCCAAAGGTCTGTTCATTAACGGGGAAACAGGAAGATCTCTGACTATATCATCCTCCATGTAATAGATTTAACAAAGAAAAATTTGTTAATAAGTATCTAGACTAGAGTCATTTTTTGAGATAAGTAACTAGTTCAAATGATTATACATAACTACCTAGTAAGTCTTAATTTTCTTTGATACAATTACCAACTAACGGGTTCATTCTAAAACTTGATCCAGCTCCGTTAATTGCATGAAGTGGGGTCCGCCTTTTCATTTTCCTCCAATTGTTTTATGCAAATCCCGTTCTTACCCCCAAATCAAGTAACCCCAACCTTCTCCCTCCCTTCTCCTAATTTACTTATCCCATTCTCTATGTTCTTCAACAATGGACCTAATTCTATCTTTGCTGCTGCTGTTGGGCGTCAGCAGCAACATCAACACTAAACCCAAACAAACATGACCCTAACCTAATACAATAGCAGGCAGTGATTACTAAGTATCATACAAAATCAAAAGCTCACAAATTCAACTTGTAATATTATGATGTATATGACTCTCAAGCTCAAGCAAAACCCGATGAGCTACATACAAGCATGGAAGCACCAGCAGCACGAACATTAACTGTACAGAAAATTAGAACTTTGGTAAGCTCAAAGCACCCACTAAAAAGAATCATTATAGCAAAGCATTTATAGACAACTCCTCCAGAACTACAAGGCAGCCCTCACCAATCTTCTTTCCATCAGCCCATGACTTACAAGCATAGCCAACAACTTTGCTGCCTATCACAAACCTCTCCCTTGAAAATCCATCTATTCTAGGCTCATCATTTTACCCAACAAGTGATAAAATTGTCACATGTTCTAGCTTGTCCCAATACCAGTATAATTAAATCTAATTGTTACAACCAGGTATGAAGGAATCAATTTCTAAATAAAGGGTTTGATGTTTTAACTTTTAAGTAAAGTTTTACTCAAGGAGGGTTGGATGTTAGAAGATGTATTACAAATTCATGTTTAAAGTTTTCAACATGAAATAGCAAATGAAAGCAAACAAGCTATCTTTTATTTAAAGTAATTTGGTTCTCATATATTAACAATATGACATGACATCACATTTGATTTTGTACCTGTTTAAAGTTTCAGTTGTTTGATGCAAAGTAGAGAAAAGTAGGCTTAATCTTCTAGCTTCAAAAGTGCGTGAAATATTGGCTTTATATCAACTACCTTTAAATCTGAAACAGAATAATACATATGCATGTCAAATATTAAAAAACTAAAAGCATTAAGCTACGGGTAAAAGTGTTGAAACAAATCATAGACAACCCACCATTGATATCACAAACAACAAAGCCTTTTGCACCTATACTGCTATTCACAAAGATTTCTTAGTAGCATTTTCAAGTACAAAATCTAATCAGGGAAGCAATTCTTATCATAGTTTGGAACATAAACCATTATGTAGATAGGAACTACTATAAAAGCTTTACTTGTACCTTTGCATATACCTAATAAGAGTTATTTCAATGAAGAGATTTGATCTGTCATGCGATCAATATAGATTTTAATTGGGCAACAAAACACATATTCTAAGAAAAACACATACGCTTTCAAGAAAAAGGGCAATAACTTATAACTAAGGGCCAAGAGTTTATCAAATATTGCGTGACTCACGTAGTGAGTCATGAGAACCGGTTAGCAATATGGACATAGGGGTGTCAAAGTATAATCACATCCTTCGCTAGCAACATTACTAAGAAAAAATAACAATTTTTGAAATGAATGCATGCTAATACTCCATATTTTAATTTAAATGTTTAACTTCTATTCACTTATAACATAGAGTAGAATGAGTCATAATGTTATCAAAAGAGATAAGGGTAATCTCTTCACTCTTATATAGGCATTTTTGTCCGATTGACCATCATATAAGTCGTATTATAACATAAATTAGTCTTTCTAAGAAATGAATGAGAATTTCAACATGCTAAGTATGATGGATGCAACATCAGACTTATTTAAATACCCACAATAGACCAAACCTAATATATGGGTAAGATGTAAAGCTATGGGACAACAGATTACCTAAGTGAAACTATGTAAATTCTATCACAGTGGAAGTATACAAATTAATTATGTAAAGTTTTGAGTGGAATTAGTTGGTAAATGAACATGATACCATGATGATTAAAAGAAGGAATCATTAACAGAGGTTGAATTGAATTACAAGTACAAAGAGAACAAACTAAAATTGACCTGGGACTATAATTAAAAAGACAAGATATAGATGAGAAAACATAAGTAAAAAAGTAAATTGCAATTGGAGAACAAGTGAGAGATTCTTGTAGAAGGCAATATACGAAATCATTACAACATTAGAGAATAATTTAAGGGAAGAAGTATTTATGCTTGGAGATTTTACCTGCTAACGAATTTCGAGATATGATTTTATATCTGTGAAAACAAAACCTTGTGATTAGAGATTCGATTTTGGGAAGATGTATATGGAGATATTTTACAAATTAGTATCTAGATTATAGTTTTCAACTCACCATGGTTCATGAAACAATGAACCCTAGACTACGAAAAGAGCAGTGTAAATCAATTGAAGCAGAGAAGTAAAAAGGAGAAGAATTGGATCACAGTAAACCCTAACTCTCTCTCACTTAGCACGAAATTGAAGCAGTTGAAAGCTTGAAGAAGTGTTTGATGAGGTTTGAGGGCCGCGAAAATATTTTGGAAATTTGAGGTTCAAAAAATTTCACGGTATTGAAGCCCTCCCAAAACTACTTGAGGGCTGCGAAATTGTTTTGGGTGAGTAAAACAAAATTTACGACGAGGTTTAGTGCATTTACAGCGAGAAAATCAGCTTCTTGGGAAAAAGTACCATTATTTACGACGAGAAGCAAAACTCGTCGTAATACCTTGACATTTACGACGAGAAAAGCGTACGGCTGTTAATTTTGGTCGTAAATAATACTTTTTGTTGTAGTGCGAATTGATAGCTCCTAAATACCACATTCAAAATCAAAACAGTAAGAAATCAACATTTTTCTTTAATTTTGGTTAAATTCAATTCAAATTATTTATTTTGACAACCCGCCCTAAGTTACAACATTCTAATAGTGTTAATATTCAGTATAATTAATATTTAGTTCAGTTTGATTCAGGTCAGTTCATTTATTTTGAGAACATGTCCTAAGTATAACATTTTTAAAGTGTAAATTATGTGAAACTGTACAAATTAATTGGAGTACATGTGGTTAGGCATAGACAACAAAGTGACAAATACTACTTTATATATGTATTTACTTTCTTTGTTATTATTGTTGCATTTACTAAGTATTTTAAATTACAATACCAACTTTCTTTACCTAAGTGTATGAATATTTTTTCGTATATATCATTAAGAGTTATTTTTTGGGCCGTATTTAATTTACCATAAAAATACTATTTATCAAAAATAAATTAAAGATATTTTCCGCACGCATCGCGTGCATATTAAAGATAACAATTAAATAAAAAATTTTAAAAAAAAGAAATATAAAGAGCCAAAAAAGTTACTATATATACGGACGTTATGCAAACGAGACGGAGTATAGTCGCATTGCTAAATCAATTAAAAATTAAGTCACATATCTTTAAAGGATAACAAAAAAAATTCAAATGTAATGGAACAAAAATAAAGAAACATCGACAATAATAAGGTAAACAATTACACTACTCCTATTTTATAACTAACAAACAACTCAAAATAAAATAGTAGTAAAAGATTCGGATATTAACCTCGCCCTCTTAACCCTAAATGCTGCTAAGCAGAGAAACTGCATCCATGGAAAATAAAAATTCAAAACTTTATACCTAAAATAAGTATTCGAAAAACTCAAAAATTGTATATGTTTACCAATTCAACAAAACAAAGAAAGAAAATTCCACAAATTAGCATAAACTTGGAAGCATATTCTTCATATTTATCAACATTTCATTACAGTAATAAAAAGTCGTTATGATGCATGTATCAAATATTAAATTAAAACGAATGAAATTAGAAAATAAGAATGAAGCAAGAAATGAAAGAAAGACTTACTGCTATATTGAAGAAAATGAGAAGTTGCAAAAATGGTGGCGGTTAATGTTGTCAGAGTGGAAAGAAGGAGGAGAAGCAGAAGAAGAAGAAGCTTTTTATTGGGTTTGTGATGAGAGTAGAGGAATGATAGAAATGAGGAGAGAGAGAGGAAAAAGGATAGCTGAAAAGGCGGAAAAGCCCTTTTGGGTTACGGCTTTTATCAACGGTTGGATTTTGGATTTAGTTAATTAAGGGAAGGATTTAGTTATTATATTTGGGCCATGTTTAATTAACCTTATAAATATAATATTCAATAGAAAAGTTCAGTTCAGCTACAATAATTTGATAAATGAATTAGTGATATTCACCCCAATCGAAAACTTAGATACCAAGTAAAGAAAAATTAAATAAAAACAAAAATTTAGGAGCAGTGGTAATTAGTATACTTACGGAAGTTAGGCAAACGAGGCGGAGTTTAGGAGATGGTGAATAAACAAAATTTAGGAAAATAAAAATATTTATCTGACAATAATTGATAATTGAAAAAATAAATTATTAATCATTATTGTTAATCACTGTTATCATCTTAATATTAGTCATAGATCAATAAAGAATAGCAGAAAATCACAATAAAGGAAAAAATAAAAATACATCGAGTGAAATAATATTACAAAGTTGGCGTGTGTAGTTTCATAATGGGTGAAGAAGAAAATCAAGATTTGCAAAATCAAAGGAGGAAATGGAGTGCTCAGAAAAGACGTCAAAGGAAATCACTGACTCCTGAGCAAAGAGGACGTGAAAATGCGGACAGACGAACCAAATATGCCCGTACACATCCAGAAAATGCGATCCCTTATCAAGACGATCAACTTCTATCATCCCCTGTACAAGGTCATTGCATGAGCTCAAATTGTGATGAACCCTCCAACTCATCACAAATTAGAAGGCCCATGACGGACATTACCAACACTGATCATAGTATTCGGGATAGAAACGAAGGACTTGAATGTAAGAATTTTCAACGTAATTAGCATAGTATAGAGATGCACAAACAATCATTTAGTTTACTTATCAACATGAAACCCTTTTCAATCATGCAGTACACCCCATTAGTGAACTTCGCTCACTCGATACACGGGCAAACTTTCAAAATCACATTCAAATGTTCAATGAAAGCTATGGGGACTTAGCAAATGATGAAAACAACTTGCCCAACCGATTCTTTTGTGTTGGAGAAAGTAGTACAACCAATGAAAATTTATTAGACCAAAGCAACTTGGCCAATCGTTTCTTTTGTGTTGGAGAAAGTAGTAGAGTTACTGCAAACACATCACACCCTACATCAGGCATAACACACATTCCAATTGGTGCTCGGATGGAAAATCAAAGTTCCTTACCCGATCAATTTCTTGATATTGGTGACAACAATACTTTTGACGCCAATAACGACATATCAAATCTCATCAGCGATGATATAAGAGTTTGGAAAGTGGGAAGACATGGGTATCGAAATTGTGCAAGAAATCACCATGAGTCTCAAGGGGTGCCCATTTTTAATTTGTCTTCAATGACGACGTGTCCACATTGTCAAGCAAGACTGTTCCATTGCGAATCTTCTGAACTTTGCTGCTTAAGTGGGAAGGTCAATCTACCTCATACTCCGTTGTCCTCTGATTTACTTGGCTTATTTTCATATCAGTCGGAGGGGGGCAATCATTTTAGACAAAACATCCGCAAGTACAACCATGTTTTCGCGTTCACTTCAATGGGGGTACATATTGACGATGAATTAGCCAATGCACGTCAAGGTGTGTACACATTTCGTGCTCAAGGTTCAATTTATCATCGTATTGGTGGTTTTTTACCTTTGAACACAAATGATCGTCCTCGGTTTCTCCAACTCTACATTTATGATACAAATCATGAAAATGAAAACCGTGTAGCTGAAAACTCTTCATTGCGGGTCGATATCATTGACAAAATTAAGCATGTTTTAAATGCTCATAATCCTTTTGTCCATAAACTTCGTCATCTTGCTCAACGTAGTGACTTACAAGACTGCAAATTTGTCATCAAAGAACAACCTCCCAACAATCACCAATATTCAATGCCGTCAGCTTCCCAAGTGGCGGCTATTGTCGTTGGAGGAGAAGATGTTGCTAACTTGAAAGAGCGAGGTATTATAATAGA
Organism: Patellifolia procumbens; assembly: GCA_947645195.1. Taxonomy (NCBI): domain Eukaryota; kingdom Viridiplantae; phylum Streptophyta; class Magnoliopsida; order Caryophyllales; family Amaranthaceae; genus Patellifolia; species Patellifolia procumbens. Next base: position 2,066,297 of record CANSGD010000188.1, on the reverse strand, counting down.
GTCTGTCAATGGACATCTGATGACAATCAAAGATACTGCGGGTTATTACGACCCATTGCAATATCCTCTATTATTTCCATACGGCTCTTATGGTTGGGATTTAAACAGTCGCACTACAACTGGTAGAAAGTTGACATGCCGAGAATTCTACGCATATATGTTTCAGGTGCACATTTCCTTATGACTATTATAAGTACGTCTACTATTACAACTTTATATTAATATATCATCGTAACAAAACAATTTCTATGTTCCTTAGATGCGATAAAATCTTGATTCTCTGATCTTAAGAGGCGGGCGTTTACTTCAACAATTTGTTGTTGATAATTGTGTCAAAATGCAAGCATCCAATTTGAGATGGATTGCACTCAATCAAGACAAGATACGGGCTGATTTGTACAAGGGTTTAGAGGATTCTCTAAATGCTGGAGAGCATAATACAGGTTCATATTCATTTAGCTTAACCACGTGTTTACTGAAATTAATCAACTCCTAAATTAAACATAATTTTTATATCACGGTTTTCCTATATCCAGAGAATATGGGACGAAGAACGATTCTACCGTCTTCATTTTTTGGCAGTCCTCGAGATATGCATCAAAGGTATCAAGATGCAATGGCCTTGGTGCAAAAGTTTGGCAAGCCGGATCTATTTTTGACAATGACTTGCAATCCATCTTGGTCAGAAATACAATCCCAATTATTTCCTGGTCAAGTGCCAAACGATCGTCCAGACCTACTGACAAGGGTGTTTCATGCTAAATTTGAAGAGTTAAAAAAAGATGTTCTCCAAAGGGGAATCCTCGGAAAGGTGGTAGCTTATGTATATGTAGTGGAATTCCAAAAGAGGGGACTTCCACATGTTCATATGCTACTGATCCTCGATCAAAATGACAAGTTAACCACTCCCGATGATTATGACAAGATTGTGAGAGCTGAAATTCCTGATGAGCAACAAGAGCCAGAATTGTGCAAAAGAGTTCTTAAACACATGATTCATAGTCCATGTGGTGTTCACAATAGAAATTCCCCGTGCATGAAACAAGGGAGTTGTAAGAAAGGATTCCCGAAGTCATTTTCAGAGAATACATTGCAAGGAAATGACTCATACCCTGTATATCGTCGTCGACAAGATCATCCACCTGTACCGTTACGTCAGAATTCTCGAATAAATGTAGATAATAGGTGGGTCATTCCGTACAATACATTTTTTCTCCTAAAGTACGATTGCCACATCAACATAGAGATATGCAGCAGCATTAAGGCGGTCAAATATCTCTATAAGTATATACACAAGGGTTCCGATAGAGTGTCCATGGAAGTTCAAAATGGTGATGAGATCGCACAATATGTCGACGCGAGATGGATTTGTGCACCTGAAGCTTTTTGGAAATTTTACAAATTTCCTTTGACTCGAATGTGTCCATCTGTAGATCGTTTGCAAGTGCATTTGCCAAACATGCATCAGGTGAGGTTCGAAGGAAACCAACACATCTCAAGTGTATTAGCAGACCCAAGAAACTCCCAAACGATGTTGACTCAGTTTTTTAAGATGAATGCAAGTGAATATAATGCGAGACAATATCTTTATAGAGAATTCCCAAAGCATTATAGATGGATAACAAATACGCGCGAATGGCAGCAAAGGAGAAGCAAGCAACGAGTAATGGGTCGAATGTATGTAGCATCTCCATTAGAAGGGGAAAGATTTTACTTGAGATTGATGCTCAATCATGTAAGGGGTCCTCAATTGTTTGAACATTTAAGAACGGTTAATGGTGTCACGCACCCAACATTCCGTGCTGCTGCAGAGGCCCTAGGTCTAATTGAGTCAGATGAAAGCATTCGTCAATGTCTTTTAGAAGCATCTTCTGTAAGAATGCCATCATCATTACGAAGATTATTTGCAACCATCTTAATTTATTGTCAACCAACGGGTTTACGTGCCCTTTGGAACGAGTTTTTCCCCTACATGGTTGAGGATTATCCATGTTCAAACATGATAAGTGACAATGATGTACTCACTCATAAGCTTCTACTTGACTTAGATCGTTTATTACAACCCTTAGGAAAAGAATTTCTGATTATACAGAGTTGCCTTCTTTGCCTGAAAGTACCGATGACATAAATGAGCTTCCTGCAATTATGGAGGAGTACTTCTCCGTGCCTGTTCAAGAGGAGGACTTGGCATGCGTTAACTCTCTGAATAATGACCAACGAATTGCATTTAACACAATAATGAATGCTGTCATTTCAAAAACCGGAGGAACTTACTTCGTTGATGGTCCAGGGGGTACCGGGAAAACATTCTTATATAGAGCACTACTAGCTACTGTAAAAGGTAGAGGCGAGATAGCTATTCCAACAGCGACGTCTGGAATTGCAGCTACATTGTTGCACTAGGGAAGAACGTCGCATTCAACTTTCCAGCTTCCACTGAAACCTGATAGCTCATCAACTTGCTCCTTCACAAAACGTTCTAAAACTGTCATACTTCTGAAGCACTCTGCCCTAATCATATGGGATGAGGCTCCAATGACACACATATATCAATTTGAAGCTGTTGATCGATCGCTCAAAGATCTAATGGGGAACGACTTGCCATTTGGGGGAAAAGCTATTGTGTTTGGTGGTGACTTCAGACAAGTCTTACCAGTTGTTCGAAATGGAACAAGAGCTCAGATGATCGATGCATCATTCATAAGGTCCCCTATTTGGAGACACATACGCATTTTGCATTTGAGAGAAAATATGAGATCAAGAGATGATAATGCATTTGCTACTTTTTTACTCTCGATTGGAAACGGAGATGAACCTACTATTCCAGATGAAATGATAAAATTGCCAAACCATATGGTAATGCCGTTAATTGATGATACCTCGATTGAAAGGTTGATTGAACAGATTTTTCCAAATTTAACTGACCATGTGCATGACGGGAATTATATGGTTGAAAGGGCCATTATCACACCCCTAAATGATGATGCTGACAAGATAAATGATAAAGTTGTCGAGAAGTTTTTAGGGGAAGGAAAAACATACTACTCAATTGATACCGTTCCTGAAGATAGGAGAAATTTGTATCAACAAGAGTTTTTGAATTCAATTGTAGCTTCGGGGTTGCCTCCTCATGCTCTTACTTTGAAGCCTGGGGTACCACTAATGCTTTTGAGAAATATTGATCCTAAAAATGGTATTTGTAATGGAACAAGGTTACTTTTTCATTCACTGAAGGACCATTTTATTGATGCCGAAGTTTTAATGGGGCAGCAGAGTATTTTTGCCTAGAATTCCCTTGAAAACTGCTGAAGATATAAACTTGTCGTTTGAGATGGTTAGAAAGCAATTTCCAGTGAAGTTGAGTTTTGCCTTGACTATAAACAAGTCCCAGGGGCAAACTATTCCCCATGTTGGCATATACCTACCAGATCATGTATTCAGCCACGGTCAGTTATATGTGGCACTATCACGGGGAATTTCAGAAAATACAACAAAGATTATAGTGAAAAAGGGAAAAATACAAGGACAGGAAGGAACATTTACAAAAAATATTGTATACAAAGAAGTTTTATTGTCTTATGATTAGTTAGATTTAATCAATGCTTATGTGTTAACGACTTTGTTATAAGAGCATATTGTAGTTGTTCAATTTCTCTAAGCATAAGCACTCCAATAATTGTTACCCAACGTATTTCAATTTCAAGTACTTCAAGCACAAAATTTAATTATTTCCTTACATATTGTGTCATTCATTATTGTCTTTTATCTAAGATATACATTTATTATATCACCTTATATATATTGTAAAATAAATTTGTATAGGATGGAGTATCATTATCCACCCTTTATGTATTTGTTTCCTTGCGGGATACGATTATATGATGTCCGAGCTCGATTGGTTCGTAATTACGACGTGTTTAATTACAAGCATCGAGGAATAGAGAAGCAAATTTGGAAAATGCTTTTTGTTGATGCTCAGGTAAATATCGTATTGCAAATAATTTATAAATATTATACATTTACAAACATAATGATTTCTTTTCATATTTTGATAGGGTGAGGCCATACAATGCACTATATTCTCGCCTCATGTCGAAAACTTCATAGGAAGGTTTCAAGAAGGATTCATTTATATTCTTCTTGGTGTAAAAGTAGTCCATGCTGATGAGAAAAATAAAATAGTGCAAAACTGGAAACAAATGATAATGAAAGGGGACACAAATGTTATATGTGAAGAGGAGGATGACATTGCAATACCTACATTCTATTATGATTTAGTTGCCTTGAACCGACTACAACTTCATTTCAACAGTACTGACAGAGTGATTGGTACTTTTCTTACTATTTCTTCAATATATATTCTTAAATGATACACTTTTAATGAAAAAATCTCTATCATTTCTAGATGTGATGGGATTGATACTATATGATTCACCAATTGAGTCAATACGAGGAAATTCGGTGAAAAGAGAAGTGGTAATAATGGATAAACGTAAGCTCTTTTTTCAATAGTTAATTTCTATTTATACTTCTAATGATTATATGTAGTGGATGCACAAATGTCTTACTAATGTCGTTTTCCAACTGCAGTATGACAGTTATGAGGCTAACACTTTGGAATGATTTTGTGCACCTTCTTGGTGATGAATATCTAAGCCAAGTTGATGTTTGTCCACTAATTGTTGCGTGTGGTTTACATGTAAAGAGCTTCAACGGTACAATGCTCAAACTATATGTATTTCAGTTAAATTGTTTATTTATTGACATTTAGGAGTATATTTTTATTTTATACTAACTTTTCATGTGTTAATATTACTGCACTACAAGAATGCGCCTCTTTACCTACGGTTTCATCCGACCGTATATTATTTAGTCGTTAATATTCAAAATACCTACCGTTTTTTAACGGTCGTAAATTACCGACAGCTTAAATAGAAAAACCGACAGGACTTCGGTAGGCGATGAGGGTAGTCTGATGGAAAAAAATATACGGAATGCTGGCGATCGTTTGTTTTTAAGAATCCGTCCGCTAGACAGTAGCACATGAGTTAGGTATTTCTTTTAATGCTTTCATCTTATATCAGACCAAAGCAAAGTCTTCGAAACACAGCCGCTAGACCGCGTCTCCTTTCCTCCTTCGTCACAGGCTCGTAGCATCGACAACTAGGAGACGACTGCCGCCGTGTAAGAACACCACCGGTGAGTGTCGCAGATTTTGAAATTTATTGTTCTTTAGCTTCTTTACTCTTAATTTACATTAAAGATTTAGCCCTAAATTCTTAAACCTTAAATCCCCAATCTTAAGTTGAAATTGAATTTCGATTTCTTAGCTTACATTCCGATTTGCGATTTCTTAGCTGTTGGCGAGGCCTTCATCACCGTCCTACCTTCGTCGCCACCAAGAACACGCCGCCGGCGGTGCCTGCTCATTTCTCTTAGGCGACTGAATGAAAGGGGCCACTTTCATAGGCTGATGGAGGTTGGCTAATGCTAAGGCTAATGTTTGCTTGAGTGCACAGAAAAAGCAAAGTGAGGTGGAGGGTTATGCTAAGGTACCTTTTACTCTCTGCTTCTTTCTACTCTGTATTTCTTCACAATTCTTCACCTGTTCAATTGTGTTATGTTTGTTGAATCGCAAACTTTCTCTAATCTAATATGCATTTCAATTAGCTAGTTGTTGACTATTTTCTCTGAATTCATTGATTCAATTGATTTCAATGACCTGGTCATAGTTGGTTGATTTTGATTTAATTAACCTGTCTATAAATTATGAGACTCTATAAATAGTAAATGTTATTTTGAATTTGGTTATGCTAAATGAGCAGAATTCTTTGAGATTGATAGGTGATTGGCATTGATGGCTCAGTTGTTAATCAATGCAGATACATTATAATTCTACTCGATCGAATATCGGATGATTTTGACATGAGAGGGTAGAGGATTGACTTATGGGTTGGTGTATGGATATTCATGTTTGTTTTACTTAAAGTGTGTTGTTTTTGGTATAGAAATTTTATGTTAGATCTCTTAGAATTGGGAGAATGTGATGAATTTATAATGTAGCTGTGGGAGGATGGATATCCGCAATTTGTTTCTTTGCTAAATGTATTCAGATTCGGATTATGAATTATCTTCAAAATGAATATGGTGATTTCTGATTTATTATGTTCAATTGGATTAGAATTATGTCATTTACTGCTCCATTAGTTTTTTAGCCGTATTGACCTAGATTAGAGAATCCTTGTTGAATTATGGTTCGTGTTATTTGTTTTAGAGTACTATTTGTAACTATGGTTTCATGTAGCTTTTTTCACTAATATTAATGTTACCATATACTTTGTTACAGATGACTTCTAGTAGCATAGGTAGAAGCTCAGGTGTTGGTACCAGTTATACCGGTGGTCGAGGTCGAGGACGAGGCCGGGGTGTAGACTTTATGCCGAATGCTACTACTTCAGACTTAGATGGTGATGAGGAGACTTCACCACAATCTCCTACTAGAGATGATGAGGATAATGTGGCGATGGAGAATATTGTGCAAGATACCAGAGTTGAAGAGTTGGATCCTGATTCAAATTGGTATATTTATTTTTCTATTATATACTTTTGCTTTTCAAAAGTCCTAAAGAAACAAAATACCTCGAGTTTTATGGTAAGTAAATGATAAATTAGTTGATATTTTGAAGGTATACTGAGGGTACTGTTTTCCGAGCTGTGACGAACTCCATTCAAATGTACTTTGAGGAACCTTGGTTTAAGTTTAGGGAGACAAGCAATGAGACTAAGGATCATTGGTTTAATCTATTCAAGGTTTATTCATTATTTCTTAGACTCTTATAATTATGTAAATTATATCATGAAGTATTACATTCTAATATGTGTACTTATTTTGTTTGTAGCGAAATTACACTTGGCCTCCGCATATGGAGGAGAAAGTGAGAGAAGCTTTTGATGAAAAAGCTAGAAAGCGCCTTAAGGACTTGGTTTATTGGGCAACAAAAAAAAGCAAAATCAAAAATTAAATGGATGTCCGAAAGGGTCCACAAAGACCTCTTGAAAAGAAGAAATGACGATGAGGAATCCAAGAAGAGATCGGCCCAAGCTAAGAAGAACAAAAGGGGTGGAACAAATGGTAATGTCGTTCACCCAGGTCATTGCCAAGGTTCGATATCCGCAGCCGTAGTGGCTAAGAGAATGGTACATATTTTCTGTTTACTTAGGTCATTGAAGTCGGTAGCTTAGTCCTGATTTACTTTGCCACTGTTTGTAGTTTCTACTAGTGTTTGGATTGTGTGTATTTTAGTTCTCTTTTGAAAGCATCAACATAAACAAGTGTTGTTTTGACTTTGTTCTGCCGCTCTTTGTTGCTGCCATTCTGCCGCTCTTTGTTGCTGCCATTCTGCTGCTATGTGTTGCTGCCATTCTGCTGCTATGTGTTGCTGCTGTTTGGGGTTGAATGGGTGTTGTTTAGGGGTAAAATGGTTGCGTTTTTGGGGTAAATGAGTGCACTTATGAATACGATGTGTTTTGCTTCTGTTGCTGCTGCTACTTCTATTTTTTTGTTGTTTAGTATTTAGGTGCATGAACGTATTAGCTTCAAACTTCTAAGTGTGTTTATGGGGGTATAAAACAGAGTAAATACGCTAAATCAGGGCAGGAGTTAATGAAGATTAGAGTTAGAACTTGTTAAACTTATCATAATAGGTGCCACTACGTCACGTGCAGCAGGAAATAGTGCGAAAGGACCAGTGACTTACAATTGTTTAGTTTCTGTGAAGCAATAAGGGATTCTGCAGAATTCAAAAAAATAAAAAAGGATTATGAATCTATTTGATTGTTTAAAGGATACTTGGTATGCACGACATAAGATTTGCAACAATGGTCGCCTAGAATTTTTTTTGGTTTTAAACACCAATGCGTGGAATAGGAGCTTACCCCTATTCTTTTAATCCGTGTAGCACAGACAGTCTAAGTAGAAATCCTGATAATTCGTATAGCACAGACAGTCTTGCATTGTTCTGGTTTTGTTCTTTTCGTTGATTGTACATTCTGTTAAGTGCATATTAGAACTTGATGGTGAGAAAGAAAAGTCATCTTAATGTGATTGATTCTTCATGCTCACTAAGAGGTACTAGCTAGCGTAAATGTATAGGTTGATGTTCACTAAGATGTAGCTGCTTGATATTAAGAGAGGTGAGGTGGTGGTGCATATAATGGATGGGGTTATAATGGATGCTGAATTTGAGCAGTCAGTACTGCCTAATGATGATGATGAAGATGAAATGACCATTCCAGTTTATTTTTAATATGATGGTGTTTTACATTGGTTATTTTGATATTGTTTCTATAAAGGGTGTGATTTTTCGGTGCTTAAAAATGTGTCGAGATTATACTCATGGTTTATATAATTGACCTCGTCATGTGGAATTAAAGCTTTGATTGCAAAAGGTGTCGAGATTATTGGTTGAGTATACATGACATTTTTGTGATATGTAGAGTTTTCATTTCCGAGTTTCATATCGGATTTTCTACTGTTGGATGGAAGGATCAAGGATTGTAGTTTATAGGATCCTTGAAGATGGTTAAGAAAGTTCAGTCTTGGGAGTAGAAGCTTTTCACTTCACAATTTTGCTTACATTGTACCTATACATCTATACATTGTAGCCAAAAACTAACACATTCGAATGGCATGTCTAGACTGCTGAGAAGAATGGAGTTGTCCCCACAACTGCAGAATTGTACATCAGAACGCATTCTAAAGAGGTGCCGGATGAAGGAGTTGTCCCTTGTGCCGGAAAAGGCTCAATTTCAAAGGGAAAAGGCTGAAATGGAAAGGGAGCGCCTTGAGTTAGAGCGACAACGTCTTTAATTGATCCAACAACAATTTGAGAGAGATGAGGAGCAGAGAAAAGTCCATGAATATATTATGGAGATGCGGAGGGAAATAGCTGAGTTGAGAGGGGATTCACAATGTCGTCCTCATCTTCCTTTTGGTAGGTCTTTTGATCTTTGTGATCCTAGTAGTGTTTAGGTGGTGTATGTAGTACGAATTGTTAGATAATACGATGGTAGAAATGGAGAGAGAATTCTCAATGTGGTCCTTCTTTTCCTTTTGGTAGGTCGTTTGATCCTCGTAATCACTCCACTACTCTACTAGCTAGTCATGTTTAGGGTGGTGTATGTGTACTAATTGTTAGGTAGTATCATGGTAAAGAAAATACATTTTCTATTCTATATCGTTATTTAGATTAGTTTTGTAATACTTTTGACTTTGATATTGAAATTTAATGGATTTTTTGTATGGAAAGTATTTGTGAGATTGCTATTTAATGCAATTTTTTTTATTAAAGATGATGGCATTATAGAAAATGGAAGGAAATTGAAATTTATTCATAGTGTAAATATCTATAAATTGGAGTTGTAGGTGGGTGATTACCTACCGTTTTTTTGGTAGGAAATTACCTACTGATAGCCGGTAGGATATCACCTACCATTTAACGGTAGGTAAACTTGTCATTTGCTACCGTATTTTGGTAGGTAATCAAGCTTCTAGCACAACCCCACCAACACCAAAACGGTCGGGAATGAACAAAAGCAGTAGGTAATTACCTACTGATAGACGGTAGGAAATTACCTACCATTTGGCGGTAGGTAAAATTATCAGACCGCTAAACGGTCGGTAATCCTAAATTACCGACCACGGTTTATTAGACCGCCACAAAACGGTCTGAAACGGTCGGTAAATACATTTACCGACCGTTTTTTGGACATTTCCGACCGTTTTTGGCGGTCGGTAAAAACGCATTTTCTTGTAGTGCTACAAACAGGTACATGTCTTACAACGGGATATTACACCAGGATTTATGTTAACCCAGTGAATGAACATACATCTAACCTATCTACTTGGTATGTAACAGATAACTATATTCATGTATAGAAACAATTACTATATTTAAATTCAATATTATCTAAATGGGTAGGTATGCATCGGAGAAGTTGGCAAAGAAAAGGGTTGCATGGTTTCGTTCCACTACATTCTCAATACAGTCATCTATCGCTATCTCTAATGCACCCTGAATCAGATTAGAGCAATTTAGGACTGTGAGAGGGGTAATTAACGTAACTAAACTTTACATTGTTCGTAATAATATAATAGATGCACATAGACTGCTAACATGACATTGCTTTCTATTATAGGTACAATATTGTCGAGTTGTCGCATACGCATGTCGTATTGAGCATGTTGATGATCTTATTTATGAAGCATGTACTAATTGTTTCCAGAAAGTTTCCATGGTTCAAGGAGTTCCTGAATGTGAACATTGCAAACATATGAACGTTATAACCATTCCGAGGTATGAATCTCAAAGTATAGAGATTGTTAAAAGCAAATTTTGTTTAAGTAATTGATACACTTTATCTCTAATTTAATAACAGGTTATTATTGCGACTAACTTTATTCGACAAAAGTGATACTTTAAAAGTTACAATACTAAATGATCTTGCACAAATCATTCGGGGATGCAAGGCTACTGATATGAAATTAGTACTTCAGCAGGTAAATCATCCATTACAAACAAACATTTTTAATTGTTAAATCCCTACTTGCATCTCTATCATTAAAGATTTGTTGCTCATATTTTTGCAGCCCAATGGATCCACTCAGGTTTGAAGAAAGTATTCTCAATTTTTGGATTCAAAGCTTTTTCATGGGTCTTGCATCCACCGATTGCAAATTTTAATTCAGAGCAATCTTATACTGTTGCTTATGTGTTGAAAGTCGATTGGGCAGAGGAGTACATGTGGCTAAGCAAGTACAATGAAAGCAAACGCACCAAGTGAAAAGCACTACTTTAGATGCTTACTTACTCTCTTTGTTATTACATTGTTGCATTTTTAAGATTTTTTTTTTATTAGCACAATTTCTTCATTTGGTAATCGTGTGAACCGTTTTCTTATATGTTACTACGGGTTGTTATATTTAATTTGACAATTATATTAACTAATTTCATATTTTCCGCACGCATCGCGTGCATATGTGGCTAGTGACGCTTATTGTCTGTCACTCTATTTTCGCCACACTATTTGGCTATTTTGCTTTAATTTCTGTATTAAAATGTTTGGTTTTGTTTAAGAGGTTTTCGCTAAAGATTTTCAAAAAAATTGTTATATTTTCACTATGTTTTCCCCCAATCTATATGGGTTATTTTGATTTATTTTGTGTACTAACATTTTTGGTTTTGGGTAAAGATTTTTTTTTTTTGTGTATTAAAACTTTTTCGTTTGTCACTCGATTTTCCCGTTGAGACTATTTGGGTTATTTTGCTTTTAATGTACCAAAAAGCTTGATTCTGGGTTCGAAAAAAATTTTAAAATAAAAATTTTTGTTTAAAAATTTTGGGCCCCAATCTATATGATACAAAAACAAAAATTGATTAAAAATATTTATGTTTAAAATTCGTTTTTTTGATTAAAATCTCTGTTTTAAAAAATCTTAGTTTTTGCAAAAAGAATTGATTTAAAAAATCATTTTTTGATTTTGCAAAAATTTTAATTTCTGTTTTAAAAAATCTAATTGGGTTTTAAATTTAATTTTTGAATAAAGTTCTCCCCCATATCATACAATAAATTTCTATGACGTATAGTTGATTTGGGTAAATTTGTTTTAAGACTCTTAACTAATTTGAATAGAAGCGACTATAATGGAAGCACTGATATATGTAAGGCTAGATAAGATATGGCTCTTTAATTTCCTAATAATCTTTTCCAAATTCTTTCACACCATTGACATGAAATCATCTCTGTTACTGTAAGTTATGATTAAATGCCAATTCTTGCTTAAATTTGATTCTTTTTTTTTTACTCTAAGCACATCAACAACAAAGCATAACAATAATGAGGCTAACCTTTTGACGCTTCTTTTTACTTGTTAAACTTGTGTATGAGATTTGCAAACCTTCGAGAGTGGCGTCGGGATCCAATATAGCACGAAGATGGAGCTTTGGATGTTGCCTGCTATGTAAATGAAAGATTATGTAAAAGAAAGTTGTTGGTAATAATAATTAGGGTTTTTTGGCTCAAAGAAAGATGTTTATGTACACAGCAATTGATGCTGATATATGTATTAATGCCATCAATGAAAATTTTCCTCTAACAATACTTTCCTCTAATTATACGATTTTAATGTTTTGGTAAGTTTTATTTTTGAACGGTTGATGCTGTGATAGTTAAGGGGTTTAATTTTTTTTTTAATTTTCCTTTTTTTCTGTTTGGTGTCCACCCCCAACCCCCTCTTCCCATAGAGATAGGTTCAGCGTAAATGCGATGCTGACGCCTGAGAACATAACTTTAGTCGATAAGAATTGGTCTATCCAGGACTCCATAGGTTGGTTACACGTCCCTTAAGCCTTAATAGCTGTGGTCTCTTCATTTAATAATTTAGTTTCATCATCATCGTGAATCACATTGTCGACAAGACAAGCAATTGGAAGAGTTTTTTTTTTAATGAAAACCAAACTTGAAGAGGTATACCAAAATGAAATACTCTATTTCCAATTTCTCAATTTTCAGAGTTAAGGAAAGTGAAGTATATTATTATTTATATTTGATGATATTATATGAGAGAGTTAATAATTTTTCCCTTAAAATAAAATAATATTAAATGAGAATTTTGTAGCTTGTGCTTATTGTATTGGCTAATAAACTTAAGGAAAAATAGTAAATATAAAAAGATTTAAAATGGGAACATTTTCCTAGAACACCTAAAGAATTTGAATTATATTATTCGACGGAAAGTATTAACTTACGAGTTTCAATTACATCCATGGACTTTTCTCTCAATGGTATTCTAAATCTTTAACTCATATCCTAATAAATTAAAGAAGTTAGTTGATAAGTTGAAGGTGGGGGCATGAATCAAAATCCATCTACTCTAAATCTTTAACTCATATCTGTAATTGTAGGGTCAACGAGGATATTGATACATATAATAAATTATATAGGTCCTACTTCACTTTAAAATAATAATATTTAGTACAATAAAATTATTGTACAGATAAGTTCAATTTAATAAATATCAGTAACTACTAAGGTCCTATTCACTTAACCTTAAGACAATAATTTGCATTGTTTGCGTTAGAGTCTGCTATATATTAAAAGAAGGTTAAGATTATAAGGGGGGGGGGAGAAACATGTTTAATGATTCATATACTCATACTTAATTCATAATCTGTAGGATTATTTGTCAAAAATTACTTTTTATAATACATATTGTAGGTTTAACTACATTTTCTAATTTTTGTTTATTTTAACTACCTCTTATAATTGAACTAGTAGGTTTCAGTTTCACTACCAAAATTGCTAGCAGGCCAAAAAATTTATGACAATTTTACCCTTCAGTGGTTTTCAGGCATGTTCTTCAATTTTCCCCCAATTTTCACTCGATTTTCTCATTCAATCCAACCATAGTTCATCAATTTGGGAGAAATTTGAAGATTCTTTTAAACTGAATATTTAATTGGGCGAAATCTCTCGCCGTTTGATTTTACCCCACTCTCGCCGGCGAAATCTGCTCCGTTTGTTGGTCGTTACTTTCTCGCTGGCGGTATCTGTTCCGTTTGGTGGTGGTTGCTCTCTCGCCGGAGGAATCTGGGCTCTTTGGTGGTGGTTTTTCTCTCGCCGGTGAAATCTGGGCTACCCACTATGGTTGCCGGAATTTAGAAACTAGTGTTTGCAAAAAATGTCCAATTAAAGATTTGGGCACTTGATTAACGAATTATTGCCCAATTAAATGTCCACTTGAATGAAAATTGGGGGAAAAAATAAGATTTGGGCACTTGATTGATCATGAAAATCGAATGAAAATTTGGGGGGAAATTAAGAACATGATGGAAAACCGCTAAAATTTGTGCTGAAAGCGGTTTTGGCAGTGAAACCTATTGGTTTTAATTATAAGAGGTAGTTAAAGTAAACAAAAATTAGAACAGGTAGTTAAGCCTACAATGTGTATTATAAAAGGTGGTTTTTTTGACAAAATTTTCTAATCTATAGACAATAATTGGATACGTCAGGTATATGAAGATTATGAACAAGAATTACAGGGCGACGTATGGTTTATAAGAGCTCTCGAATTCTGACCACTTGCTATGAATACCATTGTCCTACCATCAAACTGTATCTCTTATTTGTAATAAAATTCTCATGCCAACTAATAAATCATTAGCCTTATTAAAAAATGAAAAAATTTATATAGTCACCTCATAATATTATTTTTTCCACATGGTGGAAACAAAATATTTTCATTCTTTAAAGTAACCTCGTGGTTTTTATATATAAGTAAGGTGGCCTAATTATCATTTTAAGAGCCTATCCAAGTCTATATTAATAATTTCACTAACCTACTCCACAACTAATCTATCCAAAATTGAAAAGTCTCACATTATATTTCAGTCGTTAAAACTTCTAGTTAAAAAATCTGAATTGAATCAAATAAAATAACATTTCACATATATCACGAATATCTTTCCCCCTCTACTTTTTATATTATCTTATAATATTTACATATGTAAGGGTGAATTTTGGCTATAATTTTCCAAGACCAAAAAATTACGAACCATGCTACAAAATAATATTATAAATTCGCACAAGCTTAGAAAATAAAAGAAAATAAAATTTTAAAAAAACTTTTGCAAGATATATCATATGCATTTAATGGTTGGTGATCAACAAAATGAGAAAAAAATCATATAAATATGGTTCTTGGTGATTAGAAAATTGAGAAAAAATAAATTATATAAATATGGTTCTTGATGATTAGCAAATTGAGAAAAATACATATTTATATATGAATACACTTGTGTGTGTGTGGCAAATTGAGAAGAAAAAAAGATCATGATATGAATGTAGTTTGTGAAGGAAATAATCATAGCCTACACACTTTTGTTAGTCTTTGTGTTTTTTAAAAAATGATGAGTAACACTTAAACGAATAAAAAAATCACACAAACACAAATTTAATGAATAGAATAAAAAATTGCAAAATTATATGATTACAAGAGAAAAAATATCTCTACTATCAAAACTATTTTATGAACTCATATTAGAGAAAATAATTTTTTTTAGTGTTGAGACTTTATGGTACATCACGAAAGAACGTTGAAGGAGCTTATTAACTGCAATATTTATGGAGAAAAAATAAATTATAATTTCCCACTAATCTGCACTCTTTTTATTTCATTTGTCATTTCATCCCTGGATTTTTGACTGCTAAGAGGTTGGCTCTCTTTCTTTGTTGTTCACATAAATAGAAACATAATTTCATTTTTTCTTTGTTCTTTCTAACCATGCATTTCACTTTTAATGAGAAAAAAATGATACTCTCTTTTGATCCGCTTCTTCGCCTGAAGAGATGCTAGAAAGTAGAATGTAACCTATTGAATTCATCTTGGTTATGCCATTGATTATGCGCTGATATTCAATTGGGGAAAAAGTTGGGTAAAGGAAGAAGATAAATTGATAGAGAATGGATAGGTTTGCTGCAAATAAAGCCTGCAAGTCTGAATATGACCCAAGGTTTCATTGATTCAGTCAATTCAGTTGGTTGTTTTGATTTGAGCGTTCAAGGGTAGATTAGTCCAATGATTAATTTAGTCTTGGGTGAGCTCTTAAAAACATAATTAGCCCACCCCACTTATATATACAAAACCATGAGGTCAATTTAGAAAAGGAAAATATTTTGTTTCCACCATTTGGAAAAAAACAATACTATAGGGTCACCATATAGAATTTCGCTTAAAAAATTAACTAATTAAAAAATAGACATTACAGGGATTTTCTCCCAAAATAACTTTTTAGAAATCAACTATACACAATACAATATAGCGAAAGTGGTAAATTAGCCCCTTAACTTTGCATGAACGTGAGATTAGGCCCTTAACTTTTAACTGTGCTTTTTGAATCCCATAACTTTAACAAAAGGTGAAATTAAACCCTTACTTTCTAATTTATGTATTTTTCACTAAAATAAAATAAACTAGATTGTACCCGTGCTAACGCACGTGATATTTATCAAATATTATATAATTACTTTATATATGTGCCTTACAGTGACATTGATAAGTATTTTTTCCCCTTTTTGTGACAATCATCAATGAGTTAGCTATTTTTTAAAAAAAATACATACCATTTGAAACGGTAAGCAAGTAGTCGACATACTTCTAATTTTGTTCGGCAATTGGAATTATTAGAAAATATTGGCGACTAATCAATATTATAGTTTTTATTAGCCTCTTTGGAATTTTATTATACTTTTTATTCCTATTTTTTCTACTTTATGTGTTTAATTTCAAAAATTAATATTGTTTTTAAAGAGACAAATAGTTTTTTTTGTTAATAAGGGTATCTTGAATATTAAAAAGCTATAAAACAAAATTGATGTGCAAATGATAGTCTTGGTAATTATAACTATCAGAAGGGTAATATAAGTTATGAATAGTTATATTTATTTTTAAGTCTTATTTGATAGAGGAAGATAAAAAAAAGCAAACAAAAATGTAAAGTGTAAAGAAAAGAAAACGAACATTCAACTTGAAAGAGGAAGTTAAGTGATATATTACATGTCAAAGAACCTACTGATAGAGAGAAAGAGAGGAGATGTGGAAGTTATGAGGAAAATGAGGAGTTCACAGGAAGCTATTGGTGGGGATTTAATGAGAAGAGAGCAAAGGGAAAATGAAGTGATTCTAGGCCTCCATCATACTTTGTAATAATAATATAGATTATACAAATAGAATACCATCATATATTCATATATCTAACATATCGTACAAAATTCTTAAAGAGTACAATGACAATGCAACAGAAGAAATATCAAGAATGCGAACAACGCAAGAATTAATGGATGGTATTTGCAAATCTGTTCTAACAGTAGAAATCTTGTGTTGTAGAAACATCGAACATAGTTGTTTGTTAAAATCTATAGAAACTTCGAACACAAAATTGACTTCGCATAGTTGTTTCTTGTATTCTAGTTTTTCACTAAACGTGTTCACATAATTGAGTTGTTCGCAACAGAAGAAATCTCACAGATTTTATTGTTTGTTAGGTTTTAATTCAAGCAAAAGCCCAGCAACTTCGATCATAATTGCAGAAACTTCATGAGCAAATGGGGAAATTGTGAACCCTAAAAAAATGGGGAAATTCTATAAGTATAATTTATTTTGTTTTAGTGAAAAAACATAAATTAGAATGTAAGGGCTTAATATCACCTTTTGCTAAGGTTATGGAGTTTAAATAACACAGTTAGAAGTTAAGGGGTTTTTGAGCAATCAAAAATACACGGGATATCATCCAACCACATAATGTTAAGTTCAGTTAATTCTTAATTGGGTCTCGGCCGCACCCGTTCGTAAGAGGAGAGTTTTGACAGCTTAGAACCTCGTAGGACGTTCCATCCTAAAACCAATTGGTGATAATTGACAAGTTGTTTAACTCTCTCCCGTTCTTCAATTTGAGACAACACTTTTACTCGCATGTGATATGTTCATGGGTTGATGAGTTCATGTTAAGTTAGTTAATTGTTGATTGAGTCTGGGCTAGGGATGACAATAGGCAATGAAGCCGACTCGGATCCGATGATCCGTATCCGTTTTGAGCGGATCTAAGTCCTCAAAATCAAGACCCGTCAAATGCGGTAGATCCGGGTCCTAGCTTCAAAAAACCGATCCGGACAGGGTTCTAAAGTATTACTCGGATCCAGATCCGTTTACCCGTTTTTCTTAAAGTTATTTTTAACATAAAAAAAATTAACTTTATGTTGTAATATTTTGCAATGTTGTTAAACTTTGTTGTTTATATCTATAACTTCTAATGTTATATTGGATTTTTTGTTATATTAAACTTGAATTCTTGAACGTCAACAATTGGAGATGCGAAATGACGTTGTTTTCGTTATTGAAATCTTTGATTATTATGAAAATTAGGCTTATTTGAAGCAAATAGGTAAAGATCCATTTTGTACCCATTTTGGACCCGGATCCGTAAGACCCATATGGATCTGAATCCGGGTCCTCGTTCTTATTACCCACTGGATCCGGGTCCTTTTTTAAAAAATGGATCTTAATCCGAGTCCTTGAGGATCCGACCCATTGTCATCCCTAGTCTGGGTCACACCTGTTCATGGAGGAGATCTTTGACAACTTAGAAGCACACAGGAGGCTCTATTTCAGGATGAAACCTCATCTAACCTTATAAGTAGTCAGACTTTCCTCCGGTGTGGGCCTATATGTGCGGGCCGATTGAAGATTTATCATGGTATGGAAACGGAGCTCCTGGAGGCCCACAAGGGTTCAAAAAAATGACATCCCATGTGCTTGATCGACCTAGAAACAAGTTCGAGAATAATGGCGTTCTTCATCTGAGCGATATGAAGGCGGGTTCAAAAAGAATGAAGTTCTCACATATATACTTAAAATAAAAGATTAACTCACGTGTGAGGGAGGTCTTAAGGAATTAATTCACATGTGAGTTTATCACACATTGAAAAATAGTGGAAGGATGACAAACATATAAGTCTAGTGGCTACTCCACCTAAACTCAATTATTTTTAAGACAGAACCACCATCTAAACTTATATGTGATCAAACTCTCTTGTAATGTCGGCCTGTGTGTCTATGCACGTTGAAAAAATTTATCACATAAACTAATTAGTACGATAAAGCTAAGAAAGCATTTTTCACGTAATTATTCATTCGTAAGGGGCTATATAACTGAGTGGTTGTATGGCCTAACTCTCATATTAGAACTTTCTAAAGGGTGCAATAAAAAGCTCTTTGTGTATAAAATTGCTTATAATAGTGAAAAAAGGTATGGGTCTTAAACGTAAGCTTGAAGGTGAAATAGAGATCAGAGCAGGTGCTGGAGATGTGTACCATGAGATATATGAAACTAGACCTCATCATGTTTCTCATGCCGCCCCTCATTTCGTGCAAGGCTGTGACTTGCATGAAGGCGAGTTCGGTAAACCTGGCTCTGTAATGGTTTGGAAGTACAAAACAGGTAATACTATTAAACCTTCAACTATATGTAATATACTCTAGTACTTCCTTATGTTTATGCTATTCATCTATTCTCCCGTAGAGTTTATATTGTATGCATTATATGGTGTTTGCAACTTCTTTCAAATTGTTTTTTAGGCCTGTTGTATATGCATCACCTTTGGGCGAGATGCTGGATAAGTTCATACGATTGAGGACGAGAGTTTGAGGCTAAGGAAGTTTATGGTCTTAAACTCCGTCCGGGCAATTAAGCAACGCCGCACCGGCGTCTAGGCGACGTACCGTTCTCTCCAAAATTGTTCTTATTGTTATTGTTTTGGTTCTTCCTTCCAATAACTTTTTTTTTGTTTGAATGAACTTTATTTCTGATTATTATCTCCTTAAAATTTGGGAGGATCCATCTTTGATGAGGGAGATTAAAACTTCTTCATAATTCCTAATTTTGATGACCATCAAAGTCTTGATAGGGAGGTTACAACAACTCCTTCATCACCTACCTTAATGCTCTTCCCTAAGTATTGACTTTTGTCTTTTGACTTTTTCTCCCCATCGTCATTAGGTACTCTCTTTGTCCCCCCATAGAATTCCCATTTACTTTATTCTAAATCAAAGTTTAATTAAGACTCTCATTAATATATAATAGTATTAATAGTCAAGTCGGATCTTGTTAGATTCGTGTTAATTTGTGGATTCCGTTAAGATCCCAACTCAACCAAAAGCTCAATCTGATGATTGAAGGCACAGGAATAAATTTATTCTCTATCACGCGCTCCCTCACACAAGATCCCACTGGGCTTGAAGTGTGGACGCATCACCCTCATACCTGACGCTATTATATTCCACTTAGAAATGAGGGGTGGATGAGATCAGTACCCGTGACCTTGTGGTCATAGTAGCTCTTGATACCATGTTAAGGAACCAACTCAACCAAAAGCTTAAGCTTATGGTTGAATGCCCAGAAATAGATTTATACTCTATCAGATTCAAATATCAATTTTTTATAATTTTTATTAAAACGCAAATATATATAATAACGGTCAAACTTGTATATTAGAGACTGCATAAAAATCAAATGGGAAATATATTTGATGACGGAGAGAGTATCTGGTTTATTTGAGGAGTTGTGATTGATCTTTTAACTTCTTTTCTTCTCCTTCTCCGCTACCTATTATTTGGACATGAGTTTATATATGACTCCAACCTCGATCCAAAAATGTCTGTGTGTATATTGACTTTATGCAAAGAAACGACAAATACAATTGAGCACCATGGTTGGCCAAATTATTTTTTTCAATTCAAATTCTTCATATATCTTTATTGTCTTTCTAGTAGCCTTGAATTCACACTATATTTCTAACAGTATTTATGCTTAACTTTGTAATGATCAGAATAAAAAAGAATACAGATATATGCTAGTTATTGAACTTTTGGACTGACTCAGACCAGAACCTCTAGGCTTGTTTGAACAAGCACAATCTGTAACTGTCAGTCTAACTGAAAGCAACTTGAACTCAGAATTACCTCCTCCAAAAACGATCAAAACAACTGGATTACAAATCTAGCTATATGTGTTATAGAAAGTAAAAGAAAATCCTTATAGAATTATTAATATATCCTTAAAGAAAATATAGCTAGTAAATTGATAATATATGTTTTATATTTTTATGTTCATATAGGAGGAAAGCCACTTATAGCAAAGGTTGTAATTGAAGAGATTAACAAAGAGAAGAAGTTGGTGAAGCAACGATGTATCGAAGGTCATTTGTTGGATGAGTATAAGACCATAAGTGGAATATGCCAAGTGATTCCTAAGGATGAAGAAACCAGCATAGTTAAGTGGATATTGGAGTATGAAAAACTGCATCCTGGTATTCCTGAACCAACTGCTTTTCTTGATGACTTGCTTAATTCTGTCAAAGACATTGATGATCATCACCATGGCATTAAGAAGTAACCAGATATGCAACCAAGTACTTTCTGATGTTTTATGTCAACTTTTAAGCCCTCTAATTTTATTAGAAGTTGTATGCTTAATTAGTTGTTGCTTTGCGTTAAGGTGAACTAAATAAGGCGTGAGAGTCTGTATACTTTATGTATGGCCAAAAACTATGTGTGTTTGTAATATGTCATGTTTAATATTGATGGTCAAAGCAGAATAAATTTGATCACTTGTTCAATTATCAGTTATATAACTTGAGTTGAATTTTAGTGAAAAACTTAGCTACGTTTTATATTTTATGGTAAACTGTAAGTTCCATTGCAAGCTCTCATCACACAGAATATACATCCTAAGTGATATAATCATCTCTCAGAGGCATCTATTACATAAAAATCATGCAAACAAGCTTTGTTATCAGCTAGCCATTAGCTCTAAAACAGACATCAAACTGAATTGGTTTGATAAGAGCATCAGGCAGCTTGAGCATATTCTCCCAAACTGCTGAGTTCCTGCATCTACACAAGTGGTATACACAGTTGCAGAAAGAGCATAGAGATTAAAGTGAGAAAAGTGGGATTAACATGCTTCTAGAGTTTTCCAATTCTGAAGAAATCCATCACAGCAGTTAAATCACATCAGTTCTTACAACCTCCCATGCTTTCTTGAAGAAAACATTGGCACATGCATCAAGATCATGAGCCTTACTAAGCATTGCTTGCTTGAGCTCTGAAGAAGAGAAATATCTACATAATTGACTGCTGCATTTCAGTCATAGTATTGGCCATTGCAATGATCTTATATATATTTTACCCTTTTCTTAGTTTCAGGGCCGTTCGTGATATTTAGGAGGCCGGGGCGAAGTAACAATTCAGGGCCCTCTAATCTACCATTTTCATGCTAAGCAAATGATATTATCCGGTAACACAGATATCCAATCTCATATTTAAACTAATTTAGAGTACTACGAGTTATTAAGATATAGTTGTTTTTGTATAACTTATATAACAAATTACGATAATCTCCTCTTTTCTACCTCTAAGTGCTTCATCTATCAAGTTATTATGACATATGATTGGTGTTCTTCATACAATTAAAGTTATATATTGATTCTTATAAATCTTTTAATAAGTTTATATTTTTTGTTTTCTAAATTATAATCTCATTTTATAAGTATGATACTATATTAGGTAAGAAGAAATCCTTGCACAAGGGGGATGGGGATCCCACCTCTGCAAGGGGTGAGAATCGATCCATAGCCTTGTCACCGAGAGAAGAGGGAGGGCCTAAACCACTAGGCCAATCCATGATCCCCTAAGTTTTCACTTTTGGGATAAAGTCAGATTTTACTAGAAGAGTAAACTCATACGTATATATTTAATTTTCAATTTCAATCCAATCCACAAAACAAAATAAGGCATTTATTCTTTGTTGATATTTCATAAATTGGAATTGGCTAGCTAAGCAATGGAAAAAAAAGAAGAGGAAAGTAAAGGTTAAAGAAAAGAAAAAATAGTAAGAGAGAAGAAAAAAATAAAGGTTAAACTAAAAGATGATAAGAAATAGTTAAAAGAGATTAATGAAGCTAAGTGGTCAGCTACCACAACAAGTCTCGAACTCGGGCTCCTTGCCACAAAACAAATGAGAAATACCAACAGGCTATCTTGACTTCCATTGGGCGTAAAATGTCTTATTTCTTTTATACTTTTCATGGTTGATTTCGCATAAACAGACTTTCTCCCATGGGCCTAGGGCGGTTGCCCCACCAGCCCTGCCCCAGGAACAAGCCTGCTTAGTTTCATTAGGTTGCCCTAGCAAAGCCAGATAGTGAGTGACAAAAGCTTCAGCGATATTAGCATGTCCATGGACTGTTTGCCCCCGAATATTTTGAATACTAAGGGCATGTTTGGGAAAGGGGTAATAAAAGTCAAATATAGGAAAATTAGGACACTTTAAGGTGATGATAAAGGGGATAAAGTGGTGATGGAGAGGATAAGGTAGTGTTGGTAGAAAAGAAATGGGAGAAAGAATGGAACTATTACCGTCAATATGGGGGGAATTATTTACCCACCACCAACCCTCATTGAAGGGTAATAGTTCCTCCTCCTTCTTCCAATATCACCTTGTCCTCTCTACCACCACTCTATCTCTTTTATCGATCATCACCTCAAAATGCCTTAGTTTTCTATGTTTGACTTTGATTACCCTTTACCCTCATTCCAAGCGTACACTAAAGAATTTGTTCATCATTCTTCTTTCTTAAGATTGGCAAAGAAAACAAATGAGTTGTCATCAGGCCCGGATGTGCTATGAATACTCTTCCATAAAGTACAAACTCAATTCTTTGGCTTCTCCAAAATAGAGCCTTTTTTAGAATTTAGCCTGCTTAAATTAATCAGCGACTAAGGCCAAATTTAGTCGTTTGATAATATATCACTCATTAGTTTTAGCCTCAATCACTTGCACTTATTAGATTAGGGTCTGTAAGTTATCGTTCTCTATTTTCAGTTTTATGAAATCATAACATGTGATTATCAGTTTTTATTGTCTGTTTTCAAAATAAACAAGAGTACTTTGTGTGTGACTAATTAATACTTCCTCCGTTTTTTTATACTTGTATCATTAGCAGGTGCGCAATAATTAAGGAGAGGAGAGAGATAGAGAGAGGGAAAAAAGGGTTCAATGTGATTGGAGAGATGTAGAGATGAAGTATTTCCATAAAAGGAAATGATGCAAGTAATTTGCAACTTCCAAAAATAGGAAATGATGCAAGTAAAAAATAGCGGAGGAGGTATCGTTTTAAACAACTTATATTATATATAGTTTATTTTATCATAAAACCAAAAGTAGGAAACGGGTAGTGATACCGAAGAGGCATGCCTTAAGCTATTGCTTAGGATCTGTTATCTTCGGCTGTAATCAGCTAAACTAAATTGCATGAAGCTGAACTGAACTGAATTGAATGGATCTGAAATGGGATGAACTAAACTGAACTGAACTAGAACTGAATTGAATGGATCTGAAATGGACTGAACTAAACTGAACTTAACTTAATTGGATTGTAATTAATAATTAAAATAATTAATAATAATAAATTATCAAATAATTATTATTATAATAATTATTATTTATAATAATGAGAAGTGATGATAATTTATAAATAGTAGTAATAGATAATAAATGATAATATTATTTAGATGTTGATAAATTATAATTATAAATAAATAATAATTAATAATTATATGAAATTAATTATTATTATTAATATATTAATGCTTGATGCTATTATATAATCTCTATTATATAAGCAAAGAGGGAAAGTATTAGTGTCCACATAAAATTACCATTATGCCCTTATTGTAAATGCATTACTTTTTATTGTTAGGGACATTTTAGACATTTAGAGTTTAGTATATTAGAATTTTTGTTTCCTTTAATGAAAAGTTTGATATCTTAATGAAAAGTTTGATATCTTAATGAAAAGTTTAGTATATTAGAGTTTAGTATAGTTTAATTGTAGTATTTATCAATCATTTATTTCTTTGGAGACTTGTGATATTTATCGATCATTTGTCTCTTTGAAGACATCTGATATTTACCTATCATCTCAAATTTCCCCTCGTCTGAAATGATTTAATTTTCACTATTGTAATAGTTGGCAATAATAATCACAATAGTAATGATAATGGGTAAAGATATAATTAGTACAATAATACTCCCTCCGTCCTATAATATAAATCCCCTTTTTATTTTGGGAGTCAAACTTTTAAAACTTTGACCAAATATTCTTATTAATATATACAAGAAAACATATCCATGTGAGATCTTGTTAGATTTATCATAATATGTAGTTTCATTATTATCAACTTTTTATATTTTTTACTAATACGAATTTGAAGATATAAAAGGTCAAAGGTGCACCTTGAAGACTGTGCAAAACAAAACAGGACTTATATTTTGGGACGGATGGAGTATTTAGAAAAAATAATAATAGTAATAATAAAAATAATTAATAAAATAAATTAGATAAACAATATAAAGATACTAAAGAAAATAGTTAAATAATGAAAGAACTGAAGTGGTTGGTCTAGGCAACGGCCCGAGCCAAAAAAAGAAGATAATAAAAGACCATATTGAATTAAGTAATGGGTTTTCTGAATAAAATGATGACTTATGTTAGTTTAATTTTAATACTTCATCCGTATTACTTTACTCGCTACACTTTCCAAAAAAGGAAATTTTATTTTAGTTGCTACACTTTCTTTATTTGTTTTTCCTTCTCTCTATCTCTCTCCTACCACATGGGGCCCTCTCTTTTTTTCCAATCTATCTCTCTAACATCAAAAAGATGCATTGAAAACTGGAAAAAAAAAAGTATAGCGAGTAAACTAATACGGAAGAAGTATAAAATTAGATCGTTCTTTTAGTAACTTTTGAAAAACAAATGGAGGACAACCGGGCTACGTTATGTTAATTCCATCCCATCCCATCCAATTACAGAAGATGCAGGCATGCAGCCATGCAGGTGAATGCTAGAACTTTCCTCCTCTTTCTCCCAAGAGTCCCAACCACTCATTCTTGCATTATGTCCTTCATTCCCTGTTAAAGTTTTGTTTCTTCCAATTTAATCACATTAAACGGTGGTCTGTTGAACAGAATTTAGTCTAGTTTGGTGCTTCGCTTTGGCAATTAACAGTCAACAGAGAACAGCCACAAGTGTAGAAATGATATAATTTCAGGAGAATAAAGATACCAAATGTTTCGATCATCTTTTCCAGATTTTTGCATTCATGCCTCCAGAGATTCTGTGTATTGTGGCATTGTAATTCGTTCTTAGGAAGAGAAATTTCCCCTAATTTGGCAGTTAAAGCACCGTAATTGGAGGTAATGCTTGAATCCCTATTTTGAACTTTGCCCTAATTCTTTGTCAAGAAGTCGAATTTCGTCTACTTTCTTTTAATGGTTTCTTGATGCTTGAATCCCTAGTTCTTTGTTAATTTTTGAATCCTTAAGAGCTTGTTTGGCATTTTTCTTAAGTAAAGTAAAGGAAATGAAAGGTAGAGAAAAGAAAATAAAAAAAAGAAAGGAAAAGAAAGTACTCCATCCGTAACAGTTTAATGGCAACAATTGTTTTTGCAGTATTTTAAGGAAATGATTTAAGAATGTAAACGAGCAAATTAATCAAAATGTTTTTAATACAAGCAACAACGGGATTATAAGTTACTAATGTTAAAAGTATTATGATTAATATGTTCGTTTACACCTTTAAATAGTTTCCTTAAGATGCGTGCAAAATCAATTGTTGTCATTAAACTGTTACGAGTGGAGTAATTATAGTTCCCAGTGTTTGGTACTTTTGGAGGAATTTGGAAAGAATCACACGTTCGGTTAGTAATTAGTACTGGAAAAGAACGGAAAGAAAGATGTAAAAAAGAAAAAAACATATTAGCTTTCTTTCCGTTTTAAATTCCTTTGCTTTGGGGAAGAAAGGAAAAAAAGGATTTGACCGTATTCTTTTCCTTCCTTTCCTCTCCTTTCCAATCAAATCCCTCTTATTTATTTTTACCAAACATTAAAAAATGTCTTTTTTCCTTTCTCTTCCTTTCTTTTCTATCCAAACTCCCCACCAAGCACACTGCTTGAATCCCTAGTTCTTTGTTAATGTTTGAATACCTAAATGGTTGTTCATTGGAGGTAGTTGGAGGATTTTATTTTCTTTATTTTGTGCCCTGTATATGCATGATTATTTATAGTGGAACTTGGATGCATGACATGCAATCTTACTTGCCTAGGCTTTGCATGGACTTGGCCCAGTTGCAATGAACCTTTGTGGGTTCAGGAGAGGGTATTAGGACTGACCAAGTATTTTGATAAAACAACGTCAGAGGCTTTCCGAACTTTGCTATCTAGGCTCTGCTCCATGGCTTTGCTCATATGAAGGTTGATGGAGCCACTTTGGCGTACTCGGGCCCAGTTGGAACTTGGAAGGGAGGTCTAAACTGAGAATTTGGTGACTTTTTTAGTTTCATTGAAAAAATGATTTGTCGATGAAGATTTCTGTTGTGATGGACAAATGTTAGTTGTACATGTACAATCGATTGCCTTAGAATTTGTTCCGTTTCAAATCTGTAACACATCAAAAGACTCTCTCGTATAAAGTCGTATATATCAATACTTCAACAGTAATATAAAAGTCGGTGGTATTTGATAGATTATAAATCTATTCCTGGGCCTTCAACCATCAGCTTAGCTTAAGCGGATGGTTGAAGGCCCAGGAATAGATTTATACTCTATCAATCACCATGGTGTTAAGAAGTAAACAAAATAAGTAATTTATGCTGTTTTACGGTCATCTTTCAGCCCTCTAGAACTGTTGTCACAAGTTGTATCAGTATGCTTCATAACGTTGTTGCTTTTTGCATCAAGTTGGACTAGATAAGGTGTGTACCTGTTGCTTGGTTCAGTTGGTTGAGTATCTTTGTACTGTATGTATGGTTAAAAACTGTGTGGTTGTAATAGCTCGGATTTGACTCTAATGGTCAAAGTAGACTAACTTTGATCAATTATTCAGTATTTGTTATAATATATGAGTTGCATTATGCAGCTTCTGTTCCTAATTAATCTTCACACTTTGCTTTTCGATCACCAAAACTGCAGTCTGAGTAAGAATTATGATAGAGGGGGAGGAAAAGTATGAGAAAGAAAATAGAGTAACCAAAAAGTATAACAGATGGGGTTTGATTGGACAAAATGTGTGGAAAATAGAGCCCACATCATGAAATGGTATATATGACAGTGTGTGGATTAGGAAAAAAAACAGACTAAAAGTACTGCTAAGGCATTAGTTAAACAACAAGCAGTGTGTTAATGTATAGCTTGTTAATTATGTACGAGGCGGGTGATTGTTTTTGTTTGTCTGCTTACATACATAACATATGTAAGTAAAGTTCGTATCATATTCTTAGTTCAACTTAACATTGACTAATCTCCGAAAAAAGAAGTTCTAATGCCTTTAGATAAGTTTCATGGCATATAAGTTTAGGTAAGTCAAAATCAGTTGAATAGAACCCATCTCAAAAATTAGTACAAAAACATTAAGGTGAATATGTACTTTGAATACAACTATGCTTCTTTCTGTCACATGAATTCTACAAATGAATATGAGATGATCACCTCCAAAAATGTGTCAGAAAACCTCTAAAACAGGTCTCCAGGTGATTTTAATCTGAAATCTAGGAAGGCAAAATTTTATATTATTGCAAACTGTGAATGTAGATTAAATATGAGCATGAGGAAACATATATTCACTAATTACAGTAATAGAAGTATTCTCTAATTACAATGATCTGAAGATAAGATGAACTTGTATCTGAATTTGAACTGTGCTTACTGTTTACAGAAATTTGTGCATATAATAATATGTATGATCACCTGAAGTTGAACTTGAGGAACTTTATACCACAATATTGAAGTTCCTTTGATCTCTCTAATGAAGCACAAAAGATCTTTTCCTCCAAATGCCCGAGTAATATCATACAAAGAAATTGATCCAGATTCAGGAGAGCTCGATTTTGTGACTGATAATTTTCATGTCACCCAAGTTTAAGTCAGTTGACTTGTTTTATCAACTCTGTCCATCAATCTACAACTCTAGATCACTGCTTTACATGTATTTACAAGATTCCCTGGTATTTGGATCTCACTGAGAAATTTCTTCCGGCATACAAAATACTGCCTCACGCCAAATCCACATTGATGAACAAAAGATCTGACATTTCTGCCTGCTGATACATTCCTTACCCATTTTCTGGTATTCACAGCAGCTCCTCCTTTTTGGTCAGTTGCAAAGAACCCTGTTGTTTGAAGTGCTTTAGAATCACTCCTTATATTTTGGTTTGGAATATTATTTTGATAAGTCCTCTCTAAACTTTCAGCAGGCTTCTCAACTCCTTGAGCCTTTTCCATCAAATGAGAGTCATCTTTTATGAAATTCATTACTCTTTCGGCTTCATTTATCAAACCAATGGAAAGCCAAGCATCTGCAACAAGTCGGATGGTGCTGTCTTCAGGAATAATACCAGTTTCATTCATGGTTTGGAGCAATTCCTCTGCTTTCCAGGGCTGTTTAGCTTCCCCGAAACCCCATATCAAAGTTTCATAGGTTTTTAGATTAGGGGAAACCTCCATCTCATTCATCTTCTCAAAGACTCTCATTGCATATTCCATCTTTCCTAAACTGCACCAACCACTGATAACAGTTGTGAATATTACAACATTCGGGTGAACACCCGATTCACCCATAGACATCAGGAGAGCTTCAGCTTTATCAGGTTCACCCGCACGTACATAACCTTTTGCAAGGATGCTGAACGCGTGGATATCAGGTTTTACGCCAGCCTTTGCCATGTCATCAAACATGTCCTTGCATTTTGTCATTAGTCCTGCTGAGCTCCATGCATTCATGATTGTGCTAAATGTTACCACATCTGGCTTGATCCCAAACTCTTCCATCAAAGTTAATGCCTGTCAGAGGCAGTAGGTTTATAGCATCAACATAAGATGGAAAAGTAAAATACATAGTATCTGATGTACTCTCTCCGTCTCAATTGTAAGCGTTAGGATTCCCCATGTGTGTGCAGGAAAAAGAATTTTCCCTCACTGAAAGATAGGTAGGAAGGTATCCTAGTTGGATTCAGGAACCTCACTAGACTTCATTGTCATTTACTTTTCCACCAAATGATTTACCTGCTCATTAGCTAATGTCCACTATTTAAATGTATATCATATATGATGCTAGTAGACTGAAGCCAATAATTATCTTCTCTTTTTCATTCAAGAGAGGACAGAGGACTGTACAACGCATATACATCATACGGAATAAGGTAGGAAGATTCTAGGATACAAGGGACCTCAGTCTAAATGATTAAGACATGACCTCATTGGTATATGATACTCACTGGTAATCTTGAGAAATTGAGATTGATACACAAAATCATGCAAAAATATGGTGTTGATTATCAATAATTAAAAGGTGGTTGTTTGAACTCGTTAATTTGTTCTTTTATGCAGATCAAGAATAGTGGATGTATGGCTTAACCGGGCTTGTTTACATGACTGCCATGGAGTACAAAATACTTGGGGAAAAAATTAACTTACCTCGTCAACACTATCAGTGTCCATAGTGTCTAAAAATCCTTTGATAAGCGTGTTAAACACAACAAGATTGGGAAGCACTCCCAGATCCCTCATCCGATACAGAAATCGTAATGCATCAGCCATGTTTCCTTCACTGCAATATCCACTTATGATAATGCCACATGTCCTTTCGTTAGGTTCAGTTTTATTCTTCTGCATTTCATGTATAATTGCTTCAGCTTTATTAGTCTCCCCAGTCTGTGCATAAGCTCTTGCTAACGTGTTGTAGGTGACAACATCAGGTTGTAAACCCGAGCCCACCATTTTATAGACTATATTCCATGCTTCATTTATGTTCTTGTTGCACCATGCTCGAACAAGAATATTGTAAGTCATATCATTAGGTTTCACATTTTCCTCTTCTGACATTAGCTCTAGTAACCTCAATGATTCTTCAGGCTTCCCCACAAGGCCATATCCTTTCATCAACGTATTAAAGGTGCTTGTAATGGGTTTACAATCATTTTGCTTCATCCTGTAGAATATTTTCATCGCTCCTTTCATGTCACCTGCTTCACAATAAGCATTAATGGCAGCGTTGAAGAAAATGGAGTCTGGTTTCATTCCCTTCTCTTCCACCATAGATATGAGACAAGGAATAGATTTGATCTTCTTTTGGGCAGTAAGGGCAGCCAAGAGTGTAGTGTATGTCACAAGAGTTGGTCTGTGTCCCTCTTCTGTCAAGTTTTCGAATATGGCAAAAACTTCCTCAGGCTTTCTCCTTTTGATTAACTTAGTCATTAGTTTCGTTCTTGAGATTACTGCATGACAGCCGCGGTTTTCCAAGCAGACAAGGCAGCAGCTCCCTGTTGGCAAATCATCATTAGCTGATGTTGGATACACTTTCTCCTGAAAATATATATCCACAAAGATATGAGTATCAGGCTATGAACTTTGTTAAGGCTAGCTGTCAAATAACAGGCATTATAGATGAAGAGCCGACTGTAGATTTAAAATCAAAGAGTCGGGTTGTTTTAGAAAACTGTTCTCCACCCAACATGTGAATGGAGATACATTGGTGACTGCACTTGGTTTAGGATCCACACCAATTCTCCACATTGTTGTTTGGTCAAGAACAGGTTCTCCATCTAGACTTTTTTAAAAAGTAACAGTGGGTACCATGGTGGGTGAAGCTCGAACCCATTTCTCCCTCGAACTAGTTGATCCTTTCCGTTTTTCCATGCAAGGATATGGGCCGATTCTTGACAACACTTGTGTCTCCCTATTAACCTCCTGAATGTATGGACCTTGTTGCCTTAGAAAGAGAAAGGAAAAACCAGCATTTGTACACCCAAGCTGGAAACTATTGGATCATGGAGAAACTATAAGCCATCCATCTGAGGAGAGTCAATGAGCTGCCTCCATTGAGATCCTAAACAAAAGACGGTATACTCATCAGTTTGTTACCATGCCTCTTTGAGTATAATTACCTTGATAATAGGAATGATTGAGGGTAATCTGGGCTGCTAAAATCTGAAATCTGAACACTGTATTACATAAGCCAATGCAACAGCAGTATCCCCATCTATTTATTTTCAAATAGTGAACCGTGAACGGCTTGGATCAGGTCTTCTTGACTTTTCAGTAGGCATAACATTTTGATCAAGTGTATTGTAAAGCCACAGATCTTCACTAGTTTCTTTCCTTAACGTCTAGGTTAGACTATGGATCTAGAGGGATCTCTCTATTGGATCAACAAGGGTTATAGTCCAATGAATTCTTCTTGACTTTGTTAGCACCATTGATCTTTTGGGTCCACGTCAGAAGCAAAAGCATCCAAAACAACATAATGGTATTGGTAACAACAAGCTAATGTTCAATATTTCTAACTAGTTTATGCCCTGATAATTTCGCAAATGCAAACGACCTAAGATGATCATCAGATAAGGCAATTTTGCAAGAGAGTAATTGCAGACTCATATTATGCAAATTTTGACGCCTTACAACCATTGAGCTATTAGGAATACAACAATATGGCCAGCATACGGATTGATGCTAAGTTATGATTATTTCCATTTCCTTCCTCAATGAATTAGCATAATCAGGAACTCCCTTACAATTCCCTCAAAAAAAATAAGAGTTCCCTTCCAATAGAAGCCCAAACACGTTCACCGTCACAATAAAATTTACCAATTAAAGGAATCAATAACACCATAATTTAGCATTTGATTACCCAAGTAATGATACATGAACATCTATCCCTGGGAGGTACCAAATTTTTAAAAATCCAGCCACCATAGCCATCTTAAGTACCACTGCCACTGCAGCTTGTCGAAGTACCACCACAAGGCATATAGCACTACAAGATACAAAGTATCACAACAACAGCATAAGATACCAGCAAACCTCTTAAAAAGGGGAATTATAACTCCATTCTATTTTTTGGTGAACTGGAATGAAACTCCATCACCTTGTATAGATAGGACCATAACCCACACGGGAAAACCATGCACGCGGCTAATTGAATTGGTGGTTATAGACTGTGCAAGGACCCCCTAGACACTCTAAGGTCCTTTTCCGCGGATTGGATCAAAAACAATTCTTGAATGAGGAAATTTAACTCCAGGGACGAGTCGAAAAAGAAATCTTTATTGCTTCCCAAACCTACAAACAAACAGTAGTAAAACATGCACCAGCCCTCTTATCATAATTAACCACATAGCAATTTCCTTATTTCCCCAATCAGTGAATGGATTTTTTTGGTAAGAATCGCCTAGAAAACTTTTTTATCCCAATGCCTTAAACAAGACTCCAACTTTACTAAATTAGTGGGTCATATACAACTAATCTTAACCCCTTGTAATTGCTGAAAAGCTATTTCCCCTCTTATAGAAACTAGAGCAAAGCAAAAACAGAGAAAAAAAAGAAGTTAATTTCAACTAGCAAATTAAAAGGGACAATGATCAATTGAAGTATTGTTACTCAAAGAATTCTAAGAACAGGTCTTGTACCCACCTAACTAGCAACAGCAGGATCAAACAAACAGCAGAAAAATCACAAATTAAGCATCAAAATGATCAGAAAAAGCAAAGAGTTTAAGGGAAAATGAGAAGAAAACAAGTAAACAAGTACCTATGATGCAGGGGAAGAGAGGAAAGAGAGCAGCAGCGTGATAACAGAGTTTCTAAAGGGAGAAATGAGGAGATGTCTGTTAGTGTAGATTAGTAAACTGTTTGGAAGTAGTTCTGTGTGTTCTGACATGCAATAAGAAATCTTATCCACAAAAATTGGTTCTACTTTTATTGGTTGAGTGAAATTCTACTGGCTGAGAATTGAGAATTGAGAATTGAGAGTTGAGGCAAGTATAAGAAAAATGTGGTCTTTTTAAGTGGTATGCCCCCCAAAATTGGAGGGTAATTTTGAGGTGTACAGAGTAGCCAAGTGGCCTAAGTGTTATGCCCCGTTCTAGAGTTGGACATGGGTCGAGCCAAGTCAATCTCATAAAGAGTTTGGTCAAGTAGTATGAGATCGGCATGGTACGAGTACGACTATAGGTCGTTCATGCACATTTTTATTAGTATGATTACTTGTTAATATATTAATACTTGATCATAATTATTAATTCCACCGTCTCAATTTGAAGTTCTCATTTAATGTTTCAAAAAAAAAATTCCACTTTAAATCTAGTCCGATTTAAGAATATTTATTTCCTCATCTTACCTTTTAACAACCAATTATTTACTATATTTTTTTACTTTTTGTCATTACACATGGCGCAATTTAAAATCTTTTATATCTCAATCTCACACTTTTTTTTTCTCTCTCTTACTTTTTTAAAAACAAAAAGGTATACTTTATACAATATAAAATCAATGAGATTCTTATCCACGTTTATTTGCATTGGTTTTCCTCCATATTTCAAATGGGAATATCAAATTGAGACGGATGGAGTATGTAATAACAATAATATCAAAGAAGTAGTAATTAATATTAATATTCCCTCTGTCGTTTTATAATGTTCTACTCACTTTTCGTTTAAGTTGTTTTTTAAAGTTCTATCCACTATTCCCTCCATTTCTTTAATATATACATTTGCTTTTGCGCGCGGACAAGGAAAAAGTTAAAAGTAAGAGAGAATGATAGTAAAAGTAAGGAAAAAATAAAAAAGCTAAAGAGAAGTGTAATAATTAGGTGGGCCAACCTTTCATTTATGAAAAAAAGTAGAAGTGTACCAATTAAAAAAAAACCTAAAATGGAAAAATGAACATATTAAAAAAACAAAGGGAATATTATTTTATTCCTAAAATGACAAAAATTTATTCCCTTTTCACAATACCTTACGCTGCTTTTTGAGCCCACATAATTTTACAATCTCTCACAACCACATTATCTCTCCAATAAAAAATAAGCAAAAAATGACCCATTATCATACCATCTCTCTTATTTTTCTTGGTTTTGTAGTAATAGTAATTGGTAGAACATTATAGAGCAGATGGACTATTATAATAATAAGAATTGATGATAAATATTGGAGTCAATTGGGTGTCGGGCTGGGCTGGGCCAGGTTGGCAAGGGGCTGTGCTAGATAAAATTTAACTGGTGCGGCTTGGAGGGCTTTAGGACTGGGTTAAGGGACCGACCCACACCAGGTTTCAGTGGGCTTTTAACGATTAATAGGGCGGGCTAGGTGGGTTAATTGGCCAGGCTCGGTTGGTTAATGGGCTGGGTGGGTTGATTAATGGGTTGGGTGTGCTCGGTGGGCTGGTTGGACTGGTTGAATTGGGTATGTTGAATGAGTTAGTATATTTGATGTAATATGAATTATGTGTTTATGAATTATGTTTGCATTTTTATAATTCAATTAAGATATAACCTTGAAATATGTTGAGTGAAAATATGAATATCTGTTTTAAAATTTTCATGTTATTAAATATATTAAGATTAATGATTAATTTTTATAATATTATAATTATTTATTATCATTTGTTTCTAGTATCGTCATTTAGTTATAATCTTACTATAACTATAAAGAATAAGATTATAAAGTGTATTGAATATTGATGAATAATGTATTATTCAATAATTATGATTAATGATTATTTTTATATTATCCTAATCATTTATTATTATCTATTTACTATTATCGTCATTTTTAAACATGATTGATGTGATGATAATGGGTAGGTTGGGCGGGCTTGCAGACTAGGTTAGGTGGTCTGGGCGGGACGTGGGTGGGCTGGGTGTTCTGGGTTGGGTGGGATATTTAGCGGGTTATACGGGCTTGGGTCGTGCGGCCCACGAGACAGTTCGGCTGGGTGCGCTAGGCTAACCAGACCCAATTGCCATCTCTAATGATAACTACCAATAATAACTGGGTCGGACCGCACCAAACCGCAACCTAAATTGTTTTGGTGCGATTTGGGTTGCTTTATGGGCTCAAAGAAGAGGGTTCATTTGGGTTTTCAACTAAACTGCAATTTGCAGTTAAGGGTTGGTCTATTATATTTATAAAACAAAATGCACCACAAATAGTTGAAGTGCTTTTCGTTTTCAACGTAACAACAAATTTGTACCTTAAGTAATAATTTTACAATATCATCTTGTTTTTTGCAGCTTATCAGCATGTTTTTTATAGTAGATATCTAGTCTGTAAAATAAAACATCAATTGAGAATTAACAAATCTTGTACTATTAAGATAAAGTATGAGTAAACTCAAAACGCACAACTTCAAATTGTTTTTATGTGGTGCAGTTTAGGTTGGTTCGAAAAATATCAATTTTTTTGTGTGGGTTGATTGGGTTATGTCCCAAACCGCACCGATCCATTGCATGCTCAACACTAATAATAATAATAATGAGTAAAGATAAGGAACCTCCTTTGGTCCTATGAAGTAAAACATATCTCCTCCTTATGGGTGTTCCTCGGGCCTATACTGAACATGATATCAGAGGAAGACCCATGGTTGGGTCCTTTAATATATACTCTAAGCCAATTAAAAAGGGATCTCACATGTGGCCCTATGAAACTTCCCAAGTTAGAGTCCTACATTGGTAAACTTGGATGGACATGTTCACCTAATAAGGCTAAGGCGTTACTCTCCTTATTGCCATATAGTTTTTAGGTGGAACCTCCTTGAATCTTGTGAATTGGACTCTCTCTCCTCCTTATGGATGCTGTATAGGCCCATATATAAAAGCTAGAATCATATACTCATGGTCAACTAAAAAGGGACTTCATATGTGTGAGGAATTGTTAAGGATTTGAGCCCATGGAATATCACATACTTCATAAAAGTCTCACGTTGAAAAAATTAGAGGGAGATATTTACCTAATAAATTTAAGGGGCTACTCCTCTTTTCTCCATATGGTTTTAAGGTAGAAATTCCTTTAGGTTTGTAAAGTGAACACTCTCACCTCCTTATGAGTGTGGCTTGGACCTATATTTGACATAGTATCATAGCCAAGATTGGGCCCAAAATGCTCTTGGTCAGGATTATGGACAACTCACATGTGAGGGTGAGTGTTGAGAGCTTGTGAACAACCCACATATGAGTAAAAGTTTATCCCAGATTGAAGAACTAGAGAAATTTAAACAACTTAATAAGTTTGAGGAACTACTCCACCTATTACCAACTGGTTTTAAGATGGAGCCTCTTGTACGTTTATATGTTGTC
Organism: Patellifolia procumbens; assembly: GCA_947645195.1. Classification (NCBI taxonomy): domain Eukaryota; kingdom Viridiplantae; phylum Streptophyta; class Magnoliopsida; order Caryophyllales; family Amaranthaceae; genus Patellifolia; species Patellifolia procumbens. The sequence continues at coordinate 2,029,500 of CANSGD010000188.1, read as the reverse complement.
AAACTCTCGTGTGTGGCCCAAGCCAATTAACAATTTGCTAACCTTAACATGGTATCAGAGCGTGGGTTGCCCTTAAAATGCTCTAGTTCAGAATTATGGACAACTCACGTGTGAGGGAAAATGTTCGATTCGAATAGGAGTTGGACCGGACTTGGACCTTGTGATTACTCCGACCGAGTCCGATCCGTAAAAGTCCTAGCCCAACTCCGGCCCAACTCTGGCCCAACTCCTATAATTACCTTTCATTAAGTTTTACCATTGAATTTAAAAACTTTTTTTTAAAAAAAATGGGCTATTGTATTGGGCTGAAATGAAAACCCTAGGTTCCTAAACATTTCACTCTCATTTCCCAGCCACCTTACTACCTCTCTGGTAACTTCTCTTGCTCAACTTTCACTGTCATCTCCCACAAAGAAATAGAGTCTTCACTGCCGCCGTCCCTTGCTGGTCGTCCGTTCGGTGTTCGTCGGTTTCAAATGTCGGTCGTCGCTTAGCCTCGTCGATTTCAGTCGTCACTCACCACAAACGTAAAGCTCTCCTGCCTTCTCATTCTTCCTTTTTCTCTCTATTTTTATTTACGGTGTTCTTTCATATACTTATCTCATTTCTCTTACTATTTTATCCTCATTTGTGTGTTTTTATTATATATTATTTTCATTTTCTGCTTGCTGAATTTGTAATGTGATTTGAATGTGTTTGGATGTTGAACACGATTTTTTGCTTGCTGAATTTGTAATGTTATTTGCTGTGTTCGTCGGATTTGCTTGCTGTTAGGACTAGTTAGGATTAATAACTTAAGGCTCCATACATATGGTTTTTTATACCTATAGGCTGTAAATGATATATGGATGGTGTTAGACAATACCATATTGGAATGTAATCATGATTATTCCATTCATTGAGTTGGGTAAATATATACAGATTATACACCCTATGCAACGTACTGTAAGGCTAGTAGTTGGGAGAGTATATTGACTAATTACATGAAAACATATTGTAACCTTAAATAGATAATTATAAAAGTATTTACAAGATTAAATATCTTGTCTAACATATGGTGTTGATTAAATTTTTACCTTCTTTTATTGTGGAGGTCATGTCTTGGCTATTATTTTTCCATACTGATTAAAAGAGTTGGGTTAGTGACATATTTAGATTAAGAAGCAGAGTTGAGTTTGGTGATTTTGAAAGTAGTTAGTTTAACTGTGATTTTTGTACTTTATATATTTTGTATAATTATACAATGATTTTTGTTTAAAATAGGGATGGAGAATAATGAAGCATCTTCTAATCCTACCATAGAAGAGTCCGTCAAAGTGAAAGATCCCACTATTCAAACTAGGAGGCAAGTGAACGCTAACAAAGTAATAACTAATGTATCACATGTAGAAGACAATATAGATGAATGTGGTAGTGAGGAGGATTTCATGGTTATTGGTAGTGGTGGGAGAAAGTTAATTTCAGCGGTGTGGACTCATTTTAAGAGATTAATGGTTAACGGAGAACTCAAAGCAACATGTAAAGGTTGTAAGAAAGATTTTGTTGGAAAAAGCTAGAGTGGAACTACACATTTGAAGGAACATATGAATAGATGTATGAAAGTCAAGAGAACGTTAGATGTAAAACAACAAATTTTGCTAGCTAGTGCAAGTAGGAATGGTAGTGCCACTATGAGTATGGGGAAATTCAAGTTTAACTCACAAGTTTCAAGAAATGAATTAGTTAACATGATTGTAATGCACATATCCTCTTACTATGGTTGATCACATTGGATTTAAGAGATATTCTCAGAGTTTAAACCCGGAGTTCAAGGTGATTTCAAGGAACACAGTGAAATCTGACATTATGAGAGATTTTAAGGAAGAAAAGTCTCACTTAATGAAGGTGTTAGCGGCAAGTGGAAGTAAGCTGGCGATCACAACAGATATGTGGACTTGTGGCAATCAAAGAAAAGGCTACATGGCTGTGAGTGCGCATTTTATTGATGAGGATTGGATTTTGTATAATCGTCTCATAAGGTAATCAGTTATTCCTTACTTAGATGATAATATAAATGTATATGGTCTTTTGATTCATGTTTGATAAACTAAATTTGTAATGTATATGTTTTTCAATTTTGTTAGGTTTATGTATGTTCCATACCCAAACAACAAAGATACAACTAGTAAGGCATTGATTGAAAGTTTAAAGAGTTTTAACTTAGATGAGAAGGTTTCTACTATTACTGTTGATAATTGCACAACTAATGATGCGGTGATGGATGTCTTGAGTGAGAAACTTACACCTAGTAAGCTTATCTTGGGTGGTTCTTATTTGCATATGAGATGTTGTAATCACATTTTGAATCTAGTTGTGAATGATGGTTTGGATATTATTAGTGGTGCAATTGAGAAATTTCGTGGTATTGTAGCTTTTTGCACTTCAACACCAAAGAGGTATGAGAAGTTTGAAGATGCTTGTAATTATGTTAGAATTCCAATAACTAAAAAATTGAACTTGGATTGTAAAACAAGATGAAATTCGTGTTCTGACATGTTAAAAGTTGTCATTTTGTACAAAGATGCTTTTACTAGGTTAGCCACAAAAGTTGAGAAAAGAGGAAAGGAAAATTTTATTTTTCCTAGTAAAGAGGAGTGGCAAATGGCAAATGAAATATGTGATAAGTTGGCATTGTTTTGTAGAACAAGTGAGGCATTTTTCGGAAGAAACTATCCAACGACAAACTTGTATTTTCAAAAGGTTTGTGAAATTAGACTTGCATTGAGAAAATGGGTGAATTGTGAGAAAGAAACAATTAAGATAATGGCTTCAAAGATGATGATCAAGTTTGATAAATATTGGGATGTTATTAATATGATATTATTCGTAGCATCGGTTTTTGATCCTAGGAGGAAATTGGAATGTGTGTCTCTTTATTACCAACTTATTTATGGTAATGGTTATGAGGTGGAATGGGATAGGGTTAGAATGTTCTTAGTTGATTTGGCTATGGATTATGAATATGAAATGTTTGATAAAGAAAGATCTCGTGGTAAGCCTTCTTCCGTTGTAAATGATAAGGGTAAGAGGCCTATGGTTGACACCGAAGAGTATGAGGGCTTGTGGGAAAAACATGTTATAACATAACCACCAAATAGGTCTCGCAAATGTGAAGTAGAGACATACCTTAAAGATGAAAGGATAGTGGTTGAAGACACTAAATTTAACCTTCTTACTTGGTGGAATGCATAATCGAGCAAGTGTCCTATTCTCTCTAGGATTGCGAGGGATCTTCTTGCGGTGCACATTTCTACCGTTGCTTCGGAGAGTGCTTTTGGCGGGGGTGGCAGAGTTATTGGTCCGCATCGGAGTAGACTTCATCAGTACACCATGGAAGCATTAACGTGTCTTCAAAGTTGGAGGCTTCCTCAATTTAAAGGTAATTAGTCTAGCTTTTTGGATGTTCAACTATTATATTGTTATGTTTTTTTTTTTAATAATATTGTTTTTATTTTAGATAACACAAAGGGTGATAATCTTCAATTTGCATCTATTTTTGAGGATGAAGATGTGGAGACTAAAGAAGAAGTATTAGATTAATGTAAGTTTACATGCAAATATAGTTTTTAAAAAGTTGATTAGCTTCTTTTTTAACTATTGTTATTATTTATTATTGTTGTAGCCTTCAAAATGAATCTATTTGGACATCAAGATCATTGGAATTAAATTGTTGGAAACTCTTGTTTTATGATTGTATTTTGATGTAATATTGCAAATTGATTTATTTTGGAGAGACTTGGTTGTTATGTTATGTCAAGAGTTAAGACATTTGGTGTTGCTCAATTAGATTTCATAACTTTGAAGACAATATTTTTTGGTATTAACGAAGACAATGTTTTTTTACTTTAATTTGGTATTTATTAATGATTTGGCAAAAGGTTACAAGGAAATTTAGTGTTGACATGCCCTATTTATTCTATACAACCCAATAAGGTAAGCATATTAAAAATTGAAAACGGCCATAATCACTAAAAAAGAAAGGGGAAAAAATGTAAAGGACCTCGGAGGTCCGTCGGAGTCGGAGTCTACTCGCAAACGGACTCGGATTTCGGATTCGGACTCGGAGGTGACTACAGACTCCGTTTATTTTCCGGACGGAAGGTGGAGTTTGCTACCTCCGATTCGAGTCCGACCCGTTGCCATTCCTAATCCTGATTAAATCCTCCATCTAGTGTTTCCATATCTCGTCATTTCCCTTCGCACCCACCGGCAGTCTTCTGCAGCCAGCCATTGGAATCGAAGTCTTCTGCACTAGTAACAACTTATCCTTGCCGCTGGCGTTCTCAAACAATGCGAAATGGCTCCTCATATGCTCCAGTAACACCTCTCTATCTTCAGCACTTCTACTAGCATCGCTCCTCTTTCTCTCTGTTCCCATTTCCATCCAGCTAAGAAACAAAATGGCTAATTTGCCTTTTGTTTATTATTGGGACTCAATTTCACGTAAATAACTGAGAAAGTGGGTCCTAATTTAACTTGTCAATTTGGTTGTGCTACCGCCCTGCCAAACTAAGCTGGATTTGGTGGGTTACATTGTGTATACCAAATTACCAATTACATTATTTCGATAAAAATCTGCTATTAAATAAATCCGGAAATCCGCTCCTAATTCGAGTTGCTTCATTGTGATTCGATTCGAGGTGGCTTTGGTTTGTTGATGGAGGTATTAGGAATTCTATTGTAATTAGGATTCTAGTTATTTCGGAAGTTTCCATATATGTATATAAGTAACAATGTTAGGAGTTTTAAGTTGTAGGGTATATATTGGTATTCTGTAATTAATGAAGGCAAGACATTTACTCCTAAAATTATTCCCTGTTTAACATGGTACTAGAGCCTTGTTAAAACCCTAAAAAAAATCCTTCTCCGGCCTTCCTATTCTGTGTCCGTACAGTTCGTCGGTCATGGTGGTTGCGGTTGTATCAGCCGATGGCCGCCGGTTTTTGTCTCTCATAAGTTGGTGGCCGTGTTGCCGTTTCATCCCTGTGTCTTCTTTTTGTCTTCCGACTTCCGTTTCTCTCATTCTACTTCAAGCTTTGTAAATCCTCATCTGTGGTTTAATTGTTGGGTGGTTTTATTAATTGTGTTGACTAATCCTTTCTTGTGTTGCTAAATCTGAGTTTCTTCTCAATTGTCGGCACTCAAAGCCAACATTCCATTGCCAATCTTTTTCTTATTGATTGGTAAAAGAGAAAATTCCATTGCTGCTGGTGGGTTGTTACCATTGTTAGTACCAAGCAATTTTTTTTAAAAAAGTTGGTTAACTTACTGCCTATAATTATAAAAAAAAAAAAACCAAATCTTTTTGAGTTGGTTGTGCTATGGGAGTGCCACAGTTTGTTGTTGGGTTGGGGTTGGTAAGTCTTCTATTAATGTTTTCATGTTGTGGTATGATTTCATTTACCTGGTTGGTATCTCAATACACCTTGGTTGTCATGTGGATATATAGCATGAGTAAGTGGGGTTTTGGCCTTGACCGAGATGGACATGTTTTTGCTGGTAATGTTAGTGGTGCTCATCACAGTCTTGTATCGGATATTGGTCCAAGTGATCGTCGTTGTACTCCTACTCTCACAGATGATCAATGGGCTCAAATCCTGGCTGCCTTGACGGACTCTAAATCTTCTTCTTCTGAAAAACCTAGTGGTATGTATGGTCCTACAGACTGGCTCATTGATTCTGGAGCCTTGAATCACATGTCCGGTAATCTCACTTTCTTTTTTTCTATGTATGATATCTCATCTCCCGTTGGTTTGCCTAACGGCAAAAGTGTTACTGCTACTAAGGAGGGATCTAATGTGTTGAGTGATGGTCTTGTATTGTCTAATGTTCTTTATGTCCCTGCTCTGGCTTGTAATCTGTTATCTGTGTCTCAATTATTGGAAAAGCAACAATTTATTATTCTCTTCACTGACAAGCTATGTACTATTCAGGACCATGGTTTGAAGAATCTGATTGGAGCCGGAGTGCAGTCTAATGGAGTCTATATTTTCAAGCCAGTTCGTCCTCGTCATTTTCAGGCACATAAAGTTGATGTTGGTGTTGATACAAGTATGTTATGGCATAGGCGTTTAGGCCATCCATCTATGAGAGTTGTTTCCTCATTATCTGGCGTAGCAGGTATTCATGGTTCAAATAAGCATTGTGATTTGGATTGTCAAATTTGTTTCATGGGTAAACAACCCCGTAACTCTTTTCTAGTCAGTGTTAATGCTGCTTCTAGTATGTTTGACTTAATCCATTGTGATATTTGGGGTCCAAATAAAGTTTTGTCTAGTTGTGATGCTAGTTTCTTTCTTACTATTGTTGACGATTATTCTCGTGCTACTTGAGTCTATTTGATGGTTGGAAAATATGAGACTGCTCAACTTGTGAAAGATTTCTATTTTATGGTCAAAACTCAATTCAACAAAAAGATTAAAGTGTTGCGGAGTGATAATGGACAAGAGTTTTTGAGTCTTAGATCATTTTTTGACCAGAAAGGATTTTTGCATCATACTACTTGTGTTGATACCGCTCAACATGATGGGAGAGTTGAGCGTAAACATAGGCATCTTTTGAATGTTCCCCGAGCATTGCGCTTTCAGGCCAACTTGCCTAAGTATTTCTGGGGCGAATGTGTTTTAACTGTAGCTCACCTTATTAATCTCAACCCCACTCCTGTGTTGAATGGTAAGACTCCTTATGAATGTTTGTTTGGTGTAGCTCCTCCTTATGATAGTGTGCGTGTATTTGGATGTCTTTGCTATGCTGCAAATAGGTCGAGAATTAAGGATAAGTTTGATTCTAAGACTCGTCGTTGCATTTTCGTTGGCTATCCCTTTGGGAAGAAAGGTTGGCGCTTCTATGATTTGGAAACTCGTGAGTTTTTTGTGAGTCGTGATGTACAATTCTTTGAGCATACGTTTCCATATCTTGATAGTTTACCTAATCCTACACGTCTGCAATGGGAGGCCTATTTTTCGCAGACACCTTGTGGGATGATGAGGATTTGTTGGATACTAGTATTGGTGTTGATGGGTCATCTAGTGATGTGGGCATGTCTGGTGTGCCTCTAGTTGTTGGTAGTGCACCTTCTGGTGGTATCGAGGTCGGGGTTGCCCGCACGCCTTCGATTGTTGTAGAACCTTCTTCTCCTTCGCATGTACGTATTGGTGAGGTGATGTGCGACACTAATAACCCGTTGATTTTAAGGGGGAGTTCGGGTAGTGTGCCTAGTGGGGCCCGTGATGATCAATTGTTGGGTCGTGGACATCGTCCTAAGGTACAATCAGTCAAGCTTCGTGGTTTTGTTACTAACACTATGATGCTTAAAAATATAGACTCCTCGTCCTCAACTGCTCTTCCGTCTTCATCACGTTCTTCAGGTAAACCTTTTGATATAGCTTGTTATGTTGATTATGATAAATTTTCTGTGAGACATAAGTGTTTTCTAACAGCGATTACAAAAGGGAAAGAGCCGCAGTCTTTCCAAGAGGTCGTTAAGCATCCTGGTTGGCGTAAAGCAATGCAGGAAGAGCTTGATGCTCTTGAGAGAAATGGTACATGGACATTGGAGTCTTTACCTCCTGGTAAGCAAGCAATTGGTAGTGGTTGAGTGTATAAAATAAAATATACTGCTACAGGTGAAGTTGAACGGCTTAAGGGTCGTTTGGTTGTTCATGGTAACGGGCAGGTAGCTGGTGTGGACTTTAATGAGACTTTTGCTCCCGTTGCTAAAATGGGGACTGTACGTGTTTTCTTAGCTGTTGTTGTGTCCCTTAATTGGGAGTTACATCAGATGGACGTGCATAATGCTTTTCTTCATGGTGATATCGAAGAAGAAGTGTATATGAAGCTTCCTCCTGGTTATCATAGTACTTCTCCAGGGAAGGTATGTCGTCTCCGTAAATCTTTGTGTGGTGTTAAACAAGCTCCCCGACAATGGTTTTCCAAGTTATCTAGTGGTTTAAAAACTTATGGTTTTAAGCAATCTTATGCTGATTATTCTCTTTTCAGCTATATTCGGGGTACTGTCTCTCTTCATGTTTTAGTGTATGTTGACGATCTGATTGTTGCTGGGTCTTGTCATGATTCCGTTCTTCGTTTTAAATGTTATTTGAGCTCATGTTTTCACATGAAGGACTTGGGTGCTCTCAAGTACTTTCTTGGTATTGAAGTTGCTCGGAATCCAGAGGGTTTGTTTTTATCTCAACGTAAGTATGCTTTGGATGTCTTAACTGAAGCAGACATGTTAGGTTGTAAGCCTATTGATACTCCTATGGATCAAAATCATCGGCTTGCTCTTATTAAGGATGATCCATATTCACACCCTGATCAGTATCGTTGTTTGGTTGGACGATTAGTCTATTTATCTGTAACTCGCCCAGAGCTTAGTTATGATGTTCACACTTTGGCATAGTTTTTGAGTGCACCACAGGTCCCTCATTGGGATGCCGCACTTCGTGTTTTGCGCTATGTTAAAGGTAGTCCTGGCCAAGGTATTTTTTTGCGTGCTCAAAATGATTTGAGTCTGACAGCTTTTTGTGATAGCGATTGGGCAGCGTGTCCGATGACTCGCCGATCATTATTTGGTTATTTGGTATTCTTAGGTCGTTCTCTTGTTTCATGGAAGACTAAGAAACAACCAACTGTTGCTCGTTCTTCGGCCAAAGCCGAGTATCGTTCTATGGTTGTAACCACGTGTGAGTTAAAGTGGTTAAAGTATTTGTTGTCTTCCCTTGGCATTTTGCATCCCAAGCCTATGAAGTTGTTTTGTGATAGCCAATCTGCTCTCCATATTGCTAAAAATCCTGTATTCCATGATCGAACTAAACATATTGAGGCAGATTGTCATTTTGTTCGTGATGAGTTGCAGTCTGGCAACCTTTCTACTTCGTATGTTCCTACGGGTCATCAGTTGGCCGATATTCTTACTAAGGCGCTTGGGAGACAACAACTCAGTTTCTTGTTATGCAAGTTGGGTGTGATCTACATGCTCCAACTTGAGGGGGAGTATTAGGAATTCTATTGTAATTAGGATTCTAGTTATTTCGGAAGTTTTCATATATGTATATAAGTAACATTGTTAGGAGTTTTAAGTTGTAGGGTATATATTGGTATTCTGTAATTAATGAAGACAAGACATTTACTCCTAAAATTATTCCCTGTTTAACAGGAGGTTTGAAGAAAAAAAAAAAGATGGCGTTGGTTTGTTAATGGAGGTCTAAATAAATGAGAAAGGTGGTGGGTTTGGTTTGTCAATGGAAGTCCCGGGAAGAAATATTGGGAAGAGAGTAAGTTGGAGGTGTTTAGTGAATGGATAATGAGAGAAGGGAAACAAATCAAAGAGAAAAAGATGGAAATTCGAAAAAATATTAAATGAAAAGAAAAATCATGGGAAAAAAAGGAAGAAATAATAAATTATATTCATAATCACATTCCAATCACGTGTTTCTATTTTTACATGCTACAACAAGTTATTAGGTAACTTGGACCTTTTAAATCAAACAAATACAAAAATTGGGACCTGTTAGGAATAGTTTAATCTTTTTAAAGAAGATCGGACATAGTTTACATCTTTTTATCAATTTTTCCTATTAGATAAGAAAAACATTTTGCAAAAGAGGCTAAACAAAGGGAAAGCAGAAAAACAGAAATAATGTTAATATAATGACAAGAACACAATGGAAAAGAGTTAATGAGAATATCACTGAGGTAATTACTTAAATGCTTTTAAATGATTCATCCCATTTTTTAATTTTTGACACCATACCATGCACTACCATTTAGACTGGCAAGTCTAGATTACTGCAAATAGACATAGGAGCTTCAGCTGAGCTTACTTCAAGAGTGAGTGTAGCACGACTAGGACTAGCATATAGCATGACATGATTGACCGAAGATTTACATTCTCTTTGTATTTCTATATACATATTGTATTTAATATTTTTTGACAATAGCTATGGTTCATTATAAATCACATAAATACAAATCAATATAAACATATTATTTTCTTCTGCATAAATCTATCATGGTATCAATTTTACCTGCTGGTGAATAAACAAATTGATTCACCTGCGGAATTCATGAACCTTTTACCTTTGTGTTATTGTGTAGAACTGAAAATTTTTCTTACAATGCCAAGGTTTTTGTCCATTTCCGATATTCAGGGTGGCAATGACCACAATAATGATAGTCTGAGAGCATCAGCTAAAAAGCTAGATTTTCTTTTTTTCAAAAGGAAAACTTGTTATTAATAAGTCAACATTTATGCCATCTTCTAAAATTAAGTTCATCTTTGGATTATTCTGATGTAAATTAAGCTTGTATTTGTATTAACTTTCAATGAGTTCAAGTGATCGGTTACTTTAACAACACGTAATAATTTTTCCCTATTTTCTCTCCCTTTACCAACCTTCTACACCTATAATCACAATCACCACCACCACTCGATCCCAAACACCACCCCAACATCTGATCTAACTTATTTAAAGTTAATACTCATACAAGCTTAACTTTTTCTAAAATAATCCAAATGTGAACTTAATTTTAGAAGATGGCATAAAGGTTAACTTATAAAAAACAATTTATCCTTTTCAAAATGTGACCATAGAAATAGAATTATAGTATTACCTTTCTTACAGACTTAACTTTTCACGTTATATATCTGGACATCTCTAACTCTCTTCTTACTTTCTTTCCTTTCTTTTACGTAATGGCTTGATAAACTTTAATTTGATTTGTTTTGGGTGGTGTTTTACGTAGCAATTGTTACCTAATGGTGTCATGTCTAACTTTCTGGGTGAATTAGTGGGATAGTTGCTTACTAGATAATGCATGTTTACATTTATATGAAAATATTTTTAGTGATGTTTACTTTTCTTTGTTCTACCCTTCAAGAATATAAAGTAAATGATAAAACATTTTACAAACTTATAAAATAATTAAAAACACAAAACGCACAAACCTTGTACTATGTTCCCACTTCTTTTAGAAAAAGATAAGGTATTGGGTCAGACGCGTCCGACCATAACATTTGGTCGGACGACTTTCAGTTGGTTTCATTTTTGTTTCAGTTGGTTTCTTTTTTGTTTCATTTGGTTTCATTTTTGTTTCAGTTGTTTTCATTTTTGTTTCAGTTGGTTTCAATTTTTGTTCAGATGGTTTCAATTTTTGTTCAGTTGGTTTCAAAAAAAATCAGTTGATCTTTTTTATTTCAGTTGGATGTCTTTTAAGTTCAGTTACTTATCATATTGTTTCATTTACGTGTTTTAGTCTAACTGGAAAAAAATGGAGTAAATGAAAACAAGTTAGAAGAAAATGAAAAAAAAGGGAGTAAATGAAAGCAAGTTATAAGCAAATGAAAAAAAAGGGAGTAAATGAAAGCAAGTTAGAAGCAAATGAAAAAAAGGGAGTAACTACATACCTTCATCCTTTTAACTGAAACACTAGCTCATTTCTCTCTCCTCTACAACAATGGCTGCTACCAGTCGGATCTTTCTCTCTTTAACGTCCACCGTCGGCGTTGTTCTCGCGACTTCATCCGACGAAACATATTGGGTCAGACTGTCTAACCCAATAGTTTCACTTAGAAAAGAGCTACAAATTTAGAGCCAAAAAGCACTAACGGAAAACATACATAGTGAAATTAGAATCGAAGTCGCGAGTGAACTTCACAAAAAGTACTCGGGTAAAAAATTCAAAATTAATACTGCCTCCGTTTTAATATAAGTGATACAGTTTATATAGGGTGTTTTCGAATAAGTGAAACACTTTATAAGGTTTCTATATGTGGTAAACTTTTGCTTGTAAATTGACATAAATACCCCTACTTAAATTTATAACTACACCTTAACTTCATTTAACAAATCTAAAGGTAGTGGGGGTAGGGACCACACATACTAACATCACAATTAAAACCCCCTAAACATACTTAGAATCTTTTGCCTCAAAATACGTTAAAGGCACAATGTATCACTTATATTAAAACGGGGGAAGTAATAGAGTTGGAGTGAAAAACAAACAAGAAGTTCATATAGAGGAAAACCAAAAACGTGCAGTAGACGAAATCAACACAACATTATAGGGTAAAGTTTAGGGAAAGAAAAAACAAAAACAGATACTTCTTCCGTTTTTTATTAGTTGTGACACTTTTGATTTCACGAACTCCTACACAATTTTGGAGAGAAAAGAGATAGAGAGAAAGAAAGAAAGGGATTCATGTGATAGAAGAGTGATATAGAGAAATCCCAAAAAATAAAGTGTCACAACTAATTCCAAACTTCCTTATATGGAAAGTGTCATATTTTAAAAAAACGGAGGAAGTATGATATTCTTACTATACTTGATATAGTCGAGTCTTTTTTAACACTTTTTCTGTTTTTTTATTGGCTACACTTCTCATTACCGGACTCCTAGACAAAACTTTGGTGAGTAAGTAAATGTGTAAGAAAAAATGGTAGGAGAGGGATAGAGAGAAAATTACTAATAAGGGAAAAAGAAGAAGTGTAGCAATTAATTTTAAACTTTCTACAAAGAAAAGTGTAGTTAATAAAAAACAAAGGAAGTATTCACTCTGAGTTAGAAAGAGAGCATTACGAATGCTCCAAAGTTCTAAGTCAGAAGTCACAACTCACATAGTTACAACTGACGACGAAATAAAGAACAATATGCTATACTCATTTGCTCGTAGAATAAACTCCATACGATCTCCTAAGTTATTAACAAGTACCACTTTTTCTTTCCTTCTCTCTACCTTTTACCTTTTCCTTACTTTTACTAACATTCTCTCTTACTTTTGCACTTTTTCCTTAGTCCACGCGCAAAAGCAAACATACATATTAAAAAAACGGAGGTAGTATTTTAATTAGCAAATATGACTTCGAAATAAAATTTTACATAATCAATATGTAGCTTTCAACAAAATGCATTATTTCTTAGTATAACGTTTTGTTAAATTAAAAGAAGCTCAACAGTACTACTTCCTCCGTTTCTTTTTAATAGCAACAAAGGAATTTTTTATGTCTCACAAATAATACCCCTTGTTGCCATTAAAAAGAAACGGAGGAAGTATTAATTTGTTGGGGGGGGCTACGTACGTACTTTGTCATTATATACTGTATATATCTTCATAAATTTCAACATTTAACTGCTCTTTCTACAAGAAATAAACAATTATCAACAATTTAGGAGTTTTGCTATATACTTGTGGCTGTAACGTTAAAGAGTTGTTCCTTTCGAAAAAAATGTTAAAGTGTTGTTAAATTTCATACTTGCTTGTTTAATTTTATTTGTGTGGCCATTTTAATTAGAAAAAAATGATAGGAATAATCCCACCTTTGGCCGGTCTTCCGCCACTGGTACCACCTTCAATTAAGCCACCCCTCCCCTTCTCCTACCACCCTCCCCTTCCCCATTCCCCTACCACCCTCCCCTTCCCCATTCCCTGCCACCCCTTCATCTTCCTCCCTAACCACCACAAAACGTCACCCCACACTCTCCTTGGTCCTTGGTCGTTGAAGGTGGTACCAAATGTGGTTTTTGCTGCCCCGTCATCTTCCTCCTTCATCAAAAACCACCCCTCCCCCTACCCCGCTGCCATCAAAAACCGTCATCTTCCTCCTTCATCAAAAACCAAATGAAACCACAAAACGTCACCACCACAAAATGTCATACCAAATGCATAGCACTGCTCCTTGGTCGAGCCGCCGATCGTCGGTGAGCTCGAGAAATGTCGCGCTGGCAGGGGAAGGGGAGGGGAGGGTGTGGCAACAGTGGCAGGGGAAGGGGAGGGATGGGGTGGGCTGGAGGGAGGATTGTCGTCGGTTGCCGATCAAATAGGAAGACGAGGGTGGCAGGGGAAGGGGAGGGGACGGGGTGGGGTGGCATGGCAGTAGTGGGGAAGGGGAGGGGATGGGTTTTGTGTTTTTTTTAAAGTTTTTTTTTAAAAAGTCAACGGTCATTTTGGGTGGTCAAACAAGTTGCCATCATCTTCTACCAATGAGAGAATATGGGTGTCAAAGGTGGGATTATTGCTGGATTAATTGAAGGTGATACCAGTGGACAGTGGTGGAAGACCGAAAGGTGGGATTATTCCTATCAATTTTTCCTTTTAATTAATAATCTTATTTCACATTGAATTAAGAATTTAAATAAGAATTTAGTTTTAAAATATACTTAATCAGGTATTAAACACGTTATTCGAAACGATTATCCACAATTGTAGGTCAACAACGGGTGACGACCCATTATAAGCAGATGTAGGTAAAAGGTGGGTTATTGCTGGATTATCTGAAGGTGGTACCGATGGTGGAAGAACGAGTAAAGGTGAGATTTATCCTGTCAATTTTTCCTACCAACTTTCACTTTTCAAGATTCCTCTTTTGATGTTCAAAGCTATGTGGCATTGGAGGATTGATAAACACCTAACAGTTAGATGTTCCAAAATATCTAAATAAGGGGTAAAATGGTCATTTAACATGTAAAATGAGATGCAATACGGTGAACTCAAATATATGAAAATACCACCAAGGACACTTGGGGCTAATTTAACATAAGGTATATATACATATAGTAATATAATGTCCAAATTAAAATAAAGGTGTTAGATATTTTAAAACATCTAACAGATCCTCGTTGCATTGTGTAACATGCTCTTTACTAGCGAGCAGAAGTATGTGGAATCATTTACCATACTAGATTAGTACCCGTGCGATGCACGATTATGATAGATACTTTTTTAAAAAGATGCTTAATTGCCCTCCCGCAGAATAAATGCAACACATTTATTTTGTGAGTATCTTGGCCTAAAACAATGGCCACAATTTGTTTATTAAGAAATTTAACCTTATAATCTAACCTAACTTGCCCTAATCTATGCCATCTAATTGTATATTTTGCCTATTTCTGGTCTCCATCAATGTTCCACATTTTTTTCAACAACTAATATCTCTTTGATGTCCAAAGACATTCATCTATCCTAGTATCCAAGTCCTAAAACTCCCTCATCCACCCACTCTAACATCCAATAAATGACTTAAAATACTAGGTGACAATTATTTAGGAAAAATTATATTAATTTTGTAGAGATGAATAGGTTGGCGAATAAAATAATGTATGCAGCTGGATTGAAAATATGTTAATGAAAAATTTGAAGTTTTCGGAGGAAAAGCAAAGTTTGTTTTATTAGCATATAGGAGTAAGTTATTAAATAATACCACCTCCATTTTTTTTGTTAATCTACCTTTTCGTTTTCGTACCTTTGTTTGTTTAGACACTTTGAAATCTTTCTATTTGTTCTAATTCTTTTTCCATCCTACCCCTAGATTTCACAATTTGGCCCACATTTCTACATTTAACATTCCCATTATCACATTCTTTCTTTTCAAAACCCATCCACATGCAAAAAAATATTACCTTCGCATCACTTTTCTTAATATTTAGAGCTATGATTAGATGAACTAATTAAAACAAAAAAGGAGGTAATAAAAAAAACAATAACAATATTAATAACAACAACAACATTAACTAAAAGTAATTCTATTATTATTCAAAATAAATTCCCTAATTTTATTAGTATTTTACTTATTGTTTCATAGATTAGTTGATTTGTAATCTTATAGTATATACTTTTAGAAAGACTTTAAATAAATTTCACTTTAGGATTAGCCTCTACTACTACTCCTTTTTTTTATCCTACTATACGATTTTCTTATTATATATAAGATTTACATATAAAATATTACTTTTATAGAAGTGTATTTGAAAACAAATTAGTCAATAATAGTTTCTTACAAAAGATAAGTATAATATTTAAGCTAATAGTGGCCAAATATATTAAAATTTGACTTTAAAAACAAAGTGGGAAAAAAATAGGAGTACTCATTAATGTAGATATTGAATACAACAGATAATAACAGCATATACCAATTCGTCAAAGCTTTATGCCTTTGTTTAAAAGGCAAATGCTAACGAACGTTCCAGGGCGTCGGATAAGGTGACTAAATATGGAAATATTAAATTAACATAAACAATAATTATACCCATCGATCTATGATTTTGGCATATATTCCCAAATTAATACAATTTTAGGAAATATATTGAAAGTTGCTTCGGAGACGTTCATTAGCAAGATCCTTATTCCATTCAAAATAAAAGTATAAACCGAAGGGCATAGATTGAACCTCCTACTCAGAAATTAAATAATCTGATATCAAATTATCAACATCATATCCATTTGACCAAAATGATAGAAAATAAAAGGTCATAAATCTTTTGCTCAATTGACAGCTATACAGCAAGACTACAAATAGCAGTGCAATGCCGAATTTTTCAAAAAAAAAACTTACTTAACATCCTTAGTAATTATTTAGGGGAAAAATTGTATCTTAGCACCTTTTACTTACCAGTTTTTGTAAATTACCACCTTTTACTTTTTTTTTTTAAAATTACCACCTTTTACTCCCCTTTTTTTTTTCCCACCATTTAACATTTTCTGTCAAAGAAAAGTTAGTGTGGGCCCCATTCATTTCCCATTGAACTTAGTAAAACCCTAGCCACCACCACCCTCAACCCTAACCACCACCACCACCACGCTCAATCCTAACCACCACCACCACCACCACCACCAAAACGTTAGTAAAACCCTAACCACTTTTTCAAAACCCTAGCCACCACCACGCTCAACCCTAACCACCACCACCATCACTACAACCACCACCTCACAACCCTAACTACTACCACGCAAAATCTGGGTTTTTGAAATCTAGACCATCACATACACCAAAATCTAGGTTGCTCACGCAAAATCCTTTGTCGTTGTTCACGCAATCTTCGGTGCGAATGAGAGAGAGAAAAGAAGTGAAAATGGAGGAGAGAGATTGGAGAAGATGTTGAAGCTTTAAGAGGAAGAAGAAGGAGATTTGACGAGCGGAAGTTAGGGTTTTCGATAATCTTTGCGGTTTAATGGAGAAGAAAGAGATTCTGATGCGAAGATCTCGACGGAGAGGAAGTTAGGGTTTCGACAATGGAGGTTGAAGATGAAGATGAAGTTGTTGTTGTTGTTGTTGTGGTGAGATTATGAAATATGGGGTTTGTGCGATGGTGTATGTGGTGGTCTCGGTTTGGCTGCCTTTGGTGCGGTGGTTTATGTGGTGGTCTCGATTTGGCTGGCTTTGGTGCGGTGGTGTCTGTGGTGGTCGGTGTGGTTGGTTGGTGGTAGGCGGTGATTGGTTGGTGGTAGGCGGTGGTCGACAATGGTTGGTTGGTGGTAGGCCCACACTAACGTTTCTTTGACAGAAAATGTTAAATGGTGGGAAAATAAAAAAAAGGGGAGTAAAAGGTGGTAATTTAAAAAAAAAAGTAAAAGGTGGTAATTTACAAAAACTGGTAAGTAAAAGGTGGTAAGATACAATTAACCCTTATTTAGGCGGTGACATGAGAAGCTCTTTAGCTTTCTAACACAGTTTACTATAAAAACCTAAGCGCAATAAATGACATTTTTTTGTAGGAAAAAGCAGGTGAAAGGTTGAAATTTTATAGGCGGGATAAGGGTGCATGAAATGCTGCCACGTAGGCAATTTTTTGGAGGAAAACTAAACCAATGTATTCTGCTTTAGTAATAGTTATAGATAGATAGATTACTTGTATAGTTGTATGAAAGCCAAAATTTTCAAATCCAAATATTTCTAATATGGGGCTGACAATGTACAGAAACATTCAGTCAGGCTGTGTCAAAGTCCGACCTCCTGATCAGCAACAACAACCACTAATTCATCTCTACACAATCATCTATATTGCTATATAACTACTATCTCCGTCCCAATCTATTTGCTACAAATCGACTTTAACCACTATTCACTTTGCCATTTAGACTGTTTTTAGGTTTATATACGTAACGGTAAATATATTCATGTAGGATATTGTTTGATTTGTCTGTGTATTTCTCAAATATATAAATTTTGTACTAAAACAATAGAAACACATCCGCAAACATGAAAAATCGAAGACGTAGAATGCTAGATGTATCTTCAATAGCACAGTTTCCTGGAAGGCTGGAATATCAAACAAATTCCATATCAAACAACAATTCACAAAACCCGGATAAAATTGCAGTATAACAGGGGGAAAAAAGCACGAAAATGAAAACCCATGTTAAACATAGCATGAAAACCCATCTTGACTTAGCATAAAATAGCTAAATTATCTATGAACTAAAGAATAAGCCAAAGGAGATTACTTTCATGCGTAGAGTGATTATTCACAAATCCTAGAAAATTGAGTTGATTTGTTGCATTTGGCATTTTAGCTGTTTGAAATTGCATACTATACGATGTTCTTAGCATAAACTGTATGTTATGCAGTTGAAATAAGCTCGTATTGCAGTTTACCAGAAGTTATTATTACCATACTTCCTCAGCAGAAATTTAATAAGCAGGCCCACTTAACAAAATAGGCTGGATCCATTCTGTTAACAATTCCTGGGCCGAACCCATAACCCTCATTTTCATTTTTACGCCAAACCGTACTCTATACAGCCAAATCTGTTGTCTAGGATCCGTTAAGCTTTTTTCCACTAATGGAATGCGAAAACACTGCCTTAGAGTATCTCCAATGCTAAATTAAGACACCATGCTCAAACTGATGATATGGACATGTTGTTCAGGAAGTTGTTCCGGGAATATGCCCAACCAGACTATATATGTTTGATATTAGATATGGAAATAGATATTAAATTATTAGGTGATTAAACAATAATGTGAATCCTACTTAGAAGTCAAGATATGTAGCCTAGCATTGAAATGAAAGCTAAAATCCTGTCGACTTACATTAGCTTTCTTCCATGGCTTCAAGCTACAAAAATATTGTATATTGCTTGCAAATGCAATACATATGCTCTTATTAGTGCATCGATCCAATCGAGAAAATGATTTCTTATGTTAGATTTGAGCTCTAAATATAGTTAAGAGCTAAAATTTAACTCTCTATCAAACGCAAATTTTTTAGTCCAATTGTTGATTGCAATTAACCTTCGTATTTTACGTAAAATGAGAGTACTAGAACATGAGATTGAGGTAAAATTTGCAGATTAAGAATTTTCAAATTTTTTAGTCCAATTGATTGCAATTAAACTTCAAGACGACATTTTCAAGCCGAAACGACATTTTTTTTCAATAAACCGACACTACAATGCATGCATCCCTTATGAGCACGAAATCCAAGAATCTCTTATAAGCCGGGTTTTTGGACACACATTTCAAGACAACATTTTTGTGTCGAAAACATCGTTTTTCGAAAAAAGCGAACACCATCGTGCACCTTTTATTGGCACAAATTTTGAGATTCCCTACAAAACACCAAAACACGTACCAATAAGATGGATTTTCGAACATGCACTTTAAGACAATGTAGCTTCCAAAAACGGACACCGTCATGCATCTTTATGCATACAAATTTTGAGAATCCCCACCAAAAAGGGTACCAATATGTCGGGTAGTTTTTGGGCGCACACTTCAGCCCAAAACTAAGTCGAAAAAGTCGCATTAAAGTGAGTGCCCAAAAAGCCGACTTATCGATACCTATTTTATAGGAATTTCAATGGGTTCGCTGATTCTGCTAAAATGCTCATGGAAGCGTCTAAATTTAATTTGTGACATCAAATTTTAGTGTTGCATTGTTAATAGCAGATTACTTGTATAGTACTTATGGAAAATTACTTTTTGTTATATACGTGTATTGACAATGTTTCGTTGTTAAATGTTCAATGGCAATCGCACTTTTTTCTTTACTTTTGAACATCTGATAGCAAACTAGCAGTGGCACTGACTTATTGTAGGTTGTAAATCTAGTTCGGGTATCTGGTGACTCGACCCGGAAATAGATTATCCAGCTTTTCCGGGCCAAAATAACTACTGCTTTTCTAGATTCTTATTTGTTCGGATACCCGATTATGAGCACTCTTAGTTAAATATCTCTTTGGTATATTCTCTTTGTCCCGTAATATAAGGTTTCTTTCAAATTTTTTGAAAAAACTATGAATTGAGAAACATATTAGTTGTGGTTAAAGAAAAATACAAAAAAAAAATTAAGGACAAACTTGTGGTCCAAATTTGGAGGATGAATTTCATCTTTAATTGTGGTCAAAATCTGTCCTTAAATCAGGGGTAAAATTAGAAATATAGATAATCAATTTGGATAAGATTGAAAAGAAATTCCCACGTGAGAATCCTTCTCAATGGTGGCCCTTAGGTTTTAGGAATTCTCAGTGGTGGAAATTTCTAAAAAACTTTATCATTGGTAGCCCTACTTTACAAATTATTCCCAAATATAGCCTTAATGAAGAATATTTCGTTAATAATAAAGTATATTCCGTTAGTTAACCATTAAGACGGTCACTCGCATGTAAAAAGAGGTCTTTTGGGTCATTTTTTCCAATTTTGACATCAAAATCGAACGTTGAGAGCTAAAACTAACCCCATAAACTTAACTTTAAAAATCTATTTTGAGGTCGAAATTGAAAAAAAAATAATCTTAAGTGTCTCATTTTTATGTGCGAATGTCCGCGTTAACGGTTCACTAGTGGAATATTCTTTATTATTAACGAATATTTTTTGATAAGGTTATACTTGGGAATAATTTGTAAAGCAGGGCCACCAATGGAAAGTTTTTTTTAAAATTTCCACCACTGAGAATTTCTAATACCTAAGGGCCACCATTGGGAATTTTCCAAACTTATTTTATAAATGAAACTTGTATATACAAAACTAATAAAGGAATACAAGCCTGGCATTATGTCATGGAGGGAGCATTAGTTTATTAAATAATTATTTACATTGAGTTTTGGGATATATATATACTTCCTCCGTTTTTTTTTAATGTGACACTTTTAAATTCACGGATTCCTAGGCAATTTTTGGGAAGGAAAGAGATAGAGAGAAAAAAATAAGGGGATCCATGTGAGAGGAGAGAGATAGAGAGAGTTTATTGACCAAAAAAAAAAGTGTCACATTTAATTTAAAACTTCCTAAAATAGAAAGTGTCACATTTAAAAAAAACGGAGGAAGTATATATATATATATATATATATAAGCGAGAGTTGTAATGCGCCACCTGTCACCATCCCCTTTGATTATTTATTTGAAAATTTGAACCTACAACCTTGAGCATGTAAGAAAAGAGATACAATCACTTCTTCTATCAAATTAAGTGATCACATAGAAGTGAAAACTAAGAGTTAAGATATAACTTTAAAAATCCATATTATAAATGAGACGATTTTTTCCTCTTATTTTAATGATAAGTTTGCAAGCTAAATGACGTTAATTATTTTTAACTATTAGTATGTAATGCACAAAGATTCCAAAGTATCACATGAGTCTAAGTACTAGTTCTAATGTTTATAAGCTGGTGTTGTGAGGGCAAACATAAATATGCACATACTAATCAAGAATTTCTTGGGTTGTACACATAGACTTGCATTAACCGATAGATTGACATTAGATAAAATCATATTGGATTTCATCTTCAAATCAACTATTAGTAGATGGATTATTTTACCGAACTTATATAATAGTCATCCTTCATGTAGTTCTTTAATGCGGGACCACATGTGGATTATCTCCTTAATAATTCTCTTTCTAGAATGTTGATTCATGCTTAGCTGAATCCATGACGAAACTCAATCCTTAACTAGTACTAGCTTTTGGTGAATTTTTTTTAAGATACAAGAACACACTCAATCCTTTTTTACAATCGTTTGTGAGTGAGGTGTTGGAGGTTGGGAATATGATTGATGGAGTGGGTGTTAGGCGTAATTTCTTGGGTCTGTTTGAGGCGTGCTTGGATCAAGTGGGGGAGACAGAGTCCAAGAAATTTACGTTAATGCGTTTGGTAATTTGGGGCGAAGAAACAAGTAGTTGTTTTGACAGATAGAGAGAGAGAAAGGACGAAAGTGACGGAGGTGTGGATGTATGTAGATAAGTTGTTGAGCGAGGTGAGTGATGTGTGGTGCCACCTCGCCTAGGGATGGGGTCTTGAAGGTCAATGTGGATGTTGGATGCTTGTTGGTGCGAGCAATTGGTTCGGGCTGTAGTGAGGTGTGCAGAGGCGAGGTGGTGGGGTTTGTGTGAAGCTTTGAGGGCAACCAACAACACTATATGTGATGCACTAGCGGGAGCGTAAAATTAACTACAATACGACGAGAATCTGTGAAACAAGTTTAAAGTGCGAACTTTGTGAATCAAAAGGCAAAAACTTTGTACTATAAAAATCCTTCACTTAACAAGTAGGGAAAAAACCTCTCTGTATAATTTATGTTAATTTCTATGAACAACTAATCTTAACAATATTATCCTTCACTTAGGAAAAAAATAATATTATATCATACTCGAAGAAGGAAACAAGATCAAAAGAAATCAAATAAACAAAAAAGGGGAAATATTGCAATCGCCGCCAGTGGTAGAAACCGGTCGCGAGTGACGACTGGATTTCTGCCCAATTCCAGTTTTGTTCCCTTTTTTAATCTTTTCCTTCATGCTCCATTAGCTTTTGCACGAAACCCGCAATACGTTCCGGAACCTTACTCACCGTTTCATTAGACTGCAAACCCAAGACGATCATATGATGGAAGAGATTGTCAAGTGGTGGTACGGTGCATCGAGACTATGGAGACAAGTGCTAGTTCGTTGCATTTGATTATTGAAGACATTGTTCTTTGCTCCCTATATTTGATTCGGTTAATTGATCGTTTGCTTCCAAAAAATTAATGAACAGAATATCCGCCCAAATATACTCACTGCTCACAACTCACAACTCACAACTCACAACTCACAACTCATAAGAAAAGAAAATCACTACTCTTAGTAAACCGTGCCAACAAATAGTTTAACCACAAATACTAATGTAGTAATGTGCTAGTAGAGGGCAATATAAACTAGCATCTGGAGAGTGGATGGCAGCCAAAAGCCACCGACTCTTTAGTGTGATTACGCAAAATAGGAGTTACCACTCACCAAGTCACCAGTAACCACTACCATACCATATTTTCAAAAAACAGCAGCAGGAGAAGTACAATTTGTGATTGTACCTTGTGGTTATCCAAGAACCACTTTTACCAACTTTTTAAAAAATTGACCCGTAACCCCTACCTAGCTTTTTATTCCCCTTTTGAGGGGGTACACGTACACCCACCTAGAGTTGACAATAAGATTGTTCAAGTCGGGTCCATTCTGAGTCGGAGTAATTTCCCTCTTTGTGTGCTATGTACTTATGTTATTTAGTACTACTTCTGTTTTCATGTTTGTTTTTGCGCGTGGATAAAGAAATAAATGTAAAAGTAAGATAGAATGTTAGTAAAAGTAAGGAAAAAGTGAAAAAGGTAGAGATAAGGAAAGAAAAAGTAGGAGAGAAGTGCAATAATTGGATGGGCCAACCTTCCATTTATGGGAAAAAATAGAAAGGTACCAATTAAAATAAAACCCCAAAATGGAAAAATGTGCATATTAAAAAAAACGGAGAGAGTATTATCTTCGTTCTTTAATAAACGATAAATTTTAATACATACTTGTAAACATTAATATTTCTACTATTAATTATCACTAAGTAAAAAATATAAATAGTTGATATTAAAAAAAATATCTTCCTTCGTAAAAGTTTAATGACAAAAATTGGTATTGCGCGCATTTTAAGGGAGATATTTAAGAATGTAAATGAATAAATTCCTCAAAAATATTTTCAAGATTAGTAACCTCTAATCTCATTCTTGATTATGTTAAAACCATTTTGATTAATTTATTAATTTACACCTTTAAATTGCTTTCGTAAAATGCATGCAAAATCAATTAGTGTCATTAAACCGTTTCGGAGAGAGTACATTGAGATGAATTTAATAAGATTTCACGTGACTATATTTTTTCTAAAATTTAAATCATCGAAAGTAATTAAAATATAAACTATAAATACTGAACAATATGTAAGTATGATATATATTAAGAAAAGAAGGAACTATGATGAATAAGAAGGTTTACTCAGTTCCTTACCTTATTTGTGTCTGAGACTCACCATGTTAATGCTTCTGTCCCCTATCTTAAATCTATCACAGCCCCCATAAAAACTACTCTCTATTAATTTGCAATTTCTTTAAAAGATATGCACATTATTTTGTCCAATGCACTGTTACTCTGACCTCCGTAATAATTAAAGTTCATTTTTGTGTTACATTCTTATATCAATTACTATGTCCCTAATTAGTTAAGTATCGTTCTTAATAAGGTTGTTGTCGTATTATATGTTAACTACTGCTTTTGCTTGCACAATGCATAACTTCCTATCCCCACTATTTGCATTATAATGTGTCTGCTTAACAAGAGATGTTAGCGGAACTGCGGAAATAATATATTGGACGGAATTGCCAGTAAAGATAACTGAATTGAATAATAATTTGGTGATAAGGATTGAAAATTAGTTAAAGAACGCACCCTTAGAATCATCTAGGTGTGGGTATGACAAACAAGTAAAATTTGGTGGGTTTTGCACCGTCCCTGCCCCATAAGTTTGGTGAGTTTTATTTGCACCGTCTCCACCCCATAAGTTTGATAGGTGGCCGGTGACTGGGTATGAATATAAAATATTATATCTTCCATAGATAGTGGGTAGGTGATAGATGGTGGATATGAGGGCACGCAACCGTCTCATAGCCACCTGCGCAGGATCCTTCTGTCCAATACCCATTTATCGGACAACTACTTTTAAACAATCTTAATCTTTTATATTCAAAAATATGTATACCCAATCCTATACTTATTAGTCAATTAGGACAAGGGACTCATTAAAGGGCATCAATGGAGAATCGCCACTTCTACCATTGATAGAAAGTGATTATTTTTTATGCTTTGATTAATATAACTTATTATTTGAAAGATATTGGATAAGATGGTATGAAGTAAGAATGGACGGGTGGGTATATCTATCTACTTCCTCCGTTTCAAAAAAATAGTTACAGTTTCCATTTAAAGAAGTTTCAAATTGATGACTACACTTCTCCTTTTTCCTTTTTTTGGTAACTTTTTCTCTCTATCTCTCTCCTACCACATATCTTACCCCATAATCTCTCACACAAACAAAAAGTGCATAGGAGTCTGCAATAAAAGAAGTGTAACTATTTTTTTTGAAACGGAGGAAGTAGTACAATAGTGGGGATGAGGATGGTTTCAAGAACATACCAACGTAGGCAAGTGTTTGATGAGACTTGTACTCGCTTTGAATAATGGGCTCCGCAGCACGGAAACGTAGTTTGGCTTCAACATTTCCGGAACCTTTCGACGGTTTCCGAAACGTTTCAACACGTGAAACGTTTCGAAGCGCTGCAGAATCGTTTCTTTAAACCCTTGATAAGCAGTTGTTTCCAACCAGTGTAAGGGTATGTTCGGCAATATTAGAGGTAGCTGTCTACTAGTAGCTGCCGGTTGTGAGCTATGAAAGTAGTTGTTTAAAATTCTAGTGTTTGGTGAAACTAGCTGTTAGACATATGAAAACAATAAAGACAAATGATATATGTAGCCCTTAGGGGGTATATATGAGCATTTAATACCTTTCCTGATCAACAATAAATGATATTGTTTTGAGTAATAAGATTGATTATACTAACCTAAATAAATAATTACATATGATAATAAAAAATTAATGGTTTTTATTCTTTTTTCCGATCATATACTAACAAAAAGCTCGGGACGTCATTAGTAGACTAACAAAACTAGCTATATTAGGTATCTCCGTATCTAGATCACTTTATAGAATACCCTTAAAGTAGGGATTATTCTAGAATAATCTATAGCAAGAATATCTTTCGCAACACCGATTATAGTTCAGATTATTTTTTATCAGTTTCCAAAAGAAAATGAGATCCAAAAACAAACAAATAAAACTAAAAGCTCTATATATTTCACATAAAATAATTCTATAAATAAAAAGAAAAAATAAAAATATTATAAAGCATCACATATCTGATGCATTGCTTTTAGGGAAAAGAATATTGCAAGAAACAAAGACAATGAATCATGATGATCAACGCAGGAGTGCACCGCCAGTCTCGAACTCCCAAACGTTAATGCTTAGCAACGTTTAACAAACTCTACCCAACCACTACCCTAAATTCTACCACTACTTCAACCACTATCTTACAAACACAACAATAAAAATTAGAGTAGTATTTTAACTTAGTCCAACCTCTACCTCTACTTCAAAAGCTAGTGCCGAACACACCCTAAAACAACTATGGAAACACGGTTTAGCGAATAAGAGCAAGCGTTTCCTTGGCTGACTCCATTTTTTGCCAAATTAAAACCTTAATTTTGGAAACTTGTTATACTTTTCCTATTATTTAATGTTATTGAAGGCCTAATTCTTAATTATCTCTTCTCTAGATTGTTTTTTTGTGTTCTTGAATATATTGTTCCTTCTTCTTAAAGAGACCCACATCGATGCCACAACTCTGTAAGTTGCTCTTAGCAACTTCTTCCTTTGTCTTTCTTCACCGTTTTTCTTTCTTCTTCCTTCTTTATTTTCTCTTCTTCAGCCGCTCTGTTTAGTAAAGATGAAGTAACTTGCTTCTGTTGAAGATAAGTGTGCTTCTGTTGAAGTATTTCTATATGAAAAAAAGAAGATAAGTGTGCTTCTCTTGATTTGTTGTGCCTTTGTTGTTTACAAAGGCATATTTCAATTTTTTGGTTTTTTAATGGAACAAATGATACATAAATCACACCATCCACCAAACTTAATGATAACTGAATAAATTAAAGTACGTGAATAAGTAAAGAGAAAAGTGACTAAGTTAAAATATTTAGTGAAAAAGTTATGATTATAAAGCTATTTGTTAAATTTCATTATTAATGTGCAAGCACAAAAAAGAGAATAACTTTTTCGTATGTTTCTCCCACATTTTTAATTTTGGGGTCAACGTTTCCCCGTGTCTGCGTTTCGGCGTTTTTATTTCCTTTTTCCGTTTCCATGCAACCTAGATAATGGATGGATGGTGGATGTATATATGAGTATGAGGGAGGAGGTCCCTACTATTTTACCATACCTATATAGAAGTATTATGTGTTTTTCTACTTAAATTGCTTACGTGTTCCACTTTTTACATGTACATGAAACATTACTTTATCTGCACATTCAATTGTATGTATTTGGTGCCTACGTCAACATCTCACCAGCTTAGCTTTGAATAAAGCAATTTGATAACCCATTTATTACCAAATAAATCGGCCTTTTTCCTGGTCCTTATCGAAAACACTTAACTTTTCAAGTACATTACTGGGCAGTGGAAATTTCGTGATTTGCTTGACTAAATTAAGACTTAAGAGGGTGGCGGCAAAGCAAGTTTAAGACAGCCAAAAAGAATGAAGTGTAACAAAAAGAAAGTAGTCAACTTCAATAAGGCTAGAGTTTTAATGGCGGAGGAATTGAGGAGTGGTGCTGCCGCTGCCGCCACCGCAAGCGGTGTTGCAACAACTGGTTGTGAAAGTACATCTTCAGTTGGTCGGAAAAAGTGGACGTGGCCATCTCTCCTCCGTTGGATTCCAACCTCTACCGATCACATCATCGCCTCCGAAAAACGCCTCCTCTCTTTGGTCAAGTACTCCCTTTCTCCTCCTTCTTCTTCTTCTTCTTCACTCTTTCTTCTTCATTTTATTTATTTAACACACCTTGCGTTTCTCCATTCTATCCAATTTGCTTGAATTTAATTTCCTGTATTCACCTTCTTACTTAATCACGGATTTTGTCAATCAATTACAAAATACGCCTTGTTTTATTTATTATGTTATTATGAAAATTCAATTTCTTTACCATTTTGGAATCATTAACAGCTTGTCTTGCTCTTGGAGTTGGGGGGTCTTACTTTAGAGCCTTAGATATTCATTTTCTTAAAACTTTTTGGACTTTTAATCTAAAGCCTCTCCATTTTAACTTAATTAGTTCCCTTACTTTATACATGATACACCGTCTAACACAAGCCTTGCCATGACAAATGGCACGATGTTTAAGGAAAAGAGACAGACACAGAGAAGGAATAAAGGGGATCCATGTGACGATGGCCTTGGCCAGGGCTTATCATTAACCTAAAGTATCGTCAGTGGCTCGTAGCATATTATTTATGGCCAATAACGACAATCAGCTAGATCGTATATGGTATATCTATGACGTTCACCTCAGAACCCATGACCATGTTGGCATGTCCCATGACTTAGGAACTCATGACCAATATGGCAATATCTATATCATTATTTTCCAGGGTGAAATTTGATAATCAATGTATCTATCAAACTATTATAGTATTATCTGTTATGTGTCACGTATTCTCCTTTTGCAAATTATTTAAACAAGATAACCGTTCTATCTTGATTAAAGAATTTATGCTCTCCAACGATTATACTACTTCCGTTCCATATGTATTGCAATATAGGGAGTTTTACGCCTCCCAACGCATTACTTTAGACGCTAATATCTAGAATTTTATTTAAGTAAAAATTATAAAAAATAGATATTAATTAAGCATATATCGAGACGAATCTAACAAGATCCCACATGGCTATATTTATCCTTGTGTATAAATCACAAAAAAGGATCAAAGAGTAGTATATGAATAGTTTAAAATGTCAAAGGTTGCAATACCTATGAAACTGAGGTAGTATATAGGAGTAACACTTTTCCACTAGAAAAATATAATCACACTACTCTTAGCATATTTGCAACACTTCCATCAAAAAATATGATGACACTCTTAGCATATTTGAAGTATCAGAATAAGGGGGCCCAAAACTTATTGTTTGCTGTACACGGGTTTCTTTCGAGGAGTGTAATAATTAATACTTTTAGATGTTTATCTCAATAAAACCGGATCTTTCCTTACTTTGAGCGAATCATTTTAAAAAGCCTTTATATCATTAAATTTTTTTTAAAATATATGGTAAAATATACAGCTCATCTTTAAAAAAATATAAATTGTTTAGCCTTATAATTTCTAGGTTGTGTGATCAAATCTTTATTAGAGACATTTAAAAGTTTAAATTTTCCTTATCTATCTCCCTACTCCTAAGTATTTGACATACAAATACTAAATCAAAACATTGAGAGAGTTGAAGTGTGGTTAAAATAGTTCTATTTTCCTTTAAAAAATCTTATAAAGAAAGTTAAGAAAAACGGGATAAACGCGTCCAACGTTTTCCAGGTCATGCCCACATTGCATAAGCATGTTCTACTATTTTCAATTATTGAAGTAAAGTATATTTTAAGGTCTTTTTGTGATATACTTGGATAGCACTCTCCCTAGTCCCTAGCACTCTGACTATGTCAATGACACACAAGTGACACAACACACTTGGATAGCACATTAACATAGAATATTAGTGTATTAATTAGTATAATACCCATTTAATTTTGCCCTACTTGGTTGTCCGGTAGCACATAACATAGAATATTAGTGTAATAGTACAGGACTTTTTCTCCCATGGTTACTTAAACCCAGGCCCGACTAAGGACCTGTGCAGGGTGAGCAGCTGTATAGGGTCCAGCGCGGGTTTGGGGCGCGGAATAATTTTCGAATATATTGAAATTTCTGCATAAACTTTATGTAATTGTTGTCTTAGCCCAGTGGTTGAGAGAAGATACACATACACTCAATGTATGTGTTACTACTAAAATTTATATTGTTACTAAAAAATTACAAACTTACAATTGTTTGAACTTATTTTGTTAATTAACGATATTTTTGAATTTACATAATACATTGACGATTGAAATACAATATTTTGAAATGGATTTTATTACATGGTATGGATGAAAATATAACATTATTTTTCTACAAATAAATTAGATAATTGAAAACGACAAGAAAATTTAGTAGAAATCAATAGTAGTAAATGATGAAGATCAACAATATAAAGCTAATATATGAATAAATCTGGAAAAAAATTACAATTTTTTTTAGTCTTAAGCAAAAGACTCTTACAAATCTAAATAAAGAAATCTTCATAAAACAGATCTTTTAAACAAAGATAAAGCAAAAAATCATTAAAAATAAGGAAAATTTGTCAGAAACAACCTTTTAAATACAACTTTTTGCGAGAAACAACCTTTTAAATTTTTTTTTGCGAGAAACAACCTTATATTTTTTTTTTGCGAGAAACAACCTTATATTTTTTTTTGCGAGAAACAACCTTGTATAATTTTTTGCTATTTGCACTCCTTTCTTATTTCCACACTCCTTTTCCCTCCTTCGTTCCCCATTATATAAATCCCATGTATTAGTATTAAGACTACTACTTAATCAATTTACTAAAAGAGAAAGATTTTTTTGGGTTTTAAAAACATGGGATTTATATAATGGGGAACAAAGGAGGGAAAAAGAGTGTGGAAATAAGAAAGAAGGAGTGCAAATAGCAAATTTGACTTGGTCAAGGCCGGAAACTTGTGGTGAATACCGGAAAAGAGTGATAAGGTGTGTTCTCGCAAAAAAAAATTATACAAAGGTTGTTTCTCGCAAAAAAAATTATACAAAGGTTGTTTCTCGCAAAAAAAATATACAAGGTTGTTTCTCACAAAAAAACAATTTAAAAGGTTGTTTCTCGCAAAAAAGTGTATTTAAAAGGTTGTTTCTGATAAATTTTCTGTTGAAATATTGTAAATTTTTAATTTTTTAGTAAAAATATGCATTTTATTAGTACACACATATAGTGTATGTGTAGCCTTGCGCCAGTGGTTTGGCTCCGTCAAGTTATGCCTCTTATGAGTGTAGTGCAGCGGTGTTGAGTTTGAAACCCATCTCTCTCACTTTTGTTTTTTTTTCCTTTTGGGATGATTCTACTATCTCCGTAATATAAAATATTCAACGATTAGACATTTTTACTCATACTTTATGTCAAATAGTTGCATTTTTTATGCTACGGAGGTAGTACATGCAATTTGAACAAGCTTTTTATTACAATTTCCCTTATATTGTCATGAAATTTTAATGCTAATATATGTATGCTTTGAGACCTTTTGTTTCTTTATATGTTTTCTAATACTAATCTTGTAGTGTAAGGTTTAATTTGGAACAGGGCCTTTGCTTTTTACAAGACGGCCTTGCTTAAACCTATATGAACCAATGATAATTAAAATCTAATAATTGCAACAGTAGCAATAAATCAATTAGCATGATAAAGCACTCCGGTTTATTTCTAATAGTATATTTTATATGAGTTACATACAAGTTTTTATATGTTGGCTGAGTGTAATTGATAATAAAAGTAAAATGTTGGAACCAAATATTAGATTTATAGTAAGTATAGTATAGTAGTGTCTTAGAATAATAAGAAAAGGTACACTATATTTATGATATTATAAGTAAATATATTTGTAAGATTCTAGTTTTTTCATTCGAATTGAAGTCATTACACACTGCAAAGAATTATAATCTTCTCATTTAATATAAGAAGTTAAGTTGGTTAAGGTATTCAATTTATATTATCCTGAAGAATTCTTAATACCAAATATTTTTATGTGTCAGAGTAAAGTTATGTTTTTTTTAATTTTTTAGGGGAGGTGGAGTTGTGTCAGAGTAAAGTTATGTGGCCAATGTTTCATGTAACAAAAGAAGCATTTTTTTACTAGGGAGGAAACAAAGCATGAGATGTTTGGGAAGCAATCGAAGCAGAAATTTTCTTATATTAAAAAAAATAGACAACTTGGTTATCATCAATTCTTTGAAGAACACTTAGAAGATATCCTTATTCCTTTCATTTGGGATGCAGGGGAAATATGAAGAGGTTTGGATCGGAGAGTGACTTTCATGAACCAACTCTCTCATGGGTTATCCTTGTCTTATCTTGTTTTTCTCAATATCATTTGTGAGGATTCTTTTAGGTAGGTCAGCTCTTAAACCTAAGCTAGTTTTTCTTTTCTAATAAAAAAAACTCTAATTCTCATGTACAGAATACCCCTGAAACTTGAAGATTATCATATATGTTTTCAAGTTCCGTACCCGGTTTTAAGCATATTTGGAAAAACCTGGCCCATCTAAACCAGGTCGTCTAGTTCTAGGCTTCTAGTTGGCTCCATTTACTTCTAGAAGCTTCATGTAGTAAAACAATCAAATAGAAAGGGAGTTGTTCCAAATAATCAGAAATTTAAGAAATTTAATGTCCACCCCCATCTTCCCTTATAAAATAGAGATTAAAAATTAGTTTATGATTATACTAATATACGAAATATCTATAATAAATTAAGTCTATAATAAATTAATAATCATAAAATCAGTAAAAGCTCTTTCGAGGTAAAATATATTGTCATCTTTGGAACTGTAGTTTAACCATATTTTCTCTACATTGTGCCCTTGCTAATGCGTTGCTTGATGTGATAATATTCCTAGCTTTCTTACCACTTGAACAAGGTTTAATTAAGTAGTATAATTTTGGTTGATTACGTTTTCATGTAGTACCAAATTTCTTAAAAGGACCACTAAATAAAAATTAAATAAAAGAAAGTAGTCTTCAAAAGGACCTTTATTTATGTGGGGAGTATTGGAAGTTATGCGTATCCTGAATATGCTGTGATCATGAAACCCATGCATGTTATTCTCTAATCTGTGCAAATTGAAATCCTTTCAAGAAAATCGCTTCGGGTTATGACGTTATCCATGTTACCAAAAATACCAACTGCTTTCATCATGCCAAATTCATGCCCACTAATCTATATAAGTGATTATATGGAAGATCAGAATATTAAAGACGGATCCACATAAGTTTAAGTAGGAAATAAGTAAATTTCTATTTATCTGTAAAGAACCCATAGGCCATAGGTACAAATACAACTTTCTTAGAACACAAATAATTCTCGATAAGTCGAATGATTATTTAGTTATCTAGTTTTCAAAAAAGACTCTTTTAAGTCTCTAATATTGTTCTCTATGCATGTTTTCTCATTATCTTAATGTACACATTTGATCTTTAATTTTTGTAAAATGTCAATTCATGAGTGTTTTGTGGCATAAATTTATGCATTAAGTCGACAATGATGCGTGTAGCCCGACAAAACAAATTTAAAATTTGAAGGTTATTGTAAAGATAGTTAAAGATATCGCGTAAATTGGAGAAGTAAACAACAATAGTGTTATTAAGCAAAAAATAGCTCTTTTTTCTCGGCGCCCACTAGTCCCCATATTTGACAAGTACTATCTGTGACACATCACAAGTTCACATCCCCATGCATTTTTTTTACTTTCTTGTCACTTTATTTCTTGGAAAATAGGTGCTCGTACTTGTTTACTAATTACTAGTCCTCTACTTCATGGCAAGCCCGACAGCCAAATAGGCACAACCATCTCCTTCTTCTAGAGTCTAGAAATCGTTGCATGAGATGAGACACTACTAAAACCTTTAGCACATGGAGTGAGATAGTGGGGATAGAGATGAGGTAAAAGAAATATTATAATATTAGAAAAGAGGGAAAAAAGAGATCGAAATATACTTAAGATTTTTGATAATGGATTATAAGTGACGTGAAAAGGTTAAAAAGTAATATTATTTATTTGCTATATATTGATTTTGAACAGGACTTACTTTACAATTTTGACTAACTTTGAGTTTAGATTCGTAACGTATTGGAAAACATACTTATGTGAGATCGTTCTATATATACCACGATCTTTGGCAAATAAATAAGTACATCCCTGAATTCAAAATCCTGGCCCCCAAATATATATGGCCAAACTTAATTTGGAACAACAAAGAGAAATGTCTAAAAATTCAAGCTTTTCATGCCAAAATCTGGACTAGTATAATTGGACAATTCTAATCCACTCTAAAAATGTTTAGGCATAAAGAATGGAAAATGAATATACAGAGAATTGGGACAAAAATAATGGTACAAGAGTATTTCGTAGTGTTACCAAGATTCAAAGTGGCCTAGATCTTTTCCTTTGGCCGGCTCCTTTTTATACTTTATAACAAAAGTTATAAAGATTAAGAATCTGTATCTAAAATAAACCCTCTATATAATCCCTCTGCTAATTAATCTGCATTCTTACAATCTTTTCTCAAATACACCATTCATATTGATAGAAATTTGGGTAGTTTTGAGAGAACTAATTTCTCTCCTTAGTTCTTCAACAAACCATCCAAAAAGCCCCATTAATTAACCCATATAATGCCTCAGCTAATTCAAGATCAAGGTCTTGTTTACTCCCTCCATCTAAAATGGCTGGTCTTCATTCTCATCAACATGCTGATGAGGCCAGAATTTCTCCATTTCTTCTCTTATTTATTATTTATTATTATTATTATTATTATTTATTATTAATTACTATTTAATTCAGTTTAGTTCAGGTCGATTTAGATCAGTTCAACTCCGTTTAGTTTAGTACAATTCAACTTTATTCAGTTCATTTCGAGTAATTAATGCCGAAGAGAAGAGGCCTATGTATTTGGAAGCCTCAAAACCATTTGGGTTTGCGAATAGAATCGCAACTGATTAAACTGGATTTTTCAAGTATTGGATAAGGTCAAAATCCTTAAATTCAAACTTTTCGGGCAAAAATTGGGCCGAGTCGCACTTATGAAGTAGGACATTTATGATCAACTCTAAAAATATATACGATAATTTTATGCATGAAAATATTAAAAATGATATATGCTATGTACACGTAAAAGCATACTCCCTTTGTATTTATTTAATAGGTACATTTGTACTTTTCACGCTTACCAATGTATATCTTTTATTACGAATATCTCAAATTATACACAAGTAAAGTTGATATTAAAAAAACTTCATATTAAGGGCCTGTTCTCTTCAGCTATTTTTAGTTCAGTTCAGTTCGATTTTAGTTCAGTTCGGTTTAGTTCAGTTCGGTTTAGTTCAGTTCAGTTCAACTGTAATAAGTTCAGTTCAGCTCTATTCAATTCAGCTCCAATAAGTTTAGTTCAGTTCAGTTTAGCTCCAATAAGTTCAATTCATTTCAGTTTTAATATTTAGTTTAGTTCAATTCAGTTCAGTACAGTTTAGCTCAAATAAGTTAAGTTCAATTCAATTTTATTATTTAACTATTTTGTTTTTTGTTATTATTATTGGGTCTAATTTATTTTACTCACTGTTATTGTTATTTTTATTATCATCATTATAACAATAATTATTATTTTTATTTATATATATTTTTTGTTATCATATCTTTACTCAATATTATTACTATTATTATTATAGCTGGGCATGGTTTGGATTGGTGCCAGTTTAACCCAATTCCATGTCAATACGAGTATTCTAATTTGCAATTGTTATTTTATTTTACCGACTAGATATTCACTATTACATCATACAAGTAAGCTATAAAAGCTAATCGTTACGTTAAATATTAAAGATACTTTGGCGGTTTGTGGTGGAGTTTGGTTTATAATTATTTATTATAGATCAACCTACCATAAATTGTGGTTTGGTTAGAAGCACACACCAACCCATGTTTTGAACAAATTATTATTATAATTACTACTCCCTCCGTTTTTTAATATACACATTTTACCATTTTGGAATATTTTTTTTAATATGTACCTTTCTACCTATTTTCATAAATAGAAAGTTGGCCCACCTATAATTACTACACTTCTCTCCTACTTTTTCTTTCCTTTTTCTACCTTTTCACTTTTTTCTTACTTTTACTAACCTTATATCTTACTTTTGCACTTTTTCCTTAGTCTGCATGCAAAAGAACACATACATATTAAAAAACGGAGGTAGTAATTATTATAATGATAATATTAATTCAATAATAACCAATAATCAATTCAAGATCTTGTTATCTACTAGATAGTTCACTGTTGTCAACTTGTCCTTTTTCTGACTTACAGGCATCATTTTAATAAATTTTCTTTTTCTGACTTACCGACATATTTGCATAAAGTGAAAGGTCTGACGTGGAGTTCACCTATTTCTGACTTACATGCATCTTTTTCATAGATTAGCACTCTCTATATATTGGGTTCTTAACTTGCATGCTTACATTCCTTTGTCAAATACACCATTCAAATTGATAGAAATTTGGGGTGGTTTTGGAAGAACTGATTAATCTCCTCAGTTCTTCAACAAACCACCCAAAAAACCACATTAATTAACCCATATAATGCCTCAGCTAATTCAAGATCAAGGTCTTGTTTACTCCCTCCATCTAAAATGGCTGGTCTTCATTCTCATCAACATGCTGATGAGGCCAGAATTTCTCCATTTCTTCTCTTATTACCCAAACATCACGATACACGACCTCATCAAACCAGTCTTGCTTGTCATTGTTCTTGTTCTTACGGTTTCCTTAGAAACCCACTTATATGAACATAATGGGTCTCTCATGTTACTATCTACTATCCAATCTACAAATGGATGGTTCTTTCCCCTCTATGTGGCTCTCATTTTCAGTCTCCTTTGTCCATCTTCTATTTTTTACTACTACTACCCTTTCTTCCTTTTCTTATCTATTTGGCCATCTTTCAAAATGTTGCTTTATCGTCTCATGACAATAACAAATTACTCACCCTTTCAACATCTGCTTCATGATACTCTTGAATCTTTATATTACTATGAATTAAGGTGGATCTTTTTACTATTCATCAATCGATTTCTTAGACCTTACATTTCATTCTTTTTCTCAGAATACATCAATCATTCATCCCCACATGTAAACTTTGCCAAAGTTTTCCTTCTTGTTTTCACAATATCCCTTATTTACCTATTCATTTCCCTCAAAATTTGCCTCACCGAGGATAATAATGAACACCTCGTAGTCCTAATACGTCTCGATTATCGACACGGATGGTCATCTCTAATAACAATTGCATTCATATTTTCAATCATATGTCCAACACCTGTGTTTTGGTACATAATCCCTTGGATACTACTCCTAGGTCTTTGGCCTTCTTTCTGTCACATATTTCTCAAAGCTCTTAAACTTCGTATTAAAGCCGCAGTCTCTGCCTTTCTCTCCTGCGGTGCCCCCCTCATCCCTTCCCTTTCGGGGACACATCAAAATGCTGATGATCCTGCTAATATGGTCTAGGTCTAGCTGCTAAACCACCACCACACTATTTCCTTCATTCTTATCACTTCCATGAAATACTAAATTCCATTACAAAAAAAAAAAAAAAAAACTATTTTTTTATATTATTGTTCATTTTTCCGTCAAGTACGATTCAAAACAAGAAAAAAAGAAAACAATGGCATGAAATTAATATAGGGTGATGAAAATGGAATCGTTCTCCCCATTAAACAAATTCCCAACGTCTAGCATGTTTGGGAATCTTTCCATGTGCCAAATGTTTTAGAGTGAGGGGAAAGATTGCATTTTCACTTATATCCCTTCGGCTTGTTACTGGTAATTTCACTTTCACTTTTGATGACCATATATCTTTTTACAATTATATATACAAAAAAATATTTTATTATATATGCAATATTTCTGGATTTTTCTAAATATATTTTCTAAAATATAGTTTTTAAGTATATTAATGGTCAAACTTTAACTTGACAAATATTGAAGTCTGAGTGGAGTAACAAACAGAAAAGTATGCTTCTACTAGTGTACAAGAAGTAGTATTGTACATATACAATGTATTGTGCAGTTTTGTTGATGAATAAAGATCAACTTTTTTAACGTTTATTCCACTCTTTATTATTGCAGTTTAAGCGACTCAGCTCATGTTCTTTTGAACTGAAATAATGGAAATTGATTTCAGTTTATTTCACATTATTCAATATGTTCAGTTTAGTTCAGGTCTACTAAAGTTTATCATTTACCTTATTACTTTTTGTATATTGTTATTATTATTATTATTATTATTATTATTATTATTATTAATATTATTAATATTAAACAAGTTCAAAATATTTACAAAAAGTTAGTGGGAAGCCGAGATATTACATGGCCCCCACTCCTTTAGCAATAACAAAGATATCAATACAAATAATCATATTATTATTATTATTATTATTATTATTATTATTATTATTATTATTATTATTACTATTACTTTTATTATTCATATTATTATTACTATTATTATTTTTATTATTATCAATGTTATTGTTATTATTATTTTCATCATTATTAATTATAATATTATTATTACTTGTAATATTAGTGTTAATATTATTACTATATTATTATTATTATCATCATCATTATTATTATAATAATAAATTAACATATTATATTTATTAACAATATTATAATTTATAATATTATAAGTTTTATAATAATAAAATATTATAAATCATAATATGATTATCAGATTTTATTAATATTTATTATTTTTATTAATACTAATGTATTGTACTAACAAATTACTTATTCAATTGATTATTACATTCATCAATATCATAAATTATTAAAATTAATCATTTACTAGTATTATTTTTTAATTATATAATTTATATTTATTTCATATTATTATTAATATTATTTTTTCATTTAATTAATTATTAGTATTAGCTATTTTTCATTATAATTATTAATTAATTATAATTATTAATTAATTATAAGTATTTTAGTATTACTATTATTCTTTGTTAATTTATTATTGTTTATCTGTTATTTCGGTTTAGTTTTGAATAATTCACTTTAGTTCTTGTCCATTACTTTTTGTTCAATTTAGCGTTATTCAATCTAAAAAACATATTCAAGTTGAAGCATGTTTCAGTCCCATATTACTTATGAGCTTAATGAGGACCTAGTATTTTTTAAATAAACTTTTGGGCCTTTACACTCCATCTCAATCCACAAGCACTACACATGGCATGTTTTAATTTCTTTGGTTGAAAATAAATGAAATGAGTTTAACTAAATGGATTCGAAACGAATTAAACTGAATTAAGTTGAACTAAGTTCAGCAAAACAACCTTTTTTTCAAATCTAAATTAAGTTGAACAAAGCCAATTTGAACTGAACCTAGGCTAAACTAAACTGAATAAACTAAACTAAAATAAATTGATATGAGTAGAATTGAACTAAGATAAACTGAATTATATTGAACTAAGCTGATCTGAAATTAGATGCGTTAACTGAATTGAGTTGAACCGGGTTGAGCTAAAATGAGTCGGACTGAATTGCATTTAGCTAAATTGAACTGAGCTAAGCTAAACTGAGTGGAACTTAGCAAAGCTGAGCTGAACTGGACTAGTCTGAAATGAGCTGGACTGAACTGAACTGGACTTAGCTGAGCTGAATTGAGTCAAGCTAAGATGAATAAGACTAGACTGGACTAGATTGGACTGGCAGCCTAACCAGATATGATCTGACATGACCTAAACTAAACTAAATAAACTAACAGCAAAGCTAAGCTTGGCTCAGAGCTTAGCGTACCTTAGCTCATCTCTACTCACATTGAATTAAACAAAATTGAAATAATTAAATTCAATTGAAAATAAATTAGGGGGAAAAAAACCCATTTAGTTCACTGGTACAAAGAGGCAAACATAACGTTCTAATAGAGCTCAAGATAACGCCTCTTAGGTATTCTCAAAGTCATTGTAATGTAAATTAAAGTAAAGATAACACCTATCTTACAAAAGCGTTATCAATATGTAAAAGCATAGATCACACCTTTTTGAAATGAACATTATCATCGGTATAACAAATATAACACCTACCTATAAGAGGGGTTACCTTTGGTGACAACTTTACATAACACCCGTGATACTCAAAACGTTGCATGCTCCAATATTATTTTTTAAATATTTGCATACGGTTATGCCTAATATAATGTGTATTTTTTTTCTCCCAAACTCCTATAATATACAAACTATTGGTGCCTTTCCCCTCTAGATTAGAAACTGCTAAACTAGAGCAAAATCATGGTAAATTCCTTCGTACAAGTACCAAAACAAACAAAGGAAACTATGAGTGCTTATAGGAGGCGAAGTTTCAATTGAAACCATTCGATGGATTTTACTCCAAGAATTTGCCTTCCCGTGGTCACAATAAAAAAGAAAGTTCATTGAGCAGAAGTAACTTCAGTTGACTCAAGTTGCACTAGCTAAAAAGAATTTTGATTGTTCTTGGCTATTTGTTGATGTACTTGCACCTCTCTAGAATTTTGTGGGAGGTTTTCCAAAGAGAAAATAATTTCTTCATGAAAACTAGCTACAATAGTGGTGGAAGCATTGTCCTTGGGTGAACTTGGAATAAGATAGAGTTTGAATGAAGAAAGTGGATTAGGTAAACCTTGTGACACTCGTTGGAGATCTCACTTTAAACAATTATGAATGTGCTTGATTTAAATCCTTCAATTCTTGGGTCAGTTGTTGACATGGCAAAAGTCTGTGATGCACTTGTAACTAACAAAACAAAAACTGTTGATATCTTTTGATTTGTGTTTCTGGCACATTTGGTGGGTTTTATGGATAACAAATAACTTGAATACGGCCTTCCAAAAACATGATCAAGAGTTCAAGACAATGTGGACTCAATGGCCATGCTTAATGTAACTGAGACTAATTTGTAAAAGATGAGAGATAAATGATGGGATTCTTATTTGGAAAAGGTCCACTCTTTTATGGCTAAGTATAGCAATGAGGCCAGGTTCCAGATGGAGTGGAAATATGTTAACATGGGGAGAAGTTTGTTTAAAGGTGAGAGCCCACAAGTGTCAAATCTACATCATTTCTAGGTTGAAGTTTTTTTAGTGTCATTGATCTACAATTGTTCGAACTTGATAATCGATTTCCCGAGATAAGTTAAGATTTACTTGTGTGTATGTCTTCTTTTAATCTTGTGAATCAGCTTTCTTCTTTTGATAAAGGAAAGTTGATGCAAAATTCTATACAAAAAGAATTTCTAAGTTCGAAATTGATTTTCTTTTATCATGCACTTGAGAATTTGATTGTTGTTGTTAAAGAAGATGAAAGAGTTTAGCATTTAAAGAGTCTTAGTGAGATTTCAATAAAACTTGTTGAGACAAAATTGTTCGACTCACTATAGGGTCTACTTATTTTTAAAGTTGGTGTTGCTTCTCCCCGTTGCGACGACAAGTATGGAAAGGGTATTTTCTGGAATGACACAAGGGAAATACAAGCTGCGTAATAGTATTGGAGATCAAATGTTGAATGTTTAATTTTATTGTTATAGATCGATATCAAAATATGAGAACTCGTCGGGAACAACTGTAATAGTTTTTAGTACTATTTGGTTGCATTTTGTAGTACTATTTGGACATTTGGTTATATTTTGAGTACTACTTGGTTGTATTTTCAAGTTTTATTTTGTTGTAATATGAATTAATAATTTAAGGGTTACCGAAGTCAACTTAATGGGTAGACCTTTCCCAACTTTGGGTACTCTATTCGCAAGAGTGAGGAATCTAACCTCTGACCACTTATTTAAGGGATGAGTGTACTTACACTCACAGCAACCAACTTTGGTTTTGGTTTGTTTGTTAGTTGTTAACTTGTTACATTGAGAGAATTTATTCCCAAAATGTGGTTAGTTATGTAATAATTCCCTCCCCGCTGTTTTATTAAGATAATCCCCACAATACGGTTCACGTTAGCTAGTCAGCTAGCATAAATAACCACATTTAAATTTGAGGTAATTTTTTGAAAATGATACCTACAATTTTTTTTTGAATTTCCAACGTACCAAAACCGACAATTAAATTTTAATTTCTCGAAACGCAAACCGCTAATTTAATTGGCGGTTCTCTGATGCCAAAACCGCCAATTTAATTGGAGGTTTTCTTAACAAACCCTCCAATTTAATGGGAGGTTTGCCTGACAAAACCCCCAATTTAACAAAAAGACTTGGGTGGACCTGGTCCACACTCAAAATAGTGTAGACCAGCCACTTCTCACGTGAGCCCATTTAAGCAACCCAAAATCAGACATTAAGAAAATAAAAAACAAAACGTCATCTTCACTCATCTTTGTCATTAACGCCAGCTTCCAACCACAAACTTCAACAAGCTTCCAACGCCAACTTCACCGTCATCTTCGTCGCATCATCGCCAATTCGCCATTACCGGTATTGTTGATCTTCTTCTCGATCGCCTTCACAATTTCAGCACCACTCAGTTCTTCGGCGTTAATGGAAGAGCAAAATTCCCAAATTGAGGCCCCAATAAGGAGATTCAAATGTAGGAGAAGTGGCTTGATTTTGGAGTTGGAGTTTGGAGAAGATCCTTCATTTCTTTTACTTTTAAGGACATTGTTCTTCCCATTTGTGTTCCTCCTGCTTTTAAGCATTCTCCAATGGAGGCTAGCTTTGATTTATCCATTGTTGAGGGTTTGTTTGTGGAGGTTTGAGGGTTAGGGAAAAAGGGGATTGGATTTGAATTGATCAATTATGGTTCGAATGGTTTTCTTCCGTTTATGTGTTTCTGATGTTGTTTATTCCCAATCTCTCTAACATCAAAGCAGTATAATTTTATCATGCATCTATGTCATTATGGAGGCTAGTTATTGCTTTCCAAAAGATGTGCGTTTGATTAGAAGTAGGCTCAGGCTTGTAGTTCTGCCAATATTTTCTATAGAAGAAAGATAAATATAAATATTTGATAAATATAATAAAATTTTAACTTTTAATTAATAAACTTTAACTTTTAATATCTAATCCTTAATTTTAAAAGATGAAAGAAAAAAGATGGAATTTGACATAAAACTATAAATAAGCAACAAAAGGAAGAAAAAGAGATGAAACACTTGAATTTTAATACTGAACCCTTAATTGTTACTTAATTTTAACTTTTAGTTATAAAATAGAAACTTTTATCATCTTAGCCTTAACTTTTAGTTACAATACGTGTTGGATAATCCCAAAATAAAATTGGGAAAAAAACTAATCAAAAGTATAATTGCATTATTATATATGAAACACGTTATTTCTTAACTTTGATTAAGCAACTTTAACTTTTAATTTCTAATTCTTAACTTTACAAAGACGGAAGAAAAAGGATGGAATTCAGTATAAAACTATAAATAAGCAAGAAAACGAATAAAAAGAGGTCGAATACTTGTATTTTAGTAATAAATCTTAACTTTTAGCTACTTAATCTTAACTTTTAGTTTATGTGACTTAACTTTTAGTTACTGTACCTTAACTTTTAGCTACTTTATCTTAACTTTTAGTCATTGAACCTTAACTTTTAGTTACTAAACCTTAACTTTTAGCTAATTTATCTTAACTTTTAGTCACCGAACCTAATAACTAAAACTTAACTTTTAGTTGCTAAACTTTAACTTTTAGCTACCAAATGTTAACTTGTAGCTACTTAATTTTAACTTTTAGTTACTAAAGCTTAACTTTTAGTCACTAAACCTTAGCTTTTAGTCACCAAACCTTAACTTTTAGTCACTATACCTTAACTTTTAGTTACTAAACATTAACTTTTAACTACTTTATCTTAACTTTTAGTCAGTGAACCTTAACTTTTAGTTACTAAAATTTAACTTTTAGCTACTTAATCTTAATTTTTAGTTACTAAACCTTAACTTTTAGTTACAATGGATTAACTTTGAGCTACTTAACCTTAACTTTAGTTACAATGGCTTAGCTTGAGTAAGCTTGCCATATAAAACATGATTAAATTTCCCATCTGCGTCTATCCAAATGCTTCTCATGAATGGCTTATCCTGGTCGTGAATCTATTATAAAACAAAATAAAAAACCACCTAGCGGAACCTTGATACAGTTACATTGCTTCTCATGTTGTGCTTAATTGCTTAATTGATTCGGCATGGTATACACCACGGATGGATTCAATCATATGAATAAGTTTTTTAA
The DNA here is from genome assembly GCA_947645195.1 of Patellifolia procumbens. Lineage (NCBI taxonomy): Eukaryota > Viridiplantae > Streptophyta > Magnoliopsida > Caryophyllales > Amaranthaceae > Patellifolia > Patellifolia procumbens. The sequence continues at coordinate 1,985,705 of CANSGD010000188.1, read as the reverse complement.
AAAACTATTAATTTATGGTGAGTATAAGGTACAAATGTACAATGTTTCGAAAAATTTGAGGGAAATCTGTAATGAAACTAAGCAATTAATGTTTAGTTAAAGTTAGTAGAAATATGATGTAACAGAGTTAGAAATCTGAGCAAAATCTTCCCCATAATCTTACGTACATTTTGAATGACTCGAGTCCCAAATTAGACCCCGCCCTACCTAATTACCACTTAAAATCATGGCGATACACTGGTACAGACATTTCACAATATCAATTCAGAACTCCAATACTAGTGTATAATCCACAGCAAACCTTATCTCACAAGGAGATGTTTTCCCCCTCCTGAACTTTGATACCCAGGATATTATGAGCTAGCTGTTACTACAAAATAATTGAGGTCCTATCATCTAATTTCTGACTACTTGTGTTGACTGCACAGTTGCAATCAATTGCGCCATGAGAGTAGCAAATTGAACTGTTGTATGTTGAGAAGTATACTGGTCCAATAAGCCATACTCTCCAAAGTTTGGTTCAATATGCAGAAACTAACCCAGCAGCTACTTCTTTGACGTGTCTTTCCAAATATCCACAAAGTCTTCAAGAATTTATCCTGATTTATCAATAGAAGAGTTAGGAAGATACTCAACCTGTAAATATAGAGACAAAAAAACTTGAGATATAAGATTAGCTTATCCATGGTGGTAAACATGATATATAACCATGTAAACATTCTTCATCAGTCAGTGAACAACATATCATCAATAAGCTGGGTCCATATAGATAAGATCTAAATAGCCTTAGAAAATTAACAAAACACATAATATCAACTTAGATAGAGTGAAAACAAAAACAATAAACTTACATACAAAATAAAAATAGTAAAATGTTAACTTGTAAATAGAGGGAGGTATGAATGAGTATGATACATATACAAGCTCGAACAAAAGCACCAAGTATTCAAACTGTCTACAGTGTATTATATATCATCAGATCAACTACTACACCAAACAATTTGCAATATCTACATTAATCCTCATTTTCTTCAATTCACAAGTTAAAGACTTCTTTTGATAGTATCAATATAAGTAGCACGGAAATGGTTGGGGTTTTGGGAACAAGAAACCCTCAAGGTTCTATTCATGTCTGGGCTTCATCAGCTCGGAAATGGTTGGGATTTAAGGACTGGACGTGTTTCAGAAACCGGGAAACTAAGTCCTGGAGGTATATGTGCTTCATAGGTATCAAACAAAGAAATTCGATGTAGCTTATCCATGTAACTGGACCGCATCACACACGATGTTATTATAAAGCATGAAATGTAACTTAAGTTTGGGAGGTTTTAGTCATAATGTTCCTATTTCATCTGTAGTTTCTTTTTTTTGCTCTATTCGTTTTGTTAATATTAGTAAGAGTAAATTTCCATTTCCCACCATAGATGGATCCCTTTGTTCTTTTCCAGTTATATATGAGGCAATTGTCTCACATTTTGTTTACCAGCTAGTCTGATGGAGTAAACAACACCGCAACACTCATAACATGCCAAGTCTCCCATTTATGTTTGTTTTGTATCAAAATTGTATCCATGACATACAACCCCTGCTTTAACTTATAGATTAAGTTGTTAACCTGACAATGGGAAACATTCAACTTAAACTAATGAATCAATGTTTTTTTCTCACTTTTCACTCGCAATACAATGGCTCTTTCCTACATTGATACTAACTGTTCTCCTGTACTCATTTAACTGAGCTGAACAGTAAACAAGCTTCTCAATTCAGGTACAATAACAATAAGTTTTATTTGAATGTTTAACACAAAACAAACAACAAAACCCAGAAAATGAACATCAATTTCCCAACAAGATATAACAAAGAATGGCCAAAAAAACAAAAAACCCATTTATGGCTTACTGTTGAATATCAAAAGCAATCCATATAGAAATCAAACAAATATCAAAAACGCCACACTTACTGTTCTTCAGATTCATTGACTCAACAGTTTCGAGTTTCTCTTTTTGCTCATTCGTTTTTTTTTGGGATTTATGGCTTGAAGAACTTTCATCAACCTTCCTCTTACTTCCTCCTCCATGAATGACTAATGACTTCTTCCCCATTTTCAACTTTTAACTAACAAATTCAAGAGGAATTTCAGTATATCACTACCAATTCGAGCATTATAGCAAGAGAAAAATAAAATTTCCCACAAAAATTATCATAGAACTCAAACCCCTAAAATCAATGAGAAAAAAGATAAACCAAACCCTAAATCTATCATTGAAATGGAGGAAGAACAAAAATTGCTATGATAACAATAAATTGAGAAAAAAAAACTTACTGATTCGAACTTGTGAGAGAAAAAATCTAAGAAATCCAACCCTTATTGTTTGGAAGACTTCTTTGTCGTCACTCACGAGAGAGGAAGGGGTGAGGAAGAAAGGGGTGAGTGACTGAGAGGGAGAAAGGGGTATAATTATGTATGCGGGTTCTCACGTGACTACCGGGTCTACAATAAATTTAGCGTAGACCTGGTCTATATTAGACTTTAGTCCAATTTAATTGGAGGTTTTGTGTAAGAACAAAACCTCCAATTGAATTGGCGGTTTTGGTGCAGATTTAAAGAAACAGTTGTAATTGCATCTAACACAATACCAAAACCTGCAAATTAATTAAAAAGTTTCCAATGCCAGCAGTCTACCAATCCATAAACCAACATATATACCCAAAAACTCCATAAACCGCCAATCTACGACATATCCACAAACTCTATAAACCGCCAATTTACAAACTCAATCATCACAATTATCATAAATAAAATGCACAAACTAAATTAAAATATAACTAAATTCTTTTCAAATTGTTCACTTTACAAAGTAATCCCAAAATATTGTAATAAACCAATCCCTCATTTTTTTCTTCAACAAGGGGGCTGAATCAACTACCATCACTGGAGCGCAAATTAGATCCTACACTCGAGAGTACGATTCGCATCGTACTCTCAAATTTACATTAGAAATATTTTAATGTACATCTGTTCAAATTCAAAATTGCTCCCACCAATATTTAAGATGTTAATTTATTTGCATTATTTTTCATTCACAACCTTAATATGTTCATTTACGGATATCAAATGTACACTAAAAAACTAACTTAATTTTTTCAAAATCACTTGTACTCACCATTTTTATTCAAAAATTTTCAAAATCAAATTTTGCCAAAAGGCGGGAATGTACATTGAAGCATTTAAATGTACATCAGCTCAAAAATTATTTTTTGGAATTTGAAGTGATTTTTGAATTACTTTTAAATGCTTCTAATATACATTCCCGCTCAAAAATCACTTGTACTTACCATTTTCATTCAAAATTTTTCAAATTCAAAATTTTTCCTAAAAGACGGGAATTTATATCGGAAGCATTTAAATATACATCAGTTCAAAAATCACTTTTTGCATTTGAAGTGATTTTTGAATTTGAACTGATGTACATATAAATGCTTCCAATGTACAATCTCGCCTTTTTGACAAAAACTTGAATTTGAAAATTTTTGAATGAAAATGGTGAGTACAAGTAATTTTGAGAAAAACTAAGTTAGTTTTGTAATGTACATTTGATATCCATAAATGAACATATTAAGTTTGTGTATGAACAATAACGTCAAATAAATGAACATCTAAAATACTAGTTTGGACAGTTGCTTTTTGAATTTGAACTGATGTACATTAAAATACTTCTAATGTACATTCGAGAGTACCATGTGCATCGAACTCTCGAGTGTAGGATCTACCCTTTGCATGTTTCCATTGTAGGAAAAAGATACTACTTGACTCTCACCGGCTACCTCCTTGCGAACTTATTCTATTTAAATGGCATTGCACTTACAGATTTCCGTGCAACCCACATAACACTTAAGAATTTACCGTCCTCAAGAGGAATGGGCATTTACGTTCCTGGAAAAGGATACATAAGTAGAAGCTTCAGATGCACATAGCGATGATCACAATCAAGAATGTACCGCAACCAAAACTTGTGAAAATGCCAGAATTGGAGTTCAAAGTTCTTCCCACCTCGCTTTGTGATAGTTCCCCGCCCCAATAACATAAACAGAGGAAATTTTGTCCGCTCCATATTCTAACCACCAAACAAAAAAGGTGTAGACAATAATATAATCGCCAAATGATTAAAATTTTATACAAAGGCATTACATTTAACACCAATCAATTGACACAAAATTATTTATACTACCAAATAACACCAAATTATATGTATTTAAATCCAAGTATCGAAACAGTACCTTAAAAAAGCTGGAATGTACACACAACAAAATTTTAATAATAAAGAAAAAACTTACAAAGTTAGGGCTTGAGAGCGCCGACGACTCTTGCCAGAAGCCACACCACCTTCACATGGAGAAACGATGACTCTTGACGAATGTTGCCGGAATGAGATCGTGCTTGAGTGCTGGGAGGAGCCGCTGAAAATGTGGGGGTGGGGGAGGGCGGAGAGAATGCAACGAATGGGTTGCGGGGAGGAAGTAAGCAACGTGCGACTGAATTGGGGAAGAAGGGGAAGATCTTATTAACAAAACTGCTAATTAAATAGCGTCCGACTTAAAGTAAGCCGCCATTTTAATTAGCGGTTCACCTTGGAAGAAGCCACTACTTAATTGGAGGTCTCTTGGGCGCGATTGCTAGCTAATTCAATTAGCGGTTCTACTGGCCTTCGAAGTAAGTACAATTTCATATTGCTTTCTTATCAATTGTATTCCAAGTTTCATTGTAGCTCACTGGACGAGTTCGTGATATCATGGATTTATATAGAGTTTTCCCTCCTTATTTATGAGCTAAATCGTGCGTCATTGGAGCTCTTTGGAGCTATTTATACTAATTAGCGTATATAGTCGTGGTTTTGTATTTTCATGTTGAATTGCAGGTTTTAGGGAGTTTTCTCTCTTTTCTGAGCCATATTGAAGGAACCACGGCTTTACAAGTGGTAATAAGGCACGTAGAAGTTATCAAGAGCATTATAGATGAGTTACGAGGTCTCGAGACCTCTAAAGCGTGAAGATTGAGTGCTGAAAGCTAAGAGATCTAGAAAGACGTGTCCTGATCGGGCAGAACATGGCCCGATCGGGCAAAGATTATTAAGATCAGGTGGTGATGTTTCGTACCCGATCGGGCAGGCTTGCCCGACCTGATCGGGCGAGTGACCCAAGTTGCTGCTGCTGTTTGTACGTGAAGAATGGAAAAGCTCACTTCAAGCTCAACCCAACCCGATCGGGCGCCCTTGCCCGACCCGATCGGGCGGATCTCGTTTACCCCCTGCTGCTGCTGCTGTTACGCTTCAAGGGAGAGAGCTGGGCAGATTTTTTTTCTTTGGCTTGGCCCAATCGGGTGGGCCATTGGCCCGATCTGGTTATTGACGCGGAGCGCTAATTTGTTTATCTTTAAATTCCGCTTTTAATTAGATATGAGGGGCTATTATAAATAGCTAAGCTTCATTATTTTGAAGACACTTTTCATTATCTTTATATTCCAGCTTTCATTAATTTAGTTTTAATTGCTTGCTTAGAGATTAAACACTTTAGATTAGTTCCAAAGGTGATTGAACCTTGGATTATTTTCAATAAAGGTTGTTGCTTTCCGTCAATGGTGCTATTCTTTACTCTTAATTTCTCTATTTAATTCTCAATTGCTTAGTTTTGATTGTCGAATTCATTCATGATGCAAGGTTTAGGTTTTTATATTAGATTCTTCATTGTTGATTCGATTATGAGTGAGTATCAGTCTTATTTCTAGGGTTTTAGGGAGGAAAACCATGTTTATACCATGATTCATATCTAAATTGCTATTAGTTTCTAGGTTTTGATTAGATTGATTATGGTGTGAATTGTTCTTGATGAGTAATTAATGTTATTGCAGTTTCATTGGTTGTTTGTGGTTAATAATTGTTTGTACAGATCTGTCTTACTTTTAGAGGCCCAAGTACACATCAGTAATTCTGTTATGTTAGTGAATGCGCAACATATGTTGAATTATGAACGTTAAGACTTAACCATAGCTTAACACGTGCTCTAAACTCTCGATTCTTGACCTAGGTTTTGATAGTTTTTTTATCCTTTTGATTGGTATAAACATGGTGGGCCGAATTAATACCCTAGACCTTTAATTCAAAGTTTAATTCCCTCTTTTATATTGTTTTCTTTAGTCTAAATAGTAGTTCAACTGATTCTTGTCTGATCTTGTCTGAAGTAGCTGTTTAGCTGAATATTAATTTAGAAACTCTGTCTCTCTGTGGATTCGGCCCTACTTCCCTTGATTATTGTTATTAGAGGAATTTAGGATTTATCTTTGATTCGGTGATACGACTTTAGCCTATTAGTATACTAGAACTCCATTTGAAGCTGCATGTCGATGGGGTTTCAAATTGCCCATCATGATGTTTTTAAATTTTGTTTCGCTAAAGAGCATGGAGGTTCGACTCTTCTTCAAGGCATAATATTGAGAATGTTTTCCGCCTTCATATTCAATACCATTAACAACCTACCTTTAAATTCAATACCATTTAAACGATATAGTTTGACTGGCACATAATTTATTAAGAGCAGTTGATTATTGATATTTGTTTTAGCACATGAAGTACATGTTGTTGGGGTTGGGGGTTGGTGGGGTTATTAAATCAATTATAATGTACATGTTAGTGGGACCCACTAATATCAAAAAATAATATTTTTATTGAACTCACAACCTTTATATATAGAAGCGTATTAACTAATGTGGGACACACGAATAAATGAAGTGTATTGATTAATATGGGACATATGGATTATTTATTTGTGTTTTCTCCGATTCTTTACTTCCTTCTCTGTCATGTACGGTAATCTTTCTCCCTTTATTTTATTTACTATTATTTTTTCCCTCTTTTATACCACTAAACCTTTTTTGTTTGTTTATTTTCTTTTTCTTTCTTATTCGATTATTAATCTTTACTGGTTGTATTTTCCTCTTTTTATAACTAATATCTATTTTTTGCCTCTAACTTTTTAAAAACTAACCTAATTGATTTTTTAATCATTTTTCATATGCATCATTATCATTATGGTTTTCAATATATCAACGCGATTTTTCCTTTTTCAAAAAACTCTACCATTTAATTTTAAGAATGTTACCATCTAATTTTCGAAAAACTCTGCCATCATTACTATTATGGTTTTCAAAATATCAATGCGACTTATAGAATGTTATGACGTTTTAGTTTCTTAGTTCATAAAAAGACACGAAATCAGGATGAGAATCAAGCATATGGCCTCTTGAAATTGGGAGGCATGTTGTAACAAACTGAGTTATCCTTCACTCTCTTAATATTTTAATAATCAGAGTGTCTTTTCCTAGTTTCATTTATAATGTTTAGTAGTTTAGTATTGATCTTTTGTATGACAAGAAAGTGTTCACGCCTTATTTGGTTATAGTATGACAAATATCAAAAAGCCTAGTAAAATTTTTTATTGTAATAAACCTGTTAGAAATGCCTTGAATATTTGTTGGTTCGAATAACCAAGCACGGGTGGTTATATAAACCCTTAGGTTAAACCTATAGCCGTATTGAATTTAGTATTCATTCATCTGATTATCTTAGTGTTGCATAAGACTATTTTGTATTCTGTTTCTCTCCTGATAAAACTACTCTCCCTGTGGTCTGGTGGATGTAGCTATCACATTGCTAGTGAACCACGTTAAACTCTGTGTGTTATTTATCTTTCACGTTCTTATATTGTTCTTTATCGCCTCCTCTGTTACAACAGAACCTAAGAATTTGAAAAGTAGAAAAATATATATGGAACTGATTAAGATCTATTATGACTTAATTGTATGAAGTCGGACAAACAGGAATTATGTGTTTGACACTAGACTAACTTGATAGTTGAAGACGATTTTGATTCTTTAAATTAGGCAAAACTATTAGGCAAAGTCTTATAAAAGACGGTTTTACATTAAAAGCTTAATGTAAGATCAGTCCAATAAGCCAACTAAAATCCCAATTACGCGTGTCACACGTTAAGGAGCCCAGACAAATTGATTTTTCAAACTTTTCGACCTAAAACCTTAACTTTTGCTTCTTCTTTTTTAACTTTTCAACCTAAAACCTTAACTTTTGCATAAAATCCATAAGTCTTGGGGCTAATGGTGTGAAGGGAATGACAGGGGTGGTGGGAAGAAGGGTGCCTTGAAAAAATGCCTATTTGGCCTATTGGACTAGTCTTATATTAAGCTTAATGTAAGAGTTTTAAACGATATGTTAATATTTAAAAGTTCAAGGTTTTATGTTCAAAACTTATGTTTTTACTGAATATGCGTTAGAAAGGCCAATCCCTCCCCTACGACACCAAAAAACCGGGCCGAATAAGAGCTCGCCCGCTTCCATAGAACAATATCGTGGCAACGTAGACTTAAGTGGTTATATTGGATCCTTGGGAACCATCACAAGTACGGCCGGCCTATATTTAAACGAGAATGCCGTGTCGTCCAGCGGAGCCTAGAAGAAGGTGACTCACGCAGACAGCTGACTCCTTTTCAATAGAAAAGAATAACCAAACCAACCCAGCTGGCTGGTCAATCTCAGAGATCTTATCGGCCGGCAAACCGGAGACGGACGACCACGGTCCCGACCTTACCAGCACCGAAGGTGTACTAATCAATGAACTTTTGAAACCTACTTTTTCTTTCGTTTCTGACAAAATCAACCAAGCTAAAGCGGTCACGACAACATCCAAAGGTTACCTTTGGATTCTAAAGATTTAGCTTCTTATGATGACTTGGTCGAGAGAGTACAATACATTGGTGTAAAAGATTGAATATTTGTTAATATCGATTCCACATATGATATTAGTTATGGATTTTATGCAAAAGTTAAGGTTTTAGAGCGAAAAGTTAAAAAACGCAGAAAGTTAAGGTTTTGGGTCGAAAAGTCAAGAAATCAACTTGGTTGGGCTGTTTAGCTAGCGTGTGCCGCGAATCATGAGCTTCACTAAGGCTTATTGGGTTAGTTTGAGGTTAAGGATTAACTTAATACCATCTTATAGTAAACTAACTCAAACTATTATTAATAATTTATATTTCTCTCTATTGTTTTTATTGGATCATTATTTACTTAGCAATATTAAAATACTTCAAAAAATATTTTTTCAAAGTTACATATTGTGATACTTACAGGGTCCTCGAAAATATTGGGAACAACTCTAATGCTATTGTGAAATTATTTTCATAGTACGATAAAGAGGGAATCATTTACATAACAACAACAATTTGCTTGTAGGCTCGTAAAAAATACTAGTAATTTGGAATAAAAAACTCTTACATTGTCTAAGAAAGCTGATATATCACGTGGTTTAAAGGGATAGAAGGACGAGGACACGTCAAATACACATATTTTTGACTGCGCATTCACGTGGTCCGCGGAGTTGCAAAGTTCTTTTTGGTGCAAGCTTCATAGTGGAGTTAGCGAATTGCAAGTATAAATCAATGGCTCCCGGAGAGCTATAATGGCCATTGTAAGATTGAATCATTTCCTTCTCTCAAAGTAAAAGACATCACCAATTCTCATATACTACTGGTCACATTAGTAGATCTTTTTAGTAACTTATATATTATCTTTTCACTGTCTAAATCAATTCAAAATTGTCAGTAACCCTTCATTTTAATAGCAGTTAACCTCCCCTCCAAAATAATCGTAACCTCCGTTCAAAAGTCAGTAATTCTTACTCAAAGAGTTAGTAACCCCTGAATAATTGGTAAATTTCGGAGTAACCCCGGCCTAACCCCTCTAAATAGCCAATAACCCACAAAGCACTTGATAACTTCCCTAAAACACTTTGTAATCCCCGTAAAATAGTTATTATATATGTTTCACACGATTTATTAATCATGCGTCAGGCCAAACGCAGGACTTCCTCAAAAGACATTGAGTCATTCCAATAAAAATAATACAGTCCAGTAATTGATGAGCTGGAGTATTAAAGGAGCATCAAAGTCGATCATTATCCCAAGATACGCTGCTACACTATACATTATCCCAATACACATGTTTATGGGTTGTTTCTCCCTTAACGGTATGTTCTTTTTAACTTATTGTTACTTATCTGAATTTATCTTATTTAGGTTTTAGATCAGTATATGGTGCCTAACCTGATCAATTAGAAGAGTTTCCTATCTGTATAGCCACATAGAAGAACCCATTTTTTCAACTTATTTTCATTCTTTATTAGAAAAATAAGTTCATATTACTAAAAATAAGTAAAAAGAGAAAATGTTTAATCTTGTCACAAACCAAGTTTGAATAACTTTACTTTATTTCACCTCAAGTTCAGTGAACTAAACTTATTTTGGTCGAACTGCACTTATTTTTTGAACTGAACTTGTTTTTACCGCATTATATTGTTTTTCTTCTTTGCACAACTAATAGCTACTAAACTGCACTTATTTTTACTATATTGCACTTATTTTTGGTAAATTAATATTATTTTACTGAAATAAATCTATTTATACCGAATATTATTGTTGTAACTTAAACTGAACAAGATCTGTTCTAATAATCAAATAAGAAAAAATAACTTGAAAAGAACAAACTTAAAGTCTAACTGGACAGGAAGTCTCAACGACACTCCAATTGTTTTAACGGAACTGCCTGCTCTTTTAGGTTGGATAGGAGTATTCCTTAGACTTATAGGCTTTCCCTAACTTTCAATCTCGTACGTAGTCCTGTAGCATGCGTGGATTTGGAGCTTTTAATGTAGTCTAAATTAGTGTTGGAGTGCTTCATAAAGCTATGAATCAGTTGATCGAGGAAATAATTGTTTAGGAGTGGCCTCTTTTTTGGGTAGCTTTGGGTGCAACGAAAGTCTAACCTTAGTTGTTTTTAGAAAAGAAGTGGTCCGAACGGACTAGTTTTTTTAAAAAAGAAGTGGTCTGAACTCCGTTCGAGTACTAATGTGCCAAACATATGAGAGTAGGGGAAGGGAATCTCTACCCTCAAAACGCCTCTGATAGGGATTGAACCCCTAACTTTAAGGTTGGAAGAATGCTCTCCTTACTACTAGAACAAAAACTACTTGGTAGTCCAATCTTAGTTGATTTAGGATAGTGAATACGGCTAAAAGGTTAATTCTAAGGATTATATAAGCACCCGGACTTGATTATTCGAACCAATAGATCCTAATTCAAAGCATGTTCGACAGTAATGAAATGAACATGCAAGTTTATTAATAAAAAGAAGATATGGAAGTGTGATACGCAACGCATTATGCTCTAGTGGATCTAAGTTGCTATTGTTGTTGTGATCATGATTCATGGCCGCATCCAAAATTTACAGCCCTCATACCAACTAAATTTTTTTACTAGTGTGAAAGATCGACTGGATGGATTAATTAGGCTGAGGGTTCGATTAGAGTCTAAGACAACACGATTCATAGCAACCGAAGTCGCAGCAGATGGATTGATCTTTAGGCCATTTGATATGTTTGTATTCTTCTCATACAAGGGATTTGATTGTGGCAAGAGTATACAGCAGGTCTGCAGTCTGCTGGTGAAGGAAAATGCAAAAAGAGATTTCCTTGCAGCCTTGATTTTAGAGGGCAGTGCTTGGCCGATACTTCTTTAGGTATCAAATTTCTGGTATGTACCTTTGTTGTGCATTACTTCATTTCTTTCATGGTTGCAAATTTGGAAAAATATGTCCAACTCTATTATCCACGTATTATTTTGTGCTATTGATCTTCTTCTTTATCTGTTTTTCTTTATAGAAATTATTAAGGAAACCATAATTTTGGGTATTGTTTAGTAAAGATTGATTAGTTCATTGTTCATATATAGGTCATGGTTTGAATAACTTTTTTCCAAAATCATTAAGAAGTTCACCAAAAAGGAGAAAGAAAATAGGCATATAAGAGCCATGAACAACAACTCAAATTACCGTTATTAGATTTTTGGTTCAAGCCATGTAATGGAAATTGAATGGTAGATTATTAGATATTTGATTCGTCTTAATGCATATAGCCAAGTGGGGTCTTATTTGATTTGTCTTAATGCATTCGATTATAATATCAATATTTTATAATTTTTACTTATCAATAATCAGAGATATTAAAGTTCAAAGTATCCCATCAGATAATGTAAAAAACGTTGCGAGTATTGCTAAATAAAGAAAATATTACTCATAGTATGCAGTGAGTGGGGGTTTGTTATGTCCTGGCCTATTTTTTTAGGTATCGTCTAAATACAGTAAGGGTCATTTGGTTCGAGGTTTAGAATTGAAAGGCTATGGAAACAAATAAATGAAGAGATAATAGTAACAACATTGGTTATAGTTATTAGATGTTTGGTTCAAGTCATGTGATAGAAAAGATATGGTAACCATTACCAACAATTAAAGGATTTTGTTGCATGAGGGGGAGAGAAAGGTAACAAATTGGAAGAGTGCGTTACCACCAAGTAATGGTAATAGATTGATAAAGGGACAAACCAAACAAGAAGAAAGAGAATTGATAATTGATTCTGTTTCTTGGGAGTCCAAAATTAGTGAACCAAACAACCCCTAAATCTAATTCTCCCCACAGAATCCCTTTCAACCTTTCCATTCCCTCGCTTGCCTTCTCACTCACGCTCCCATAGAAGCTCAAAGAGCAAGCCACCAAGTAATTTTTTGGAGCATCCGGTGGAGTAGAAAACCAGTAGAAAACACCATGACTGCCTGACGGTAAATTTTTTATTTTGCCGATCGAAGCGTAAGTAAGCTTTGAGCGTCCAAATTAGCTGGCCAACCATATGGTGAGGTGCTCAAAATATATGCCCAACTATATGGCCAATATAATGGTCTTTTTTCGGACGCCCCAAGCCTTTTTTCTATCATAAGAATGTTTTAAATTTTGGTGATGGTTGTGGTAGTCGTTATTGTTAGTGGTGGTAATAGTGGTTGGGGATGGTGATGGTTATGGTTGTAGGAAATGTGAAGGAAGCGGTCGTAGATGGAGTTGTTTTGAATGGAATGGAAAGAGAAGGGGAGAGAACAAGATTTTTTTTTGTAATTTTCTCTTTTTTTGTCCTAATAGTTAAGGGAGCTACTTGTCACTAGTCCTCCCCACAACTTGGAAGTCCCTATGCATGAGCGACCCTAATCTTTTAGGGGTGCTTGAATGGGCCCTAAAGACAGTATATCCCTATATAGACGAGCTTCTCTTATGCTCAAACATGCAGATCCAACATATTTTGGGATGATGAAAACGATGGGCCTTCAACTTTTCTAGTTGGACGCTTAGAAAGTATACTTGGTGCATGGCATACGGCTTGATAGTTTGATACTCTACGGAAGGTTTTAGAGTGTTCCGGCACTTGTATATATATTCTAGCATTGCGTTGTGTTGATGCTTCTAGCAAAGAAGGGTATAGAGCACATCTATACAAATTTTACGGGGTATATAAAAAACCTCCTTGTGTAGAGAGTTTCCCTAAATAATTAATGGAATAAAAACGAAGAGCAGGTATATATATGATGCATAGAACTCTTTCTTACTTACTAGTGCATAGACATTTTTCTACTTAGCCAACACGTGACACTTATCCTAGCAAAACTTCAGAGTCGTTACTAGTTGTTCAACGAGATTGTGCCGAGTAGGCCACGTGCAGTGATGAAACTAAGTGTCAACACATGACATATTGCTATAGCTTACATTGCTTAATTAAAGTACGAAAACTTGACGCACTTATAAGGTTTACTTCTAAGGTTAAGAGGGAGAAACTACTACTATATATAAACTATAGAAATGAAGAGGACCACTTATAAAGAAAAAACACTTAATGAGTGGCGAACCGCAAATAGGGACTCACGAAAAGCAAGAGGGAGCTCAAAGGGACAAACATGCATGGGGAGCAAACAACAAGAGATCATATGTTCTTAAGCCACCTCTAAAACATAAAATAAAGGTTTTAGAGGCATTCCCCAATCAACAGTAAGAAACTGACAAAACCAATAATTAGGTTTAATGTTTTTGCTTGGTTTCATTAATTACAAACAAGCTATTTATACAAGCGAAGTTACGAGGTTTTGGAGCCCATATGTGCATACAAACAAGTCAACCCACTCTAATTACATTTAAGCGACTAACACCCCCTCAAGTTGGAGCTTGAGGGTCACAAATGCCCAACTTGCAAAGTAAATATCGAAACTGCCGGTGGCCTAAAGCCTTAGTGAAAATGTCGGCCAACTGTTCAATACTGGAAACATGACTGGGAGAGATGGAACCATCCTGAACGGCATCGCGAACATAGTGACAATCAACCTCAGTATGCTTTGTGCGCTCATGGAAAACCGGATTTTGCGCTATATGAAGAGCAGACTTGCTATCTCAAAAGAGACGCATAGCCCATGGTTGGTTAATTCCAAGACACAATAACAAAGCTTTTAACCATTTGAGCTCACAAGTAACAGCCGCAAGAGAACGATATTCGGCTTCAACAGAGAAGCGAGAAACAATAGGTTGTTTCTTGGTCTTCCAACAAATGGGAGACGAGCCAAGAAACACGAGCCACCTAGTCAGAGAACGACGGGTCAGAGGGAAACTAGCCTAGTCAGAGTCGCACCAACCAGAGAAGGACAAATCACAGTCAGCACGAAGCAGAATACCCTGTCCCAGACAATCCTTCAAATAGCGAACAGTGCGCAGAGTAGCGTCCCAATGCTCCTGGCAAGGAGAATGCATAAACTGAGCCAAGATATGTACCGTGTATGCCAGATCCGGGCGTGTGAAGGATAAGTAAATGAGGCGTCCTACAAGGCGACGATAAGACTCAGGGTCACGGAGAGGTGAGTCCTTGACAAGGGCAAGATGATGATTCTGCTCAATAGGAACAACTGAGGGCTTGCACCCTAGGAGACCAGTCTCGGTGATATTGTCTAATGCATATTGACGCTGACACAGAAAAAGACCTTCAGGGTTACGAGCAACTTCAATACCTAGAAAATACTTCAGAGTCCCCAAGTCCTTCATATGAAAGCACTCACTCAAGTACTTTTTGAAGTTCACTAATGTTGCGTGATCGTTCCCAGAAATAATGAGATCATCCATATAAACCAAGACACTGAGCTGAGTAGCCCCCTGATGAAGAGTGAAGAGAGAGTAGTCGGAGTAGGACTGTCGAAACCCAAAGTGCTTTAAACTAGCAGCAAGCTTAGCAAACCAACACCGCGGAGCCTGGCGCAACCCATATAGTGACTTCTTTAAGCGACAAGCCAAACCAGGACGACTAGGAGTAAAGCCAGACGTAAGTTTCATGTAGACTTCCTCATCTAAGTCCTCGTGAAGGAAGGCGTTATGAAAATCCATCTGGTGAAGCTCCCAGTTTTTCGCCGCAGCCACGACAAGAAAGGCACAAACATTGACCATTTTAGCAACAAGGGCAAAGGTCTTAGTATAATCGATGCAAGCTACCTGATGATTCCCAAGTGTAAAAAGACGAGATTTTAAACGCTCAACACTCCCATCAGAATTGCACTTTATTTTGTACACCCATTTGCAACCAAGCGCAGTTTTCCCGTGGGGAAGAGATTCCATGACCCAAGTACCATTATCTTCCAAGGTAGTGATTTCTTTTTGCATGACATTCCGCCAATGGCATCGCGCATGGCCTCACGAAATGACCGAGGCTCGACCCCACTACTAAGAGCGGAGAAATTATTACAATTCACAAAGTGTGCTAAAGGATAAGGAGTACCTGAGGAATCAGATGAAGACGACGAACTTTGGACGGGACTCGATTTCCGAGGGGCATGGGTGACAAAATCTCGTAACAAAACAGAGGATGGTTTCACACAATGACCACAACCAACATCCGGATGAGATGAGGAGTCAGGTGATGCTGACGTGGGCTCAGATACAGAAACGTCCACCTCTTGGACCATAGGAGGAACGGACAAACGAGGACTAGGGATAGGCTCAGGGATAAGATCAGCGTGATATGGGCCTTTTGGACCTGATGAATCCGCGTGGCTATCAAGGGGAAGCGGTGGCTTACTTAAATCCTCAAGGCCAAAAGGCGCATGGGCATCATCACTAATGATCTCATCATCTAAGAAAATATAAAAATTACCAACAACCTGCTCATCTCCATGTACAAAGTCCGAAAGAGATGCATACGGAAATTCGTTTTCATGAAATGTAACATCCTTAGAAACAAAGAATTCCTCCGTATCATGATCAAAAAGGCGCCACCCCTTTTTACCATGTGGATAACCCAAAAATACACCGCCTTCCACGGGGCGCAAATATATTTCCTTTTCCCTTGAGAATATACGCAATGCACAAACAATCGAAAACACGCAATGCATCATAAGACGGGGGAGTAATAAACAATATGTCGAAGGGCGTTTTATCATTGAGAATACCACATGGAGTACGGTTAATAAGATAAACCGCACTAAGGACACATTCTCTCCAAAAACGAAGCGGAAGATTGGCTAGAAACATCAAGGCGCGGGCGACATTAATTATATGTTGGTGTTTCCGTTCCACTCGCCCGTTTTGCTGGGGAGTCCCCACATAAGAGTTTTGGAACAAAATGCCAACACTAGAAAAATAATCAACCATACACTGAAATTCCGTGCCATTATCACTCCTTATGATTTTTACTGTGGTTTCAAACTGACGATCAACCATAGCAAAAAAAGAACTGAAACCTTGTGAACCTCTTTCTTATTGCGCAATAAATATACCCATACACCTCGGGGAAAATACATCAACCAACGTAAGAAAATACACAGCATCACAAGATGAGGGTGTACTGTAAGGACCCCACAAGTCACAGTGAACCAATTCAAAAATACGAGTAGCTTTAATGATACTAACAAGAAACACATCACGAGTTTTCTTTGCTAATGGGCACGTAATACATGCTTTATTCAAACATTTAGCACTAGAACTATAACTAAATCTAACAGCAGGAACTAACTTGACAACTCGATCAGAGGGATGCCCTAGCCGACGACGCCACAATCCGAACTCTGTCAACCCCGGAACCATCACCGCATGCACAGTAGGAAGACCCCAGAAGTATTATAGTCCCAATCAGATTCCCCGAGCGTAAGGTCCTATATAACACACAAAGAGTTAGTGAATTGTACGTACTTTACATTTAGCATCGTCGATCAATTGTGGTACATAAATCAAATTACAATTCAATTTGGGAACAAATAGGACATTCTCCAAAACAAGATGTTGAGAAATTACAACACGTCCAACAAGAGTAGCGAACACACGTTCGCCGTCAGGCAATCCCACAGGTCTGTTACATATAGTACGGGCCTCACAAAGACAAGAAAAATTATTCGTGACATGGTGAGTTGCACCCGTGTCAAGAATCCAGTCCATAGAAGGAAACATACCAGTCATACGATCAAGAGAAGATGTTCTTGCATCATTAATCATGTTAAGCAAAACCTGTACTTGTTATGGCTTTAATTCATTCAAAGTGGGATGTGCACTGCTTTCGGTAACGTGGTCAGTCACATCATAAGCACAAGCATCAGTGTACGGCCCGCGACCACTCCCAGCAGATGTAGGTGCTGCACCATGGCCCTTAGCAATCCGGTTGAGCTCTTCCCACTAGTCTGGATACCCATGTAATTTAAAGCATGAGCTTTGTTCATGTCCACGTGCCTTACAATGATGACAAAATAATCTGCCAAGATCAGACCTTTCGCCACGGATTTTATTGCGTTCAACCTGTAATGAGAACGTTTGGGCATCCTCCTGCACAGCCTTCCCTCGTGCAATGTCGCGAGATTTCTCCTCTTGAAGCAGTGCTTGATAGGCACGATCAAGGTCCGCGGGTGGAGATTGCGAGAGGAGGTTAGAGCGAACCGTGTCGTACATATCATCATCAATTCCAATAAAAAATTGATTTAGTTTTTCTTCTTCTCTTTTTATGACTACCTTCCCAGCCACATTGCACTTACACAATCTGCAAGAACACGCAGGAAGTGGTTTAAGTTGGTGAAGTTCATCATACAAACTCATGAGCCTATTGTAGTAGTCATCAATGGTCAACTAACCCGTAGTTGCTGCAATCTCGACCAACTAGCCACGAAAAAGCGTTTCTCAAGAGATGTAGTTGTTTCCGGAGAGAATTACATGTGAAATTACTTTCCCTGGCTGATCTCCTGACACGAGGAAGTACGGTGATGTAGGATCGATTTTATCTTCCTTCATCATCTCCGGCGACTTGCGATATCACGCTGGTTCTACAGACTCCGCGGGACGTGTTGACAAGGAAGAAGGTGAAGCTATCGGTTCAACAGAGTAAAGGCTCTAGTACCATGACAAAACCAATAATTAGGTTTAATGATTTTGCTTGGTTTCATTAATTACAAACAAGCTATTTATACAAGCTAAGTTACGAGGCTTTGGAGCCCATAGGTGCATACAAACAAGTCAGCACACTCTAATTACAATTAAGTGCCTAACAGAAACATATTTTTTGGGTGCCCTAACCTCAATTGTGATTAAGAACAATGACCAAATCAATCTCTAATTCGAAACACTTGTGTTTACTATATGTTTTCTCTCTTCTAAAAGCTTTTTACATCACTAGATTTGGAAGTTAGGAGATTGTGAGGTTTGACCCATTATTTTAAATTACAAGCCCAAAAAAAAAAGTTTTTCGGATATTCAACTTATCCGAAGTCTCAAATTAGTTAATACCCTTATTCGATTCGTTTATCCGATTTGAAAGCATGTATTCGACCTAATCGAATTCCAAAATTTTGATATCTGAAATTTCAGTTCGGATAGTCAGTTATTTGGATTCGATTTTGAAAGCAGGTATCCAACCTAAATATACGAATTCCAAAAATAGAATATTTGAAATTTCAGTTCAGATAGTCGGTTATCTGGATCTGCGGACCCCTAATTAGAACAATGAGATTGTAATTTACAGATTAAAACAATGAGTGTACTACGGGTATCTACAACTTATAGTAAAATAGTTAACATTTATTATTGCAACTTAATTGACACTTAATGCGACTAAATTTTCAAATATATATTAGATTGAATCATAAAAACTTAGTAATTACTATAATTAGTGGTTGTTTGGTTGACAAACAAATTCATGGGAATTGGAAAATCCTGGGAAATACAATGTTGATAAACTGTTTGGTTAACCAAAACACAAGAATTTGTTTATTGCAAAACTTTACAGGAGTCAACTACCGGAGACAATCCAATTATCTCATATTTATTTTTTTTCTTTACGGAAGCATGCATTTAGTTTCTAATTAATACAATGGGTATTTACAACTCTATGTAACTCTAATGAGATGAGAATTCTTTTTTGAAGGGAATAAGAAAATTATCATTGATAAACGCTATACGACATTTACAACAACAACTATCCTTAAGTAAAGGATAATTAAGAGCATCCATTTGAAAATTTTCATACAATTTACTAATATAAACACTTCGGTACAACTTGTCTAATATGGCGATTTTCCAACCATAAACTAATTTTGAGGAGCCATTATCTTAATGGCCTTCTGAGGTTCATCTTGATGTAATTGATCTTTAACCAATTAAACCACTTTCTTAGATCTTCAATCATGTAAACAAGAAAATAAAACAAGACGCTCATAGCGAGAGTAAATAAAAACCATCACATAAGAAAAGGTAATTAATAAAAATAATTAAACTAAAAATTAACATAAGTAAATAAGTAAGCAACAAGAAGAATAAATGTACGGGTTTGCACTAGTAACAAGAAGCCCCCTCCCATATTTAAAGAAGGCTAGGATTTTAGAGGAAGGGAAAGAGCGAAAAAGGAGATCATAATAATAAAAGGAGAATTCTAACTTTTGCATAATTATACAAGTTATCTATTAACAGAATGTAAAAAAAAAAAAAATTATCACCAATTTTTATTTGCGGCTTGCCGCACGATTAACCAACCGTGTGGCGCACACACAATGACTCTTTTAGTGGGGGTCACCAACTATTCTAGTGGGTTACCAAGTGTTTAGTGGGTTATTGATTATTTATGGGGAAACTAATTAACTTTTCTAAGGGGGGTTGCTAACTGTTTTAATGGGGTTACTAATTTTGGGGGTTACTTAATGTTTTAGGGGTTACTAACTCTTTGGGGAGGGTTACTGACTATTTTAGAGGAGTGTTACTGACTATTTTAGAGGAGTGTTACTGACTATTAAGGGAAAGGGTTACCGACAGTTTTACGTGAGTTTGGAGAGTGAAAAAGTAATGTATAAGTTAATAAATAGACCCACCACACCATTAGTTAATGGTGTGGAGGGCCGCATATATAAAAGACATGATATTTTATTACATTCTACGATCTCTATCGTTAAAGTTCTTACAAGTCTACAACCACGACTGCATGTAGGGATGGCAACGGGTGAGATTTGGTTCAGGTGAGCTATCACCCGGTTAGACCAACTCTCATCCATCCATCCGTCACCCGCTAAGACCATCATCCGTATTCCATTTATCCACCACCGCGGGTGTATCGGGTGGATAGGGTGATCACCCTTTTAAGATAATTAAACAAAAAAAGTTAGATCAAACTTGCAACACGGAGTACGGTAGAATTCCTCGGTACGCACCAAAGGCCCTATTAGCCTCAAAACATTATCACAATTTATATATAAACTTCATGTCAAATTAAGATAGTTAAGTTTATGGAAACATGTCGATAATAATCAAAAGGGAAAAAAGTTATACTAATGTAAATAAAATAATAGACATTTAAGAAAATGTAACAAATGGATGGTGAAGCGGGTAATAAACGTGTAATGGGTCAGGTGATGGTTGAAATTTTCTCACTCCAATCCATCCATCACCCATCACTCTTTCACCCGCCACTCGTCCATCACCCATATAACTCGATTTTTCACCCTTTTTGTTTTTCGGATGGACATGTGCTAAATCATCCATTGGATATTGTCATCTCTCACGTAAACAAACGACTATTATACAAGAAGTGGAAACCTAGTTCTAATAACACTCGGCCTAAACAAAAGGATATAATAATTCATTGAATATTGCAATCTCTCACGTAAACAAAAGGCTATTATAGAAGAAGTATATATCATGACACATAATTGCACCATCAAAATTTCACTACTATCATAACACATGACATCACCACCGAAAAAATTGCTTCCGCCGCTCCAATAATAATACTTGTTTCTTATTTTCACAAAAATTAAGGTTAAGTAGACACGTTAATTAATGCAATGATTGAAGTACTTGTCACAATAATACACCGACTTTAAAGAAATAAAGTAAGACATATTAAGACAATGTAATAATGACAAGTACATTGAGGGAATATTTTAGAATAAACTATTATGGGGCGTCCATTTTTCAATGAAAAACTTAGGATAATTTTGGCATTTAAATTACTTAAAATATAATGAGGGTTTTTTAGAAATTCAGTACTACCTCCGTTTTTTTTAATATGCACATTTCTCCATTTTGGGATGTTTTTTTTTAATTGGTACCTTTCTACCTTTTGCCATAAATGGAAGGTTGGCCCACCTAATTATTACACTTCTCTCCTACTTTTTCTTTCCTTCTCTCTACCTTTTTCACTTTTTCCTTACTTTTACTAATCTTCTCTCTTACTTTTGCACTTTTTCCTTGGTTCAAGTGAAAAGCCTTAGGTGCATATAAAAAAAAACGGAGGGAGTATAATTTAATAAAAATATAACAAAAGTAACAATTTAGAAACCTAAAATGAAATATTAGTACTATATTATGGGGTGAAGGGAGTAGTATAATACACAAATCTAAAAAAACGAAAAAATTATGACCAAATAATCGAATTTTTAGAGAGCGTAAAATTTGATATTAATGTTTTTTTGTTGTGATGTCAGTTGGAGGCTACATACTACATTTGTAAAATTACTTTCTCCGGCCTAAATTATTACTTTTGGAACTCCTTTAGGCACATAATTTTTGATAGAGTGCTTTGATTGTTAATTGTGACCCCTATTTCCTTATGAATGCGGATGTGATAGAAGTCAATATATAATTTTTTATGGAAAAGGAGTGTGGGTTCAAATAGTAATTGTAAATGTGTTAAAAGTTGACAAGGGTTAACAAAATACTATCTTCATTTCATAATAAGTGATACACTTCATGTTTTCACGCTTATTAAGACATTATTTTAAACATTAATATCTATAATTATCAATAAGTAAAAATTATAAAAAGTTAGATGTTAAAAAAATGCACGTTGAGACGAAGCTAATAAGATATCACATGACTATGTTTTTCTTAAGAGATAATTAAAGTCTAAACTGTGAATAGTAAACACTTATAAGTGTGTCACTTATTGCGGAGTATGATGGTAGTATGGCATTTTTATATAGATTAAAACAATAGGAGTATTTGCTTATTTTCAAAAATAGATGAGTAAATAGGAAAAAAAAAATAGAGTTCAAAGCAAAGTATAGAGGTTGATTTGGGACGCAGAAAATGATCATTATTGATTTAATGAATGGAAGTTGAGAGTAGGGATGGCAATGGGTCTTGGACCCAACCCAGATCCAGACCCACAAACCTATTTATAAAGGTTTGGATTCAACTTTTTTGAACCCAGTGAATTTGGGTCGGATTTGGGTCCACAGATTATCAGGCGGGTCTAGGTCTGGGTCCAAAAATATCAGATCTAGACCCAATCCAGACCTTACCCACAGACCCATTTACATAAAAAAATTCAAAAAAAAATTAACTTGTGAATTATGACTTAATGAGTAGGCGTAACTCCATTTAAGACATATAATGATATAAGTTGAAACATATTTAAGATTTTATGAGCTATATTTTGTTAATTGTTTCGATACAAACTTTAACTATGGTCACGCGAACCTATAAAATAGGCGGAATAAATTTATTAGATTAAATAATGTAATTAAACTTGAAATTCAAAAGGACCCTAGACCCATCAGACCCAAAAGATCTAGTTCTGGTTATTAAAACTCCAGACCCCAATGGGTCTGGGTCTGGCAGAAATTATTGGGTATGGTCCGGATTTGGTCAGACGCGCCCCAGACTCGACTCATTGTCATCCCTAGTTGAGAGAGTGGTTAGTGGTGTACACGTACACTTGTATCCTATATTCTAAATCCTATACCTATATAAAAAAGGAGGAAATGATCAAATACAAGTCAACTTTGTAGTAATTTTGACTAATTTAATTTTACCCTTTATACTTTTGTAGAAATTTTGAATATTCTAATTTTACCCCTTATCTAACAATTAACTTATATCTCCTTATCCATATAGAAAAGAAGGAGGTGATTAAATATTACTTAACTAATAACATTTTGTAGTGATTTTAATCTTCCTATTTTACCCCCTTTATAACAACTATTCTATGTGTATGACAATTTAAAATAGCAGAAGGTAGCTAAATATTAACATGTTGTAGTGATTTTTTTGAATTCTTATATTACCTCTTCTTACAATATTAATTGGGAATGTTGGTGTTTTCGTATTAATAATTTTTATAAGGAAAATTATATGAAGTAACCCGTGTTTTAGACATATTTCTAATGTAACCCACATTTGTATGCCTACCGCAAGTAATCCTCAACTTTGTAAAAGTTTTAAAACCTTAATAAATTTTGTTAAATTTACATAGATTTTTGTAACTAACATTTTCATATAAAAGTTCCATTTTCATAAGAAGATTTTTTTCGTTATCGTACAATTACTAATAAAAATTTAGTTCTTTTAATACAAGGTTATATAAATGAAAAATTTGAAAAGAAAGACGGGGTACGACAAGTAGCCATATAGGAATTTTCATCTATGAAACACCGTCTCCAAATTTATCTAATTTTTTGAAATTCTACAAGTAGGGGGTTACTTGATGAAGAAAGATTATTAGAAATATGTGTGAAACACAGGGTGAACTCAAGAAATTTCTCTTTTTATAATTATCATATTATCCCTTATAACAATATCTGTTTGGAATACTGATCTTGTAGTGAGATACATGATTTGTCTTTTCAATTAATGGTATTGTCGTTTTAGAGAGTTGCTGACTTAACTTTAACTAAGAGAAGAAATTTTGTTTTAACATCTTATATTAAGCGAACGTTTTCTGATGTTGATATGTTATAATATTTAGTATCATTCCATGACAATTTTGTACCTAATGGTGTATTGAGTTATAGCATTATTGACTTATTCTCCTTTCTTCCTTTGCTTATACTTAATGTCAATAATGTCTATTTTATTTCTTATATGCTATATATGTTGCCAATACATTTTTTTTCAAACATAAGTGTGTAAACTCATTTTATGATACCGAGCTACATATAAAACACGTACAATGCACATGCCCTTTTACTAGTTATATATAAAAAGGAGAACGTGGTCAAAAGAAGTCAAGGTTTGCAGTAATTTTTTCTTTCCATTTTACCCATATTTTCTTCTCAATTACATACTTATATCTTAGTACTATGTAAAAAAGGGGTATGCATGAGACATTTGAATAATAAATTTATTGTTCCATTTTACCCTTTCCTTTTACCTAAATTTACAAAGTCAAATTTCTTGTTTTTTTTAATTAGCTATTTACCTTGTAGTTTTTGTTTTTTTTTACTTTGCCTTTCTAACTCACATTATCCTTAAGTATCACTTGTAGATATGTAGTGAAACCATAAATGTCATACAAATTAATTAAAGAAAAATAATATAATATACTACAAAGTATTCAAAATTTAAATGACACCCCATTCTTCTTTCTCATACTAAATGATGATAACAACATATTTCAAGATAAATATGATGCATCGTGTTATTAAATATGACGTATTATTTAGGAAAGAATAGTGTAATATAAACTTCACACTTTTTTATTAGGAACTTTTGTGTATATATGTATAGGAGGTTGATCATTGAACAATCATAAGAAATAAAATAAAATAAATTTAATATTAATATATGTGACAGATAGATAATAACACATAGTCGTAATTTAAAAATTAGCGTAATCAACATATTAAGAGGAGCCCGAGTAAAGTCGGGCACTCAAAACTAGTTATAACTAAAAGGTCCACGATTATTCCAAAGTTGAACTTCCTAAATTAAACAAATAATGTTGGTTGTTGGATGCTATTTTTTTCAAAGTCAATGTTGGATACTTCATTGCATGTGCAAACAAAAACAGCAAATAGTCTCTTACATTTACGATGCCGGTTATCAAGCAATGTCTGTTTTAGTGAAATGAAGAGAGTCTTCTAATCTTGAAGTGGGTCTCTCAGCCCGCTTATATATGTTGGGTGGACTCCTACAGAATTCCAGCCTGACAAAACAAATTCTTCTTGCCATCCAAAGAAAAATTAGGTTATGCTTCTTGATTAAAATAATGTGAGAGGTTAAGATTTGATAGCTTAATTTCTTGTTCGATATAGATACACTTAACTTATTTGTCAAAATATTTTTAATTTATATTTTAATTTCTGTAGTTGATAGTTTAAAAAAATATTTGTAACTCGGCCTCCAGTGACCTGTGTGTAAGATCATTCCCTTAGTCTATTCATCATAATCAAAACAAATGATATGGTTGTTAGACATTCAATAGTTTCTCATGTCAGAAGCTATATGATAATACCACCATTTAAATTATTGTAGTAAAAACAATAATACTGTATCCTAAAAAATGGTCATTACTTAACTTTTTACCCTTTTCAATATGCAATGTCTATCTTTG
Organism: Patellifolia procumbens; assembly: GCA_947645195.1. Taxonomy (NCBI): domain Eukaryota; kingdom Viridiplantae; phylum Streptophyta; class Magnoliopsida; order Caryophyllales; family Amaranthaceae; genus Patellifolia; species Patellifolia procumbens. Next base: position 1,959,943 of record CANSGD010000188.1, on the reverse strand, counting down.
ATTTTTTTTTTATATATATATAAAATTATGATATTGTGAAAAAATCATATTACGAGGATTGCGCAAGATCCAACTAACAATGGCACATTGCTATGTTTTTTTTCCCTTAAATATTGTGAAAAGCTTAAAAGATTCTGCTTGATTCTAAATAAAGCAACCAATTTAAAAGGAGGAAAGGAATACCTTTTATAAAGACTTTGTTTCTTCAAAAGGAAGTCTCGACGCCAATTTGAATAAGTAGACCTTATGGATTGCATTGGTGTCTGTCTTCAAGTAGTCGACTTAACTGGTGCAAACAACAATGAGTGGAACAAGCAAACTTTCAAAATTTTGATCTTTATTCATCAAAAGCACACTATTTACAATTGTATAGAGACATATAAGCGAAATTACAATCTATCCCCTGACTCTAACGTAGTAACGTAACTACGAAACTTTGTTTTGACGGGGATAAAACTCTCATTTTCACCCTACATTTCCATACACTAATCAAGCTATTATAAGAATGCGACCCACTAATTAAACTAACAACCCTACAGTGGTAGTGACAAGTGAAAAATGAACAACAACTCCATCATGGAAGTTGAAGAATGAAGGAATTTGAGTGGTGTAGCAGCTAGACCTAGACCATATTAGCAGGATCATCAGCATTTTGATGTGTCCCCGAAAGGGAAGGGATGAGGGGGGCACCGCAGGAGAGAAAGGCAGAGACTGCGGCATTAATACGAAGTTTAAGAGCTTTGAGAAATATGTGACAGAAAGAAGGCCAAAGACCTAGGAGTAGTATCCAAGGGATTATGTACCAAAACACAGGTGTTGGACATATGATTGAAAATATGAATGCAATTGTTATTAGAGATGACCATCCGTGTCGATAATCGAGACGTATTAGGACTACGAGGTGTTCATTATTATCCTCGGTGAGGCAAATTTTGAGGGAAATGAATAGGTAAAGGAGGGATATTGTGAAAACAAGAAGGAAAACTTTGGCAAAGTTTACATGTGGGGATGAATGATTGATGAATTCTGAGAAAAAGAATGAAATGTAAGGTCTAAGAAATCGATTGATGAATAGTAAAAAGATCCACCTTAATTCATAGTAATATAAAGATTCAAGAGTATCATGAAGCAGATGTTGAAAGGGTGAGTTATTTGTTATTCTCATGAGACGTAAAAACAACATTTTGAAAGATGGCCAAATAGATAAGAAAAGGAAGAAAGGGTAGTAGTAGTAAAAAATAGAAGATGGACAAAGGAGACTGAAAATGAGAGCCACATAGAGGGGAAAGAACCATCCATTTGTAGATTGGATAGTAGATAGTAACATGAGAGACCCATTATGTTCATATAAGTGGGTTTCTAAAGAAACCGTAAGAACAAGAACAAGAAAATTGACAAGCAAGACGGGTTTGATGAGGTCGTGTATTGTGATGTTTGGGTAATAAGAGAAGAAATGGAGAAACTCTGGCCTCATCAGCATGTTGATGAGAATGAAGACGAGCCATTTTAGATGGAGGGAGTAAACAAGACCTTGATCTTGAATTAGCTGAGGCATTATGGGTTAATTATTGTGGTTTTTTGGGTGGTTTGTTGAAGAACTGAGGAGAAAAAGTCAGTTCGATCTCTCAAAACGACCCAGATTTCTATCAATTTGAATGGTGTATTTAAAAAAGGATTCTAAGAAGGCAGATTGATAAGGTACCAATATATAGAGAGTCTTAATCTAATAACTTTTGCTAATATTATAAGCAAAACCTATGACAACAGTGAACGAATTTATGAAAGAGATGCCGCCTGTAAGTCACAAAAAGATGCCGCCTGTAAGTCACAAAAAGTTTATGATAAAGATGCATGTAAGTCAGAAAAAGGTCAAATTTAAATATCAGGTAATCTTAATACTTCCTCCGTTTTTATTTAAATGTGACACTTTTAGATTCACGGATTTCTAGGCAATTTTTGGGAAGGAAAGAAATAGAGAGAAAAAAAAAAGGGGACCCATGTGAGAGGAGAGAGATAGAGAGAGCTTATTGACCAAAAAAGAAAGTGTCACATTTAATTTAAAACTTTCTAAAATAGAAAGTGTCACATTTAAAAAAAAACGGAGGAAGTACTTGAATAAATGCATGACAAGTTGACAACAGTGAACGAGGTAGAGACAACAGACAACAGCAAACAAATAGTGCTTCCTCCGTATTACTCTTTCCTTCCGTCCCACAATGTTTTTTACACTTCTTGAATATATGTGTGAGGTATAAAATAATAAATTGGGAAGAATATTATAAGACAGATGGAGTAGTAATTAAGTTGCTACACATTTTTTCCGGTTTCCAATGCATTAATGATGTGAGAGAGATAGAAAGTAAAAAAGAGGGGGCTCATGTGGTAAGAGAGAGATAGAGAGAAGAAAAAGTCAAATAAAGAACGTTTAGCAACCAGTGGCGGATCCAGGGTTTGGAAGATTGGGGTACGGTTACAAAATAAATTAATTATTCGATAATTTTTTAAAAAATAAACAGTTAACTATTGCAAAAATCAATGTAAACATCAAATTAAACATTATGCAAATAGTGAAATTTTTGTAAATTATATCCTAAGAGTACAATTTTCATTTTCTGGAGACGACTCATTACATCATCATCATTACCTTTCAAAAAAAGGTATCTTAAAGATGGATAAGATGACATAGAGGATTTTTGTGACTCCCTCCACCTCCCTTTGAAAAAAACTTCACATTTTTGGGTCAAGTTTTTTTTGCTCCAAAAGATGTGTTTTTGAGGTCTTTTTGGCCCATATTCACCATAAAAAGACCTATCTGTTCATATACTATGGGTTGGGCCTTCCGTTTTTTGCGTGTTTTTCATTTTTCGGAGTTGGGGTACGCCTGTACCTCAATGTACCCCTGGATCCGCCCCTGGTAGCAACTAAAAAGAAATTTCCTTTTTTTGAAAGTGTAGTAACTAAAAATATAAGGAAGAAGTATAATACTTCCTTCGTTTTTAGCTAATTATTATTTAATTATAATTCAATTCAACTTTGTTCAATTCATTTAAGTTGTATATCGTTTTCAGTTCAATTTAGTTCATTTCTTTCAGCAGGAAGAGAAGAGGTGGCAAATAAGTTAACGGTTTGTTCTCTTTGTCTAATTTTACCTGAATTGGACTAAACTTATTAGAGGTGAACTGAACTGAATTGAACTTATTGGAGTTAAACGGAACTGAACTTATTGGAGGTGAATTGAACTTATTGGAGCTGAAATAAACTGAATTCAACTTATTGGAGCTGAACTGAACTGAACTGAACTGAATTGAATTTCAATCAATATATAAATGATAAGTAAATAATAATAATGAATATTAAATAATAAGTAATTATAATTCTAAGTAATAATAATTAATAATTAATAATTTAGGATAATATTAAATGAATAATGATAATATTATTTTTGATGTTATTAAATGATAGTTATAAATAAATAAATAAATAAATAAATAATATTAATAATGATAAATTAATTTTAAAAATAAATAATTAATGATAATAATAATAATAATAATAATAATTAATACTGGAATTATTAATATTAGTATTAATATGTTAATACGTGATGATGATAGTATAATAACAATAATGTCTAAGAAGTAAATTAATATTATCATTATAATAATTACTACCTCCGTTTTTTAATATATATGTTTTCTTTTGCATGCAGACTAAGGAAAAAGTGCAAAAGTAAGAGATAGGGTTAGTAAAAGTAAGGAAAAAGTGAAAAGGAAGAAAAAGGAAAGAAAAAGTAGGAGAGAAGTGTAGTAATTATAGGTGGGCCAACTTTCTATTTATGAAAATAGGTAGAAAGGTACTCCCTCCGTTTCTTTTGTTTGTCCCATTTACTGTAGCTCCAAATGCCAAGAAAGATGATGTCATATGCATATGGGTGGGGACAACAAGTAAGGAGTCCACTTATTTAATAATAAATATGGTGATTAAAGTAGGTGAGAGAAACTTTTAAGGTACATGTGGGACCAAAAAGTGATAAAGTAGGGGTAGATGGGTGATATAATTTTGCCATATAAGGAAAGATGAAAAAGTAGGACAAACAAAAAGAAACGGACAAAAACGGAAAGTAGGACAAACTAAAAGAAACGGAGGGAGTACATATTAAATAAAATATTCCAAAATGGTAAAATGTGTATATTAAAAAACGGATGGAGTAGTAATTATAATAGTAATTTGTTCAAAACATGGGTTGGTGTGTGCTTCTAACCAAACCACAATTTATGGTAGGTTGATCTATAATAAATAATTATAAACCAAATTCCACCACAAACCGCCAAAGTATCTTTAATATTCAACGTAACGATTAGCTTTTATAGCTTACTTGTATGATGTAATAGTGAATATCTAATCGGTAAAATAAAATAACAATTGCAAATTAGAATACTCGTATTGACATGGAATTTGGTTAAACCGCGCACCAATCCAAACCATGCCCAGCTATAATAATAATAGTAATAATATTGAGTAAAGATATGATAACAAAAAATATATATAAATAAAAATAATAATTTTAGTTATAATGATGATAATAAAAATAACAATAACAGTGAGTAAAATAAATTAGACCCAATAATAATAACAAAAAACCCAATAGTTAAATAATAAATTGAATTGAACTTAACTTATTGGAGCTAAACTGTACTGAACTGAATTGAACTAAACTAAATATTAAAACTGAAATGAATTGAACTTATTGGAGCTAAACTGAAGTGAACTAAACTTATTGGAGCTGAATTGAACTGAACCAAACTTATTAGAGCTGAACTGAACTTATTACAGTTGAACTGAACTGAACTAAACCGAACTGAACTAAAATCGAACTGAACTGAACTAAAAATAGCTGAAGAGAACAGGCCCTTAATATGAAGTTTTTTTAATATCAACTTTACTCGTGTATAATTTGAGATATTCGTAATAAAAAATATACATTGGTAAGCGTGAAAAATACAAATGTACCTATTAAATAAATACAAAGGGAGTATACTTTTACGTGTACATAGCATATATCATTTTTAATATTTTCATGCATAAAATTATCGTATATATTTTTAGAGTTGATCATAAATGTCCTACTCCATAAGTGCGACTCGGCCCGATTTTGGCCCGAAAAGTTTGAATTTAAGGATTTTGACCTTATCCAATACTTGAAAAATCCAGTTTAATCAGTTGCGATTCTATTCGCAAACCCAAATGGTTTTGAGGCTTCCAAATACATAGGCCTCTTCTCTTCGGCATTAATTACTCGAACTGAACTAGACTGAACTGAATAAAGTTGAATTGTACTGAACTAAACGGAGTTGAACTGATCTAAATCGACCTGAACTAAACTGAATTAAATAGTAATTAATAATAAATAATAATTAAAAAATAATAAATTATTAAATTATTATTATTATAAATAATAAGTAATCATTATAATGAGAAGTAATAATAATTATTATTATAATGAATTAATATTGGCAATGATATTTTAGTTTTTATTAATTAATAAATAATTTATAGCAATAATAATTAATAATTAATAATAATCATTATTAATAATTATAATATTTAATATATCAATAGTTGATGATAATTGTATAATAAAATAATCTCTAAGAAGTATTAATTAATATAACTATTATAATAATAATACATAATAATATAATAATGATAATAATGAGTAATGATATAATTACAAAGTACTCCCTCCGTTTCTTTTTGTTTGTCCTACTTTTCGTTTTTGTCCGTTTCTTTTTGTTTGTCCTACTTTTTCATCTTTCCTTATATGGAAAATTAGATTACCCATTTACCCCCTACTTTATCAATTTTTGGTCCCATATGTACCTTATAGTCTTCTCTCACCTACTTTAATCACCAATTTATTATAAAATAAGGGAACTTTTTAATTGTTGTTCCCACCCACATGCCTATGACATCACTCTCCTTGGCATTTGGAGCTACAGTAAATGGGACAAACAAAAAGAAACGGAGGGAGTAATATTTAGTAATAATAATAATAATAATAATAATAAGAGTAGTTAGTAAAATAAATTACAATAATACTACCTCCGTTTTTTAATACGTATATTTGCTTTTGCGCGCGGATCCAGGAAAAAGTACAAAAGTAAGAGAGAAGATTTGTAAATACTAATATAAAGAAAAAGTGAAAAAGGTAGATAGAAGGAAAGAAAAAGTAGGAGAGAAGTATAATTAGGTGGACCAACCTTCCATTATGGAAAAAGGTAGAAAGATACATATTAAAAAAAATTCCAAAATAGTAAAATATGCATATTAAAAAAACGGAGGCAGTAATAATATATGTCAATGAATCGAGTTGATGTAGACTGAACAGAATTGAATGAAAGTGAACTAAATTGGTTGGACGTGAATTAAACTGAATTAAATTAATTGAAGCTAAACTGAAGTGAATCAAAGGTGCGGAAACATTAAAATGATAAATGAAGATAAATTATCTGACGCACGATTTCTGTCAATAGAAATGGTGATTTATAAAGGTTTGAAGAAGGTTAGACTTGTAGCTTGGCTGAAAAAACCATAATCACGAATAAAAAACAGCACAGAGCTTATAACTATCACGCGTCAGGATGCGAGCTGGAGAAAATATTGCGTTACTAGTCAGCTCCGTTTCAGAAAAAAGTGTAGTCTTTGAAGATCAGAAGCAAAATGTTTTGGTTCCCCTCACAAAAAAAAAAAAAAAAGCACAATGTTTTGGTAAAGTCTAAGTAACCTAGAGAGGCCTAGAGCTCTGCTGACGATGGATGCATGTATTGGTAAAGAATAAAGTGGAGGCGACAAGTTTTAAGCAAAGTGAACCGTGTAATGGTAATGGAAGCTAGAGATAATAGCACTATTAGCAAGTAAATCTAAAGTTGGAAGTAATAATCATTATGCATCAAAGTTGAAGATTATCATTTATCACAACCATTTTGCCTTTTCTTCTTTTGTTAATTATTCCGTACCAATGTTTCAAACTAAACACATTACTAATAGCCTACGTATTAATTGTTCTATGTTTACTACTAACATCTAAATCCATTCACTTAGCTTCTTTAACATTAAGGTTGAAATTGAAAATATTTGGCACACTTATCTTAATACTCCGTATGTGACTGGCGGACTACGGCAGACGGACTTGGAGTTTGATGCAATTTCCGCCACATACATGGATCCGGGAGCGTAGGACATCGTTATCGCGTTGCAAGAGATTAATATGCTCTTTCAGGTTATTCATTGGTGCCAGGTTTTCGGACATCTCATAGAAGAGTTTGTTGATTTCTGCTAATGTGAGCGAGAGCTAGTTTGGTCATTCTAGTTTAAGGGTTTTTTGTGCGAGAAATAAAGCTGATTTTATCGAATTAGGATAAATTAAAACTAGTCAAGCGATTTGTCGAAGTGGAAACCTCAACGATTCAATAGCCTAAATTACTATTGTAAAATAAATTAAACGAAAGTAAAGAGCACGAACAAGTGAAATACTTCCTCCGTTTTTTTATTGACTACACTTTCCATTTTAGGAAGTTTTAAATTAATGACTACACTTCTCCTTTATTCCCTTTTTAGTAACTTTTTCTCTCTATCTCTCTCCTACCACTTTTTCTTACACATTTTTACTCACACACCAAAGTTTTGCCTAAGAGCCCGTGTTTAGATTGATAAGTTGTAAAAAATATGAACAAATTTATAACTGTTTATGTAAATCTAGGGTTTACAAAGATGCATTGTCGCTTGAGTTCAAGGGCCAAAAATTTCGTTGAATCCTTCCTTTATCTTCTCCCGTTCACCTGCTAGACCATGTCAAGGTTGTTAGACTACTTAGTTGGACGTTTCTTTGTTAATTTTCCTTCTAGACCCTATGTTGAAACGAGCTTCCTTTAGATGTTGCAAATGCTATCCACACCAGCAATCCAAAAATAGAACATTTTAGTTTAGTGCAGAAAATTTCAATTCAGTTCATTCTTTTCAAAACAACACAGCCTAAGTAAAGCAATTGGAGTACTTGTGATAACAAAACAATAACTTTAAAGATGTAAAGTAAGGTAGAAAAAGACAAATGCAATAATTACAAATTGTTTCAAGTACATAGGGGAGGAATATATTTGAATAAAATATTATCGGAGTCCTTTCTTCAATGAAAAACTGAGGGTGTTTTAGGAATTTGGTAACTTTTGAACCTATATTTTACATGCTTTTAGCCACCTTTTGGTGGACATTTCAGCACTCTTTGTACGAGATTTGACTTTTTTGCGCCTGTTTTGTATGAGATAAGCATGGATGCAAATTTATTGAGATTCGAGGCTTTCGAGATGCTTTTGGTGCTCTTTGTGTTACATTTGGAGCTTACGAGCCTCTCATGATAGTCTCGGACACTTATCGCTTGCTTTCCAGAGAGTTTTCAGTTGAGAAGATCATCCCAGACACACCCCTACTCGCGGTTTGCACCACTACTCGCGGATTATTGCCGAGAGCTGAACACTGATCGCGGTCTGGACCGCGACTCGCGGTGGACACACCACCGGTCGCGGTTCCTGCCACTGGTCGCGGTCAGTTGGGCCACTTTTCTTGTCGTTTTCGGTTTTTGTTTAGTTTAATGTTTAGTTTATATACTTAGACGAAATACTTTTGACGTTATTCACCCTTTTATTATCAAAAACTCTTAGTTTTAGCCCTAATCACATTGCTTTGGATTAGTTTTGAAGATCAAAGACATCAGATTCGTGAATTTTAATTCAAGTACTCATTAATTCAAGTTTGATTTTCTCTATTCTCTTTTGTTATTTCTCAATTATGTTTTCAATTATCTTTATAGTTCATATTTTCATGATTAGTGAGTAGTCTTATTCTAAGATTGAGCTGAACCCTAGCATGGATTGATTACTTTATTCTTTTACTTTCATGTTATTGAATCGTATGATTAGGGTTTGACAAGTTTGTTTTCATTATCAATTTGCATCATTGTTATACCTAGTTTTTATTATTAATGAGAGTTGGAATTGAAATTAGGGATTCTTTGTAGCATTGTTATAGCTGGAATTGAAATTAGGGAAAAAAACATCTCGTGGGACATATGGTAGCTGGAATGGTACATTGATTAGTGATTACCAAATTTTACCCTAAGACAAATGATGGTAGATGTTGACCATCAGTTCCTATGTTATGGGGGCGGGCATGAGTCGCATGAGGTCTGAGGTGAAGGTCAAAGAACAAACAGAAACTTGGAAGAATCACGAACTAGCATTTGGCTGATTATCGTGATTGGCCTTAAATGTTATTCTGACAATTGACAAATGGAGTGCATTATTTCACGTTGTACGTAAAGTGTAGCACTGAATGTACTGTTATGGTGGGAAGACCTCACCATCTTTTTCCTACCCCCATTTCTTTGTCATGTGGGGCTTTATGTGAGTTCTGACGTAGATCATATCTTGAACAGTTTTCTTTCTTAAAACTTCTTCCTTTGCGGCCTCTAAACTTTAGTCAAGCAATTCAAGAATTTCTTTTACAAGTAATCAATTTTAAAATATTGTTAGCAATGGACGTTTAGAATCCGTAAATAGATCAATTAGACAATTAACCAAAAGCATCACGCGTTGCAACATACTCCTTGTTAATTTTGTTAACCGAATCGTCAAAGTCTAATTTATAGGAGTACTTTCAACTTAAATTTAAAACATAATAACAAAAAGATAAAACTACACAAATGACATAATTACATAATGCATGATCTAATTCAATTTATTATATAAAAAGATAAAATATAACATCAAAAGCTAACTTTACAACAACAAAATTAAAAATAAAACAAAAAAGGAACGAATGAGGATTATATACATGGCACTTAGGGCTTGTTTTCCCAAAAAATTGCAAGTGGGCTATGTGATGCGTCATATACTCACTGTTAGTGTAATTGTCAAATGAAAATACGATTCGAAGTCACAAGATGTTTCATTTTATTTTTTGATCTTTTACTCTTGTACATAGGGGTGTTAATGAGCTTAGACTGTTCGTGAGCTGCTCGAGTTCGGCTCGAAATTTTCACAAGCCGAGCACAGCCATGTTCGGCTCGAGAAGTTCGTGAACAGGCTCGAAATATCTTTTTTAATATATTTTTTAGCATAATGACCTCAAATATTAGTAGAATACTTTTTTAACAAGTCTAGGAAAAATAAATAAACTTAGTTATAATAAAATATATCTTATAAATATACTTTATTTTGTTATAATTTTTGAACCCAAGTCGAGTTTGTGTAACTTAGACTTGAAAATCTAAGCTCGAAAAAGCTCGAGGTTCGGCTCGAGCTCGACCAAAGTATAACGAGCCAAGCTTGAGCGACCCCAAGCTCGGGCTCGGCTTATTAACACCCCTACTTGTACACATTAAAATTCAGATTTTATTTTTTCATTGTAAGATGTATGTGCACCCTCATGCATCAATGTGGATCTGTGGATTTAATTTGTAAAACTTGAAAAACTAGGTTTAACCCATCACGATCCTATTTTTCAACCCGAATGATTTTTGAGGTTTTCAAATATATAATCAACAAATGATTTTTGTTACTGAGAGAAATTCTGACACACGATTTCTATTGATAGAATGGTAGCTTTATGAAATGGGTGATTGGTAGCTAATAATTAAATATTTTAACGGTCATAAAATGATTATTTTACATGCTAAATAAGGGGTGAAATAGCGCTTTAACATATCGAATGATGGGCAAAAGAGTAAACTCAAAACAATAAAAAAGAATCTTTTATTTAATATTGTTTTTACATTAAGATATGTTGTGCATTTGTGTTTCTCATGACAATAAAGAATCGAAGAAGTTTAAATTTATAATTTATCCGAAAAAAGTCAGAAAACCAAAATAATAAAAAATAATTTAAAAAAAAGCACAGAACTTAAAATATCACGCGTTAGGAATCGGGATGCGATTGCGAGCTGGAGAAAATAATATTGCTGTCCGAGTCACTATTGTTTCAGCAAACACTGTAGACTCAGATGGTAATGTGGAGAGCAGACAACACAATGTATTTGGTGAAGAGGCCTACAGCTGACTGAAGTTACAGCCGAAAAGTGTCAGCAAAATAAATCGAAAACAAATAAAGGTAATGGAAGATATACTTTATCATTATAAAAAGTATGCTCCCACAATAGGAGGTGTATATTTTGTGATCCTTCTGATGAGGCAAGAACTTTGCCACTGACTTACCTCATATAGTTGATCTAGAATAGAATTTAAGATTATTAATTGGTTTATTATTTTCTCACTTTCATTTTACTAAAGATTTATTATTTCGAATTAGATTTCTATATACGCGATGCGTGCGACAATAATTTTAATATGAAATTTCATAATCTACATAATTTTATGGATACTCGTATCTTACCATCTAAAGTTTTCATGTTTTTAGAAACTTTCACCTTAATATTTTTTTAAATTCCACCTACCATTTACGATTTCATTAAAAACTCCCACCACTTAACGGATTTATCAAATTTCATTAACAAAACGTTAAGTGGGTCCCACATATACATTTTGTTAACAAAATGAAACTTGAAATAGTTGCAATTCTTTTCAAATAGTTGTAATTTGTTCAAAATTTGCTCTAAATTTGTTGAGGATTTGCCCTTAAATCGATGACATTGACTTCAATTTCAGTGTAAACTAATAATAAAATGCATATGTAGGGCCCACTTCACGGTTTTGTTAACGAAATTTAACAAAAATCATTAAGTGGTGGGAGTTTCTAATAAAAAAATTTAAAAGAAAAATTCATTAAGGTTGAAGTTTCTAAAAATGTGAAAATTTTAGGTGGTTTTGAACAAAAAATCCTAATTTTATTTGCATATGATGTATGTTTTACCTACTGTAACATGATAAAATGTGAAGGTACACAACATATTTTGTTTTCAAGCTAAATTCATTTTGGCTCATTTTTCTTTGTAAACCTCCCTTATTCCCCACCATCAACTACAACTTTTGTTATATAGTACCCGGTAAGGCATTTTTTGCTCATTGTCCAGATGAGAAAAAAATTCAAAAGTACTTGAAAATACTTTATCATATTTCTCACTCACGCTACCATGATCAATTTAATCAAATGTGCCTTCACTCATGAGTAATCAATTACTCATGTATTTCAAAATAAAAAATTTTAAAAGTATATAAAAGTATAGCAAAGAGGGTGTCTACTTATAGATCTCAACAAAATATAATCGTTGATATTTTTTTAATTATTTTCACTTAGTAGGTTTTTAGATATTTTAGTTAGAAGTTTTGAACATCTTTTATTAAAAATCTGATGGCTAAATTGGAAATAAAACTTAATTACTTAACAAACTCATTGATTTATTTTATATAATAGAGATTCTATTATTTCTTTACCTAATAGATGATCTACAATTTTGAATCTTCACATTCTCTTTCCTATTTTTTCCATATTCCACCATACTTTCTCTTTCCTCAATTATATTTTCATCAATATTTTTTATTAATTAAGACCAATTAATGACTATTATGTTTAATTATTTATATATTTATGATTAAATAATATGTGCAAACTTAGTATCATTAGTATGATTAATGTTAATATCGTATTTAATTAATTAATACGACAATTTAAAAATTAATCATATTATATTTTGAATAATATTGGTGTTTTTTACGAGAAAATATATTTTAGGGAGTGGATAAGTGGTTTGAGGAAATTATCTTAAAGATGAAATGTATGAGAGTAAATCAATATTGGTGTCTATTTATAGAAGAAAAAAAAATATAATCGTCGTTATTTTTTTCAAAAAAAAAGGAAAAATTGTTTAGAATAAGTCATCCTTTATGCCATCTTTATATATTAAGTTAACTTTTGGATTATTCTAGAATAAGTCAAGCTTGTATGACACTTAAATTTAGATGAGTTGCTTTATATTATTACCTGCAACACTAGGTAAAGCAGGTCATTTGCTGATTTAATCCTTTTTCCTTTATTTTTTTCTCATAATCTCCTCATAGATTCCCCTTCTTCCTCCTCCAACTCCTCCCTCGTCCAAGGTCCATTCACAATAGTCCTATGCCTTGTTCGTTTTTTGCAGCTCTGTCACATGATTTACATTTCTTATCCAAAATCATGTCACCAACGCCACCAATGGAGGCATCCTCTCCATCGCCGGCACCAGAATTCCCACCGGTTGAACCAACTTAATAGCAATCAGCACTGGTAAATTCGTCCTCCACCTCGAGCCTAACCCCTCCTATGGCTCCAATTTCCCCCCTCTCTCCTTTCAACTTTCCTTTCTTCCTTCTCTCTCCTACCTCTGGACAGTTAAATGTATATTTACATTACTGTTGATTATGGAATAACTTCAATCTGTATCCCCAACAACTCTTCACACCGCCCAAATCACTGAAATAGGTATGATTCATGCCTGATTTTCAGTTTAATTTTCCATTACCCAGATCCAAATCAGGCTTTTAAAGCATTTCAAGATCATCAATTGTTCCAAATCTACATTTTATTTAAAAAAAATGGATATGAAAAGGCAGATTACAACAACAAATATCATCAGAATAGTCATGATAATTAGATCATATTTCCCCAATTTCATCATACTTGCAACATTGCTATTAATTGGGTTTCAAATAGCCTGAGCTCCAACATATTTTAGCTTGAGTACTAGTTTACATAATCACTAGAAATAAGAAACGACGTATATAAATTAAATAATAATTAGAACAAAATTGCAAACTGGGTAGAAATAAATAGCACATGATGATGTACCATGAATTGGACTTACATGGAGACGATGAAGTCGAAAATGTTTAACACTACAGGAATTCATATCAACTAAAACAATAGAACCATTTGCATTCAACCAGAAACTTAAAGCCTGAGTGATTTACTAGTTAAATAGTATATATTACCTCCGTTCTTTATTAATCACTACATATAGAGTTTTACGCCTTCCAACGCACAACTAACTTTGAATGCTAATAACTCTAATTATACTCAAGTAAAATTATAAAAAGTTAATTTTAATTAAGTATGTATCCAGACGAATCTAACAAGATCCCACATGACTATGTTTATCCTTGTACATAAATCATTATAGATGATTATAGGGAGATGGATGAATAGTGTCAAAAGCGAAATATACTGATTAAAAAAGAACGGAGGAAGTATGTAAGATGATTTTTTTTAAAAAAAAATTGTTTTTCTTGTGATTCGATGCTGGAAAATGACAACACATGGTGGAATTGCTTTAATGGAACTTCCGCAAAGAATCTATTTCGTGGAGAAGATGAACCAACATAGAGAGAAAGTGGGTCCGCGTTTTTAATTTACCGGTTAAATAGGTTGTAGGTAAACCAACCTATCTAAATTTAAGTGTCATACAAGCTTGACTTATTCTAGTATAACCCAAAAGTTAACTTAATATTAGAAGATGGCATAAAGGTTGACTTATACTAAACAATTTTTCCAAAAAAAAGTTAGTAAAAATTGATTTTTAGCATTTCAAGTTTTTTAAACATTACAAATGATAAATATAAATTAGCCACTGGATAAAGTGTGAATCAACGGTTGCAAATGGAGTACAAAAGGAAGTAGGGCCCGCATCATAGTTTCTCTGTCTGACGCGTGAAAAATGGGGTGAAACTTGGCTGAAACATTTGACAACGTGAGTTTGGTGCAGATTGTGGGAATTATCAGATCTTCATTCTCTCTCTCATGGTTTTTTCTCTTTCTTATTTCTTTATTACTTCATTACTTTTTATTGTCTGTTTCATGAAGATCTAGTCTTTAGATCATCTAATGGTGCACTCTTACAAAGTTATGATCTTGCATAGATATTTAGAAAGAATTGTCAAAAGCTACTTAATAAAACACTTTTTCTTTCAAAAAATATCATCATTTAACGGCAAATTAGTAACTTCGTCAACCCTGCAACCACTTAACGCCATATTAGTAACTCTTGGAAATTCACTTGGGTATTAATGCAAATGGAGGGAACTGATTACAGGGTTAATGCACGAAGTTACTAATCTGCCGTTAAATGGTGGTATTTTGGAAGAAAAGTGTTTTATTAGGTGATTTTTTTGAAAAAACATCACCATTTAACGACAAATTAGTAATTTCGTTAATCCTGTAACCACTTAAAGACAGATCGATTACTAACTCCGAGAGAGTCACTTGTGTTTGACTGCAAATGGAGTGAACTGATACAGGGTTAACGGAGTTACTAATTTGCCGCTAAGTGGTGGTGTTTTGAAAGAAAAAGTGTTTTATTAGGTGTTTTTTTAAAAAAATCGTTTATTAGGTATTTTTTCCCAAAAAATGTGTTTATTAGATGGTTTTTGTCAATTTTTCTAAATATTTATTGCAATTCTCAATATTCATTTTCATTGGTTTGTTTGCAGTCCTATATATAGTGCTTCGTTTATTTTTTCGGGTGCTAATAGCCTTAATTACTTTATACCATATATAATTTCCTAATGCGAATTGATCCTAGTTTTTAGTAAATAACTTAAAGGTTTTGATATTCATAACCCTTTAGAACTATGTTTAAACATTAATTATTTTACCCAAAAATATTAATTGAAAAAATTTATCTGTGAATCATGCATTAATTGTTAATATTTGCTTTTACTAGTTTAGGCAAGTATTACATGCTTATACTTAGCCCTAAGAATTACGTATATCATTCGCCTATAATTCCAATTTTAGAAATTTTACAAAAGAGTAATAATTAAAACAAATGGACATTTCGAATATCATAGATGAAAAATTGTAATATGCATTTTCCGTGTATCCACTTCGAAATACCCAAGACTCAAAAGTTAGATCAAATACTTCCTCCGTTTCTTTTTAATAGCAACGAATGAATTTTTTATGTCTCACAAATTATACCCCTTTGTTGCCATTAAAAAGAAACGGAGGAAGTATTCAATTTAATTTCTTGGATCATGGATCGGCTTACAAATTATGAATAGTACTAGGAATGGATAAAAATGGAAATCAAATTATGAATAGTACTAGGACCGGATAAAAATGGAAATCATATTAAAAAAGATAGTTATAATACTAACGTAAATAAAATAATAGACATTTAAGAAAATGTAAGAAATGGGTGATGGAGTGGGTGATAGATGAAACTTTCTCACCCTAATTCCATCCATTACCCGTCACCCGTTCACCCGCCACCTGTCCATCATCCATTTAACTCGTTTTTTTTACCCTTTTTATTTTTCGAGTGGAGCGGATGATGGATCATCCATTGGATATTATATTGCTATCTCTAATCGTATTTGACAATACTTTCAAGTTTCAGGGTCATTCACTATATGGGAATGAGAGTCTATATCTCTATTATATAAGTGAAGAGGTGGGGGTGGACACCAAAAAGAAAAAAACGGAAAAATAAATAAAATAAATGAATGAATTTATTAAGTAATTAAGTTTTATTTCCAAATTTAGCCATCAGATTTTTAATAAAAGATGTTCAAAACTTGTAACGAAAATATCTAAAAATCTACAAAGTAAAAACAATTAAAAAAATATCAACGATTATATTTTTTTGAGATCTATAAATAGACACCCACTCTGCTATATTTTTATATACTTTGAATTTTTTTTATTTTGAAATACATGAGTAATTGATTGTTCATGAATGAAGGCACATTTGAGCAAATTGATCATGATAATGTATTTTAGCATGAGTGAGAAACATGATAAAGTATTTTCAAGTACTTTTGAATTTTTTCTCATTTGGACAATGAGCAAAACATACCTTACCGGGTACTATATAACAAAAATTGTAGTTGATGGTGGGGAGTAAAGGATATTTTCAAAGAAATACGAACCAAAATGAATTTAACTTGAAAACAAAATATGTTGTGTACCTTCACATTTTATCATATTACAATAGCCAAAACACACATGGTATGCAAATAAAATTAGGATTTTTTTTCTCAAAATCACGTAAATTTTTCACGTTTTTAGAAACTCCCACCTTCATGAATTTTTCCTTTAAATTTCCACCTATCATTCCCAATTTTATTAGAATCTACCACCACTTAATGATTTTTGTTAAATTATGTTAACAAAATCGTTAAGTGGGCCCCACATATGCATTTTATTATTAGTTTACGCTGAAATTGAAGTCAATTTCATCAATTTAAGGGCAAATCCTCAACAAATTTAGAGCAAATTTGGAACAAATTACAACTATTTGGAAAGAATTGCAACTATTTCAAGTTCCATTTTGTTAACAAAATGTATATGTAGGACCCACTTAACGATTTTATTAATGAAATTTGAAAAAAAACCGTTAGTGGGAGTGTTTAATAAAATTATAAATAGTAAGTGGATTTTTTTTAAAAAAAATCATTAAGGTGAGAGTTTCTAAATATATGAAAAGTTTAGGTGGTAAGATACGACTATCCATAAAATTATCTACTATAAATTATGAAATTTCATAATAAAATTATTTTTGCACGCATCGCGTGCATAGAAATCTAGTATCTATATAAAAGAAGAAAAATAGTACACGTGTCACACAATCAAGCAATAAGGTGACGTGGTAGCATATTATTAGAAACGCATACGTGTCAATCGCACATTAAAAACGAATAGGTGTCGAATGCACAACAACTATGAGTTGCTTACCCAAATTAATTCGATTACCAACAATTATGAGTTGCCATTTTCGAATTTTTTTGCAGAATATAAATTTAAAACAGATAGGAGAATATTCGTAAATTGTGCACACTATATTAACTATGGAAATGATCAAATTAGAATATATCATAATTGGGCAAATATAAAATAATAGCTTTGGAAGGGCTTGAATGTAGCCGTGAACATGGATGTAATTAAGAGGATATCATAATTGGCAAATATAATATAGTAGCTTTTTTTGAAGGTGTGAAGATAATATAATCTTGCAACTAAAAACGTTAACTTAGTAAATGGCTTGAATGTAGCCGTGAACATGGATATCATTAAGAGGATATCATAATTGGCAAATATAATATAGTAGCTTTTTTGAAGGTGTGAAGATAATATAATCTTGCAACTAAAAACGTTAACTTAGGAAACAATAAGGTATTGAAGTCAATAAATTATGAGCTGCCCAATTTTTTATTATATGAGTCACTATTCACGGAGTTCCTTTAGATCATTCAAGTAAATGACATTAACCAATGCGGCTTTTCTACCATATATCTTATACATTTATTTTTCTACCTACAGGCAATACAAAAATCCTTCTATTACATATAGTGTTCGTGGAAACAAAAAACAACAATAAATAATGGCTAATACACCAAATAAAGAGTGTCCAAAGATCAAAATTGCGTTGTTGACGAATAATACAAAGATGCGCTCGATCAAAGTGAGAATCGTACGAGTTTGGAATAAGCCGGTTTTCAACAATATTCTAGAGACGGATAGTATCGAGATGATTCTAATGGACGAAGAGGTTTAACAATTTATCCAATCTGTTTTATCTTTATCTCGTGTGTTATTCAATCTATTCATTATTTAGTTTAATTAACAAAACTAAAATTTTGTCGCAGGGACGAAAGATTCAAGCTACATGTACTAAGAGATTAATTGGGCCTTTTGCACCGTCCATCAAGGAAGGATCATTTCGAATTTTTAGTCAATTTTTGGTGCGTGAGAACAATGGAACTGAACGAGGCACACAACATGGTTATAGGATATACTTGAACTATTGTTCTAGGCTAGTTGAATGTCCGAGTATGGCTATTTATGAATATGGATTTGATTTCGTTCCTTTTGGCGATATTTTAAGAAAGAAAATATCCGATGTCTACTACATAGGTATTATTTTAAGATTAATTTCGTAAGTTATAATTCATAATATTCCATGTCATAAATTTAATTAGCTATACTCCATGATCTATGATTTTTTCAGATTTCAATGGAGAGGTGTCAGGACATACTGCAATTCAGACTACTACTAACTCAAGATACCTAACATTGGAGTTGATGGATTGCGAGTAATATATTAATGAAGTTTATGTTTATAGTTTAACTATATATTTTCTTAAATCGAATATCTTATGATAAAAATACGATATTATAGGGACAATAGCTTAACATGTGTACTATGGGGAGTCTTCGCGGATGAATTTATTTCAAGTGTATCTAAAGAAAGAAATGATGGGCCAATCGTTCTAATACTTCAATATGGACGAAGATATACATGGCAAGGTAAAAGAAAAAAATTAGATTTGGCATTCGCATTTATGTTTATTTTAATATTGAACTATTTACGAAATTCTTTTTTTAAATGATTACTTTTTTCAGGGGAAAATCGTGTCCAAAGCTCTCGCTATGGAACGCGTTTGTTTGTTAATTTGATATACCAGAAATTAATGACTATAAAACAAGGTAAGATCGTTACAATAGGTTATTTAGAGCACAATAAAAAGTGAAAATAGTAATTTTATTGTATATATTATGCTAATCTATCTTATGTACTGTTACAGGCTTGCTCTAAAATACGGTCGTGCTCCACGCCTAAGCAATATTTCAAGTGAATCAAATGATTTCCTGAAGGAAGACTCTATTAAGGATTTATGTGATTTAGTTTCATGTGATAAGGTAAAAGAAATTATTGTGCAGACAGTAGGCACAATTGGTGTACATAAAGTGTGAGTAAAAATATTTTCGTACAAGCAATTATAGATACAACATGGTTTTTGTGTTGGTTGCATACAATTACAAGTGTAGGTTTAATGAGATTGATTTTTTTTACAGCTCCACTAATCCAGACAAGTTTGAAGACCCTTTGATTGCTCAACTGCAAGATATGATTGATGCATACAACCCTCTTGCGCAAAGTTTTAGGATGGCAAGAGATCGATTTGGTTCTGATGCACAGGAAAGTGTGAAGTTGAGGCTTATTGGAAAAAGAGAATCAGATGGAAGGAATTATAATCTTCCGACAACTTCTCAAGTTGCTGCTCTTATTGTTGGAGACATTGATACTGCAGATAAGAGAGATATCATTGTCGAGACACAAAGTGGAAAAATCAAGCGCATATCAGAACTCCATCCTTCATATCTTGCGATGCAGTATCCTTTACTATTTCCATACGGTGAAGATGGGTACAGAATAGATGTTCTTCATAGGGACAAGTCCGATACAAGAAAAGCTTCAAGCAAAAGGGATAGGCTAACTATGAGAGAGTTTTTTGCTTTTAGGTTTCAAGATCGTAAATTAGAAGCAAAGACTTTGTTGCTTGCCCGGAGGTTGTTACAACAGTTTAGTGTGGATGGGTACACAATGATGGAGGCTGAAAGGTTGTTTTTTGTAAAAAAATAACCAACAAAGTTTTCGAGCTGATAACGTGAAGAATTTGAGGGGAGCTGCATCAAGAGAAGTAGAAGGAGCTTCCACGGGGAGTAGGGTTGTAATCCCAGCATCATTCACTGGAGGGCATAGTTATATGAGAGAGAATTATCAGGATGCGATGGCAATTTGTAGGTGGTATGGTTATCCAGATTTATTTATAACATTCACATGCAATCCAAAATGGCCTGAAATTGCAAGATTTGTAAAGAAAAGGGGATTAAGGCCCGAGGATAGGCCGGACATTATTTGTCGGGTGTTTAAGATAAAGTTGGATCAATTAGTTAAGGATTTGAAGGATCGCGAAATTTTTGGCAGAGTACAAGCTGGTAAGGTTTACTTAATTATAATCATCTTTAGCGAGCAATTAACGCAAAGTTTGAATAATATAACTTGATATTAGATATATAATATTGAATTTATATGTGCACTCAATTGAAGTACTGCACTTCCCACTGTGTGTCTTTTAACAAAGCACATTTTTCGGAAAAATTAATGTAATACTAAGATGGCAGGTTAATAATTACATAGTGTGGATACAATGCCCCTTCGAGTTATAAAATATTTTTTACAAGTAATTAAAGCAAGTTTCAAAACCAATAACTTACTTAAGATTCGGGAGCATTAAATTGAGCTGTAAAGGTAAAACGACACATAAGGATATAGATAGGTGTCATTGTATTAAATAACTATGATAAGATTGCTTCTTTATTTTTCCTTACAGTTATCTACACGGTGGAGTTTCAAAAGCGTGGTTGCCTCACGCCCACATACTGTTATTTTTACATCGTGATGACAAGTATCCTGAAGCTCAAGATATTGATAGAATCATTTGTGCCGAGCTGCCGAATCCCGACGAGGATAAAGAACTGTATGAGATTGTTATAGACCTTATGTACCATGGCCCATGTGGTGCAGCTAATCCAAAATCCCCATGTATGAAGGATAAAAAGTGTTCAAAGCATTTTCCAAAGAAATTTACTGAGAGAACAACAATAGATGAAGAAGGGTATCCGGTATACAGGAGAAGAGATAATGGAGCGAGGGTTGATAAGAATGGAGTTGAACTTGATAATAGATTCGTTGTTCCATACAATCGAGAATTGCTCTTAAAATACCGTGCATATATAAATGTTGAATGGTGCAACCAATCAAGATCCATCAAATATCTGTTTAAATATATAAACAAGGGGGTATGATAGAGTCACAGCTGCAGCTTATCAAAATCGTCAATCTGATGAGGACCCTAACAAAATCTATGAGATCAAGATGTACTATGATTGTCGGTATATCTCCCCATGTGAGCCTATGTGGAGGATCTTTGGGTTTGCAATTCACTTCAGAACTCCGGCTGTGGAGAGGTTAAGTTTCCATCTACCTGACGAACAAACTATTTTCTACAGTGATGACTCACATCTTGAGGATGTACTTGATAGGCCTAATATTGAAAAAACTAAGTTCTTATCTTGGATGGAATGTAACAAGAAATTTGCGGAGGCCAGAAAACTAAGTTATGTGGAGTTCCCCACAAAATTTGTGTGGAAGCAAGATAAACGAGAGTGGACACCAAGGAAAAAAGGCTTCTCTATAGGAAGAATATACCATGTGGCACCGGGATCCGGAGAGAGGTTTTATTTGAGGACTTTGCTAAATTTTGTCCTAGGTGACGTGCGTTATGAAGATATACGAACAGTTGATGGTATAGAGTACCCTACTTTTAAAGAAGCATGTTATGCGAGAGGGTTACTAGATGATGACAAAGAGTACATTGATGCTATTGTGGAAGCAAGTTTTAGAGAATCTGGTCAGTATTTAAGGAATCTTTTCTGTGTGTTATTATTCGGGAAGCTTATCAAAACCATATGACATTTGGCAAAAGACATGGCACCTACTCTCTGACGACATTCTTTACAAAAAACGCAAGCTTCTGAGAAATAAAGGTAGTAAACTTATTTGAAGAATTGTTTAGCTAGGATTGTTCTTAATAGAGGTTGGAAAGTATTGTATGTAACCCACAAAGTACTATAGTCTCATCTAAGTTAGTCAACGCTTATAGCTAACGTAGAACTCGGGTAACAGACTACTTTTTAAAATATGTAACACTATGTATTAAATAGAAAATCGGTGTGGTCGTGGCAGTGTGGCAATAGCAGTTGCTGGCTGTGACACTTTGGCTATCATATGTGTGGCAATGCCTTTTGTAAAACGGACACTGTGGTCGTGGTCACAGTGTGTACTACCAACTGTGGTAGTAGGACTTACACTTAGGAATAATGGTTGTACAGAGGCAGTGTCGCATAAGCCAAAGCAGTAGCATAGTAAGTGCATGTTATATGTCGTCGAATGAATTTATATAGATAGATTAGTTAATTAGTAGAATAATTATATAGAGGCAAAATGTAAGTGATATTGTTACGTTGTGCTTTTGTTTCTACAGATTTGCACCTAAGTGATGAGCAAATTCAAAATTATGCTTTGGCCGATATTGAAGACAAGATGCAAAGTAACGGTAGCACCTTGCGAAGATTTGGTGAGATGCCATTTCCGGATGATCTAATAATTTCGGAAGGTCAAAATAGACTTATATTGGATGAGTTGGTGTACGACAGGGAATCCTTAGAACAGGAACATGGCAGACTTTTCTCATGCTTAACCGATGAACAAAGTGATTTTTACAATGAAATTATGGCTGCTGTTGCTAAAGGAAAGGGAGGTGTGTTCTTTGTGTATGGATACGGAGGAACCGGCAAAACCTATGTTTGGAAAACATTATGTGCAGCATTAAGGAGTAAGGGGGAAATTGTACTACCGGTTGCTTCGAGTGGAATAGCTTCCCTACTTCTACCACTAGGTAGAACCGCCCATTCAAGGTTCGGACTACCTCTTAATGTCACAGAGAACTCTACATGTGTTGGCATTAAGCCCGGAAGTGATTTGGCGGAACTCCTTATGAAAACAAAGCTCATTATTTGGGATGAAGCGCCCATGATGCACAAATATTGTTTTGAGGCTCTTGATAGAAGTCTTAAAGATATAATGCAAAATGATAGAGCTCCTAATGTGCAGCAACCATTTGGCGGCAAAGTCATCGTCTTTGGTGGCGATTTAAGACAGATACTCCCGGTTGTCCCAAAAGGTAGTAGGTCTGACATTGTTTTTGCCGCTATAAATTCTTCTGATATATGGGATTTTTGTCGTGTATTGAACCTCACAAAAAACATGCGGCTACAAGTTGGTTCTTCTTCAAATGTTGAAGAGATTAAAAAGTTTGCCAATTGGATTTTGGATGTAGGTGATGGTGTGGCAGGGGGCGCGAATGATGGTGAGATCGATATTGACATTTCTGATGATGTATGTATAGAAGGTGGAAACGATCCTATTACTGCAATTGTGGAAAGTACATATCCTTGCCTAGAAGATCATCTATGGGAACCACCTTATTTTCAGGAGAGGGCTATTCTTGCTCCTACTCACAAGATAGTGGAGAAGGTTAATGATTATGTACTATCTCAGTTATCAGGTGAAGAAAGGGTATACTTAAGTTCGGATGCAATTTCTAAGGAAGAAGACAACTTTGGGGTGCATGAGATGTACTCTATTGAATTCCTAAATACAATCAGATGTTTAGGACTACCAAACCACAGTATACTATTGAAGGTTGGTGCACCGGTAATGCTTCTTCGAAATATAGACCAAAGTTCTGGCTTGTGTAATGGAACGAGGTTGGTGATAAAGCATCTAGGTAATCGTGTCATTGAAGCTGTTGTCATTTCAGGGACCAATGTGGGTGACAAAGTTTTCATTCCTCGCATGACACTAACCCCGTCGGACAGTACTAGATTTCCTATTAAGTTTCAAAGAAGGCAATTTCCCTTAGTTGTTTGATTTGCGATGACAATAAACAAAAGTCAGGGACAATCTCTTTCACATGTGGGTTTGTATCTCCCTAGACCAGTTTTCAGTCATGGTCAACTTTATGTTGCCGTTTCTAGAGTCACGAGCAAAAAGGGACTAAAAATCCTAATCTGTGAAAAGGACCGGCCCAATTATAATACTACGACCAATGTAGTGTATAAGGAAGTGTTCTAGAATATTTAACTTGCCAGGTATACTTTCTTAATATTCTTTAAGAATGTCATGTCTACTTTTTTTAAATATAGTTGGCATCATTAATACTTTTTTTTGTCGTATATTTGTAGGCTTTACTATGCTATCTACAAGCTCAAGTTCGAGGTTAATTTCAACTCTGAAACATGAAAAAATAATAACATGTACATACTAACTCCAAAATAGTGTTTTTGTACTCTCTGCAGCATTTCGACCTAATGCAGGTTATAAAAATCACATTCAAAACAGATTTTGGACAGACAATATTAACATAGTCTTTATTACCATTGGATTTTAAATCATTTTGAAGCAATTTATATCCAATTTTCAAATCATTTCGAACAATTAATAACACACAGACACACACATATATAATTCATTATTAATTGATATCAGATTTAATTGATGCAGGGAAGAATTATACCTGTGTTGCTGGCTTTTCTCCAATTCTCTTCACAACGCAGAATGCCAATTTCATAGTAGATGATCCTCATGATAAGACATTTGATATCTCACCATATGATGTACAAGCATGCCGAAAAAAAGAACAAGCAATTGTCAAGACTGAGTATATTTTGGTGGACTTTAACTAAGTGTCATCATAAATGTTTATTAACTGATTTATTTCACGGCCGCGTTTTTAGCGTGATGCTGCCATTGTTGATTGCACTGTGATTGTTCATTTACTTAATTCTCAAGTAAAGTAACAAAGGTTCACTTTAGCAATATATGCATAAATGAACATTTTTAAATATTTTCAATTATTGATATCGTTATTTACATTGTGCAATGAATTGTGTATATAACGGTTAGAGACTTGGCAAAGATCATCTAACAACGGACTGGACATGTAAGATTAAACAATGCAAACTCAAATATTTTTAGGTACTATACCTTCCAAACAAGCCCAGGTTGAGTTCAATTATGCAAAACATGAAAAAAGGCAAGAAATGAATCCAAATACCACTGAAATAGAACAAAAGAGAATAATTTTTAAAAAAATGGTGGAAACAAAGAGAAGCGGGGTTGGACCTCTTCAAGCAATTTCACCACCTTTAACATATAATTTACAAATATGGGCTATAAGACCAGTGGCAAGTTGGCAACACACAACACAAGCATATATGCTACTGGAGAAAGCAACAACAGGGACAATAGAAAGTGTGATGAGACTGATTTTCCATACTCTTGCAAACCCATTGCAAATTCCTCTACAAACCGACTTATATAGTTCATAATCTTGCCAACCTGCGAATAAGTTGATGAAATAAATAGAATTTAACAACAAATAATTTCACAACCAATAGATAAACAGATGAAGAAATTGATGAAAATAAACATGAAAAGTCATTTTGAGACTCAATATAAACATGCAAGAACTTGCAAAGGCCGAGTACATGCAAGTTCAACTTTTCATGAAAAATCACCTATTAAATGACAAAAAAAAAGTGCTACCAAGTTCAAATCTCCATTGATCGGGGCAATCGAACCACCATTGTTGAGTTGGGAAATGAGAAGAGTTCCCAAATTACAGGTAAGATAAACTCAAAATTTTTTGCGAGCAATTATTGATTGCAACATAGATGAATCAAGAGGGGATAAATTGAAAACAATCGAACCACCTTTGTTATTAGCTAAATTCGAATTATATGCAGCTGAGATGAAATAAGATGGGAGAAATTGGATTGGAAAGGAGATTCATAAATTTTGGCATGAAAGATGAGTGACTTTGAGATGTGAGTGAGAGTTCATGTAGGACGGTTGGAGAGAAAGAGAGGGGTGTGTTATCTTTTTGGAGCCAAGTGTAGAGACTAAAGACTATGAAAACAAATATTGATATTGCCATGAATTATGTTTAAAAATAGAATTAGTATTACAAATTTTAAATATATCTAAAAAAAATTAATAATTAGTCCCTCTAAAAAAGGTAATGAATATTGAGGTATCTGTTATTGATTTGTTTTTTAGAAATAAAGTTTATCCTTTCTTTGCATTTTTTTTATATGGAATATTATTTTATCATATATTTAGAAAAAATTCAACAATAATGTTATAAATGTTTAAACACAATTAAAAACATGTGTATATGGTTATTTACCATCTACTTTAAATACGGTACATCACTATATGTTTATTTAAGAAAATTAGCTCTTTTATGTTCTTTGAAAACATAAAGATATTCTTAATAATATTTATTCTACTAATACTGAAGGTATACATACTCGATGATTAAAGCATCATTATGAAAGAACAATAAACATTAAATCAGTGATCTCTTTACCATCTACTTTAAATACGGTACATCACTATATGGTTATTTAAGAAAATTAGCTCTTTTATGTTCTTTGAAAACAGAAAGATATTCTTAATAATATTTATTCTACTAATACTGAAGGTATACATACTCGATGATTAAAGCATCATAATGAATGAAATAACATCAGTTTATTCAGCCATTATTCATTAAAATATGTATTTAGTGAGCACTTTAGAAACAGCGTTCAGCAACCTGATCACTCAATATGAAAAAATGATAAATATATTATTGGTAAAACTGCTATAATAATTTATGTTGATTATAGATCATAATACAGAGTTGTAGTCCTTAGTAGTGTGTACTTTAATTACGTAAGATTGTAGTGTTATTATTTGTTATTACGTAAATATGGTCAATAACTAAGGATTAAATACAATTAATTTTATAAATTATGTTTCTATACGCATGTTTTTTAATTGTGTTTATTTCGCTATAAATTTCCCCGTGCTTTTGCACAGGCTTAAAACTAGTTTTTAATATTAGGAAAAAATATCTTAATGATCTAATTAAAAAAAGCCTCAGACAAGAAAAACCTATAAGAAAGGAAGTTGTTCGTAAGACTCTTTCGAGCAACGTTTAGTTTGCGTCCCTAAAGTAGTGTTTGAAGGACGTCACTTCAAACCTCTTTTGGAGTTTCCCCTACATCCCAAATAAAACTATCAATGTCGCAGAATATCTTCCAAAATCTTCAAAGAATTGCTTTATTACAACATTAAGAATACATTAAGATGGGGTTTTGTACCGGCTCCATAAATCGCAATGAACAAGCTCAAAAATCCAATTTGCTTTATATCACTAATGAAAAAACAATTACAAGTTTTTTTTACTCGAGGGAAAACTACATGCGTTATTAATTTTCTTTCTAGCACTATACTACAACTAATAGCAAAGACTAATTTGAAGACTTGAGCAAATGGATGTCCTAGACACCGATGGCACAACTCGAAATATGTCAACACTGGTATTGTAATTTGAACGGTGGAATGACCATGCACACATATAAAAGAGTCCATCACGATGGTCACCGGCTCTAATGACTAATGAGGCTCCTCGAATTTAGGTCAACGGCTTTATTATATTAAACACTTGTAGTTTGAACCGATTCTTTAGGTCGTGTATATAAAGTCAAACTCTAATTTTTATTATCCAAAATATTTTAGGAAAAATTAACTAGAATAATTCCAACTATAACCGTTCCACTCAAAATAATCTCAACTGTGGATTATGCCAGAATAATCCAAACTATTAGGGGTACCTTCTCAAAATAATCTAAACTTTTAATTTTTCTATGTATAGTAGTCCCAAAATGGATCATTAAAGGCAAGAAAAAATAAAGTTTGGGTTATTGTGGGAAGGTCCCCCTAATAATTTGGATTATTCTAGAATAACTCATAATTGAGATTATTCTGAGTGGAACGGACATAGTTCAAATTATACTAGTCCATTTTTCCAATATATTATAGGTAATATTTTTTCTCTACACAACTTCATTTACTAAAATTTGATTTTAACAACTAGATCATGACAATCTTTGGTGACTCTCACCATACTCTCGAGAAATTCCGCTTTTATATATATTTTTTTGATAAGTTTAACTTCATTAAAATTACCCAAAAGGGAAAAGCTTACATAATGTCACTAGCTCCACATACTATGACAATGAAATACAAGGTGGAATAACGAGAAGTTGAGAGGCAGGGACCTAAATCCAAGCTACAAAAGCATCCAATCTCCTAATGCCTTGTTTTGCCAAGATATCGGCCACAACATTCGACTCACGACTTTTGTAGACTATGAAAATGTTTGGCTTTCTAGCCAAGAGGCTTCGGATGAAATTAAGAGGGAAGGTGAGATTCCATGGACCTTTAGTTTCACCATTGCACCACTTTACCGCATTTGAGGAGTCCGACTCCACAATTATAGAAGATGAGTTGAACCAATCGGCATGGAGTGAAAGCTTGAGGGCCCTATGAATTGCTAGTGTTTCCGCTTGATTGATCTCCATAAGAGGGATAGGGCAAGAGAAAATGCACTTGAAAACCCCATCATTATCCCGTAAGGCATCACCAATGGCGGATTTTGCAAGTGTTGGGTTGAGAGAGGCATCCACATTCCATTTTATGAAATTCCTCTTTTATATAGATTCAAGATACACCTAATACAACGTTATGAGACTTGTGCGATGAGCGAGTTATAATTTATAGGAGAAAATTAAAATTAAATTATTTTTCACTTTTTATGATTATAATTTTAATATTACACTAGTCCAATGTTTGTAGAAAAATTTGAACGTCTGTAATAATGTCGGCTATAAGGTAAACGTCAAAATCCAAATATCTTATTGATGACTAATAGATTGTCGACTTCGAAGATGTACATCGTACTCCTCTCTTAATAGCGAAAAGATGCCACGATGAAGAGCAGCCACTTCGGCTATGTAGGCACTGGCCTTTTTCAAGGTAATTAGTGCTAAAGTGCATGCCTTTCTGTGAAGAATTGTGAAACCCTTAGGTTATTAACTGAGTATAGAAAAGGTTATAAACAACCTAATAATCAGTGGCCAAGCTCTATACAAGTAAGGGGCCCATTTAAGCTAATTACAATAAGGAACCCAATATATATAAGCCTAATACACGGGCCACACGCCTATAGCCTAATACACGCCAAACACCCTCCCTCAACCCTCCCTCAAGTTGGAGCATGTAGATAATCAATGCCCAACTTGCGGAGAAGGTACATGAATTGGCGCTTACCTAAAGCCTTTTGTGAACATATATCAGCGAGTTGCTCCACAGTGCGAACATGAGTAGCGGAAATTGTGCCGTTAGTAATAGTATACCATACATAGTAACAATCGACCTCGATATGTTCAGTACTAAGATGGGATTTCGAGCAATTTACAAAGACAATTTACTATCACAAAACAGCTCCACATCACGAGGTTGATGCACGCCCAAAGAACTTAACAAGGCATTGAGCCACAAAGCTTGCGGTGACAACAACCATAGATCGGCACTCGGCTTTGGCCGAGGAGCGGGACACAATATGTTGCTTCTTAGTCTTTCACGAGATAGGTGAAGAGCCAAGAAACACTAACCAACCCATAATCGAACATTTCGTCAAGAGGCAACTCGCCTAATCAAAGGCACACCATCCAAACAATAACATATTACAATCAGCATGCAACAAGATACCCTGTCCAGGATGCCTATTCAATGACCTACGAATTATAGATCAATTGTTATCGGATGTATGTTTTCAATTTTATGTTTTGATTTGGTTTGCTATTATTGAATGTCGTTTGAAATGGGACTTATAGGCTTATAGCTAATTGTGAACTGAAATGGGATCGGGCGAGGGCGCGCAATCACGCGATCCATTTTTCTATATTGTGCCCCTATGTTGTTGTAGCTGCCTTGTTGTAATTCACGAAGACCTCCCGATTAGGCGGGTTATCCCAATGTGATCCGGCGATATGCATTGAATGCTAGCTGCAAAATTTAAATTCTGAATAAAGCACGATGGAATTGGGTTATCCCAGAGTAGGGAAGGGGTGGGGGAGGAGAGAGAGTGGGGGGGTTGGGGGAGGAGAGAGAGTGGGAGGGGTTGGGTTTAATTTTATTTTTAGTTTTAATTGACTTTTAATTGAAATTAAAGTATAATTATGATAGTTGACGGAACCCTGACGGAAATTTAGTAGTAATGGCATTTAAGCTAACGACACTGACTCTGGTGGCATTCGAACTAGCTCGAAAATGAGAGGGGTACCCGAGGAATTAGCCCTAACCCGGGGGTACCTCAGGAAATATCCCTAAATTTTTTATTTTCTCTTCATCTATTTTTTAAATAACTAAAATTAAAAATTGTGTCTTGTACAGAGTATATATTGCTCTGTATACCTTATTATATACTCTCTCCGTTCCTAGAAATATAGGTCTAGTCTAGATCTCACTAAACCTTATCCAAATCCGACCCTTACCATCGTCCATCCTTATTTGCAATTTGCGACACTAGGACTCCAGGAGAGCTTAAGGAAGGAGGAAGAATCGTGGGCTTTGACAAACAATAGCACCGAACCTTTTTCATTGGGCCCTCTAAATTTTCTTTGACAAACAATATAGATCTTGTTCTATAGCAATGGTTACACATGCTAATTGACGCCATGTTGGGCCTTCAATATTTCTCATTTTTTAAATTGCAACACTTTGAGTTTGACAATATTTATATACCTCACTTTAATAGTAGTTTTTACGCCGTTTTTAAATAAGTGTAACATAGAGAAAGTAGAGGAAACCAAGAAACTAGAGAGAGAAAGTTAATTAGATAACTTATCCATCTCCTTTAGGTAGCTCACCACTAGGGATGGCAATGGGTCTCGGACCCGATCTAGACCCAGACCCATAGACCCATTTATAAGGGTCTGGGTCCAATATTTTTAGACCCAATGGGTCTGGGTCTAGGTCTAGAGGTTATCAGGCGCGTTTGGGTCCAACTATATCAGACCCAGACCCTACCCACAGACCCATTTACATTAAAAAATTAAAAAAAAATAAAGTTGTAATTTGTGGCCCCATTTTAAGACATGTAATAATGCAACAAATATTTTTAAGATTTTATGAGGTATATTATGTTAATTGTTTCGATACAAGCATTAACTATGGTCATATAAACCTATAAAATACGCAAAATAAATTTATTAGATTAAAAAAACACTATTAAACATGAAATTAAAAAGGACCCACTAAGGGCCAGTTCATTTCAGCTTAATTTCAGTTCAGTTCAGTTCAGCTCCAATCAGTTCAGTTCAGTTCAGCACCATTCTTTTATAACCATTTTGTTAAATATTATTATGTTGGTCTAATTTATTTTACTAATTAATCTTATTATTATTATTATTATTATTTATTTTTATATCATTATTATTATCTGTACATTATTTTGTTTATTATAGCTTTATTCATTATTATTACTATTATCATTAGGGAGGAACATGGTTTAGATTAAAAGCATAAATAAACCCGCGTTTTCAGCCCATAATCCATAAATCACGTCAAAAAGATTTATGATGTAATTTTGCACGGTCCGACCCAATCATTATTTATTACTAAATATTAATATATAATTAAATATAATTATTAAAATAGTAATATTAATTTAATTCTTAGATATTATTGTTATTATATAATCATCATCAGGTATTAATATATTAATACAAAGACTATAAAATAATTGTTATTAACTATCATTATAATCATTAATCATCATTATTATTAATTTATGATTATCATTTAAAAATATCCAAAATACAATTATTATTATTCATTATTATTACCTATCATCATAATTATTATTTTAATATTTATATTATTATTGTTTAAATATTATTTATATATTTATTAAATTAAATTCAATTCAATTCAGTTCAGTTACAGTTCAACGCCAATCAGTTCAGTTCAGTTGTTTTCAGTAAATCTAAACAGGCCCTAAGACCCTAGACCCATCAGACCCAAAGGATCTGAGTCTGGGTCTGAAAATTCCAGATTCAATGGGTCTAGATCGAGAAGAAATTAATGGGTCTAGGTCTGAGTCTGATCAGACCCAACCCAGACCCTACCCATTGCCATTCATACTCACCACCAATAATAACCCAGCAACACGAACATCATCATTTATATTGCCACCTTCACCCCAACAACAACCACCACCTCCGCCGCCTCTATCCCAACAACCACCACGTTTTCAGTCCAACTTTTCTTCAACACCTGTTTTTGCCTCTCTTCGCTTCCACGACTGCCCTACCAACCACCCCAACCTTCTCTTCTTCCTTTCCTCCCTTTATCTATCCTCTTCGTTCCTTTCTCCCTTCCCTTTGTACCGACTGTAAACATAAAGTAAACCGTCGTCTTTTCAAGAAATTTAAAGCAAAATTTTGAAAATTTTCAAATTGAAATGAAGAATTTATAGATCTGAAAAAAATTAAAGAAAAGAAAGAAGGGTGGTGGAGGATTTCGCAAACCGTCGTCTTTTGGCCATTTTCGTTGGCGTAAAAGCTTTGCTAAGTGCTTAGGGTTGAGGAAAGAGAAAGGGGTTGATGCAACTGTGTTGAGGAGACTAGAGAGAAAGAGGCAACAGGGTTGGCCGGAGGAGGGAGGGGGGTTGAGGAGATGTTTGCTGGGGTTAAGAACTTTGATGGAATTAGTTAGACTAGAGTTATATGCACACGTTGTGTGCGGAATAATGTAAAATTATGCATAAAAATATAACATTTAGTTTATTTGGGGTGTTTGGTATTTCTTTATTCAAAATTTAAAAAAATGTAAAAATAGTTAGTTAGGGAGAGAGTTCTTCCATTAAATTAGGAATTAAAAAAAAAGGTAAATGTTGATTTTTGGTGTCCCCCTCCTCTTCACTTATAGAATAAAGATTATGTAAAGAGGGAATATGTTACGCGAAAGTGGTAAATAAGCCCATTAACTTTGGCTAAACGTGAGATTAGGCCCCTTTAGTTTCTATTGTAATGTTTAAACCCCACAATTTTAGCAAAATGTGAAATTAAGCCCCCACAATCTAATCTTCTCCAATAAAAATAAAGATTATAAATAAGAATACCAAAACTATAACATATACGTATAATTTTTTTATACAACGTCTTCTAGATGTCTCTCTCCCACTCTGCCTTTCGTAGTCTGTAATCCATTCACTTCCCCTCTTCAACTCCGCCCAGCAAAACCACCACCATTGTTCGACAAATATGTCTTTGGCCAAAACGATAGTGATTGGAATTTATATTTAAGAATTAAAATAAAAAATACATGAACTATACAAATAAGCCATTTGAAGCACTGGACAATTTGTCAACAGAGGCTTGAATTAAAATAAGCCCAGTCCTTGTTTTCATGGAAGCTCCCCTTTCTATTCACAATTAGATGCAAAGAGATGCTAAACAACAACAATCGCATCATAACTCTAGCCTCTGACAAACGATTCTGAAGAATGCATCAAAAAAAATTGATTTCAAAACCAAAGGAAGCACAAGAAATCGGTAGCCAACTGATCTAACATCAAGTTAACTTTTCCTTCCTGCAATGGAGTTACTTCTTTTCAAACCTTCTCGACTCAGCCGGAGTCTGATTTAGGAGATCAAAAGAAATATTTGTATTTGCATCTTATTGTATTCAAATTAAAGTACAAAAAAACCTATTTTTTTGTTGTAGGTCAGTCAGAATTGAATTAGTGTGCATATTGTTGAGCGGTAGCGAAAGTGGACAGTTGAGCGGTGGCGAAAGTGGTGGTGCCTGGTGATTTTGGTGGGCGGAGGTGAAGAAGAGAGATTTATCATGTATGTATTAGAGACAACAACAATCGACATCTAGAAGAGAGTGTATAAAAAATTTATACGTATATATTATGGTATTATTGCTGTATAATTTTATTTCTATATTTTTTATTGGTGAAAATAAAGTTGTGGGGGGTTATTTTCACCTTTTAGTGAAGTTATTGGGGTTAAACACTACAATAAAAAGTAGAGGGGCCTAATCTCACGTATGGAAAAAGTTAAGGGGTTAATTCATTACTTTTGCGGATTATGTTATAATTAGATAGTTTTAAGTTCGGTAAATAAGGGTGATTGTGTAACTTCAAAGTTAAAGTTTCTATTTTGAGTTTGGTGTCACTTATCGTGACATTTCCAAATATAAAAAGTGAATATGTTGTGAACGAAATAAATTTTCCAAAGTACCAGAATATGGAACGTTTTCGTGATGGGAAAATATGTCTGGGCAATTGCTCATCTCAAATAAGACCTTTAGCTTAGATGATTTGGTTGATGTTGTTTACTTGAAAGGAAATAATAACTGGTGGAATTACAACCTGCTCAGAAGTGATGTTGATATTAGAAGCATATCTCTTTGGTTAGAGATAAGCTCAAAGGCTTAAATACAGAAGTTCAATTGGTGTGGATTCAAAGATACTCTGTCGCATAAATCTATGACAAATTTGGTAGGTCAAGGTTTGAGATGTCAATGGTCTGTTACAATCTAGAATATAATTGGTGTTCCTAATCAATAATTTTGCACTTGGTTGGTGATGTTGAAAAAGCTCCAAAAAAAGGAAAAATTATACAAGATTGGGGTGGCTGAAGCTGGTCAATGTCTGATCTGTGGACATGAAGTTGAATCTCATACTCACCTATTTTTCAAATATGTTTTCAGTAGTAGATGCCTTACTCAAACTAAAGAGTGGACTGATATTGACACAACTTTGTTAGACTATGAAGCTATAATTTCATGGTTCACTAGAAGAAGGAGAGAGTCAAATTTCAGAAGAAATGTGCAGGTATGTGTTGTCAGGGCAACCATTTACTATATCTAGAGATTGAGAAATGAAGTTTATTGGCATCATAGAGTTGGCAATATAGATCATACTGTACTATGTACAGAATACAAAGTATAATGCCTGACTAAAAAATTCGCAGAGAGAGATAAATTTTGGTTTCGAAGATTATAGGTGGAATCTTGACGCTTATTTTAATTTTGTTTAGGCAGTTGTGTAACTACAGTTTTGATGCTTGTCTCCTTTATAGTGGGTCCATCCTTAGGTGGTTGTTTTGGGGAACAAGGTCACTAGGATGCATGGGTTTGATGCAATATAATTTCCTCACCTACCTATCAAAAAAAAATTCTACCGCTGATAAAATTTTGAGTTTTCGGTAAAACCACTCATTACACTCCTATGCATCTTACTCTGCATTGACTTTAATATGTTTTGTTTGACAAAAACTCAATGACATATTCAAGCTATTTAGATTACCAACAAATGGGAAGGAAAAGCCCGAGGATGTTTAAGGGGATAGCGCAAGCCATGACCTTCTCGATTATTTGGATACATATTAAAAGTTGAAGATAAAAAGCACTAGTTATCATATTTAAGTTAAATGTAATGTAGACCGGACCTCTATAATAGAAAAATCTTGGTTTCGCCACGGTCCATCTAAGAGGGTTTGTGTGAATGATGCCACTGATAACAAATTTCATTTTAATGGTCCATATTAAGGATTTTTTGGCAAAAACCACCTATTCTAATAGACAATATAGGTTTAACCACCTTTTGTAATTTTTTTTAAAATAACTACCTTTTATGTTTAAAACCTGTAGGAATCATTACCAAAACCACTTTCAGGCCAATATTTTTTTTGACCGTTTTGCCTTTCCCTTGTTTTCAGTTAATTGTTTGAAATAAAACCTAATTTCTTTCGATTTTTCCCTCTTTCTTCTTCATTTACTCACTGCTTTTACACTCCCCAATTAGAAACCCTAATTTCACCTTCTTCTTCATCAACTGTCATACCCTTCACAAATCTCGTGATGCATCGAAAAATTAAGGAGGTCAGTATAATTCTCTCATTTAAATTGAAAATGCAACTGCACCCAAT
The DNA here is from genome assembly GCA_947645195.1 of Patellifolia procumbens. Classification (NCBI taxonomy): domain Eukaryota; kingdom Viridiplantae; phylum Streptophyta; class Magnoliopsida; order Caryophyllales; family Amaranthaceae; genus Patellifolia; species Patellifolia procumbens. Next base: position 1,923,658 of record CANSGD010000188.1, on the reverse strand, counting down.
TTAATCCTAATTTTGTTATGTTTAAAACAGGAAATGGCTTCCTCTTCAACATCTCAAAGTCTACCTGGATGTAGGAAGTGTAATTGTGGTATTCCAGCTGCCATAAGAAAGTCATGGACCTCTGAAAATCCAGGGAGGCGTTTTTTTGCTTGTAAGTTTTATGATCCAAATTCAGGGAGGCGTGGATGTGAGCTATTTGAGTGGTTTGATAAGGAGATGACTGAATGGCAAAAGGGTATTATTAACCAACTAATTGTTGAGAAGAAATTGGTTGCTAATGAAATGGCCAATTTGAATAAGAATATAGATGATGGTCATTGGAGGCTCATGGTTTCTGAAAATGAGAAGCTGAAGATAGAGATGAAGGAGTTGAAGGCAGTGGTTAAAAAATTGAAGAAGGAAGGCAAGAATAAAGGTTCAATCACCAACTGGATGGTTGTGCTTTGTATTCTGATCATTATACTGATCAGTTTGCTGTTGTACTAGATTAATTAGGCTAAGTTAGATGTTTTTGCTTTGTTTTGCATGAACCTTATGGTACTTTTAATCAGTTTGATCTAATAGTTCATTAGGTTTGGCTATCAAGTGTATTGAAGTATGCCCATTATGAATGAAAGATGTTTGCTATATATATAGCTTTGTTTTCTACAAAAATGTTGACATAGTTTCCTCTAAAATATGAGCTACCAATATCCAACATTTGAAGCAATATTAACCTGTAACTTGACTGAACACAATAACAAACCAACAGCAACAACCACATGTCTGTCAAGTACCAATAAGTTGGTTGTCATACATTCCAAATTCATATCCAAAGTACTTCAAATTGTTGACATATTAGGAATTCATTACATAAGGCTCAATGGCCAAGTTAAAAGTAAATTACAAAAGGCTCAATGGCCAAGTTCACAGCAAACCTCAAAAGGCTCAATGGCCAAGTTCAAAGACAGTACAATAACAAATTCATCAAATAAAGGACAACTTCTTCATTTTCCCACCTGTGGGGATCAACTTCTTCCTACTTGTAACTGGCTTGCTAGGAGGGAGCTTTGTTGTGATTGAAACAGTTGGAGGCTTGGGAGTTTGCTGTTGTCTTGTAACCCTACTACACTGAGAGAGTTGCACAGTTTGGCTTGGTTGAGTGGTTTGGCTTGATGTGCATGGGATTGTGTTTGACTGTTGATGGTTCTCTAAGCTTCCAGCCTACATAAAACACCATCATATATCAATGAAACATGCACAAATATGTGTAAAGTCAAATGTGTAAAGGAAAATGTGTAAAGTAAGAATGTACCTTATCTTGAACCCTTGATGCATTTTATTCCCCCTGATACTTAGTCCAAACAGAGTCACTTGGAGGCCTTCCACCTTTACTTTTCTCAAGAATAACCTTTGGTGCAGCTGGGTTGTTGCACTTTCTCTTGTTGTGTCCCAGTTGGCACATTTACCACAAGATCTTTGCTTAAAAGGCCTCTTCAAACCCACTGACTTGGGACCCTCCTCTCCTGCCTCTTTCTTCCTTTTCTTGAGTGGAGGCCTCCCTGGCATTGTTCTACTTTTTGGAGGTTGTGGTGTAGGCATATCAGTCATCTTCTCCCAATGCTTTATACCTGGCATTGGGGTGATTGTTGGCTCATATGCATGGACTAACTTTTGTAGGGAATAACAATCATCAACAAAGTCTTCAGGATTCTCTCTCTTGCTCTTTATACAAGCCAATGCATGAGCACATGGAATGCCAGTTAGGTCCCATGAATAGCATGTACATGACCTATGCCCTAAATCCACAACAAATTGATCCCCCTTGATGTAAACCTCAAAAATCCCCAATCTGGAAGGACTAACATCAGCATACCTAGTTTTATCATCCAATTCTGCCAGTACCTTCTTTACATAAGGGGTAAACCTACCCTCCATTTTCATTGCATTTTCATACTTATCAAACACCCTTTTCATCATATACTTCCTCAACCACTCCATACAAGTCAAGACAGGTTTATCCCTAGCATCCCTTATTACAGCATTGAAAGCTTCACAAATATTATTCAACAACATGTTGGATTTGCAGTCAGTTGAAAAAGCATGTCTTGACCAAAACTTAGCAGGTATGTTGTTCAGGTAATTGAATGCATCTTCAGAACAGAATTTAATAGATGCCATTTGACATTCAAAGTCATGCTGAGAAGGAAAACATAACTCAAATAAGGACAAACAAATACAGTAAACAACCAGACAGAATTGCATAATGAATATCCTATAAACCTAAACATAATTGCATACCAAAGTTGTGGCCCTAGAAGCTTTCCAGAACAACTCCTTGAATGATTGTCCATGGTATAGCTTGAAATTGGCCCATATGTGCCTAGCACAAAATCTGATCTCAGCCTTGGGACACTTCGATTTCAATGCATCAATAAGTCCCTACCACAACCAATCAGATTAAGGTTAAAAACAAACAAATGAAGAAAATTAAAACAACTAAACACACAAGTAATGTATAATGGAATTACCTTTTGCCTATCTGACATGAAGGTCCATCCATTCCCATCAACAGGTTCAATATCTCTCAGCAGCAACTGAATGAACCAGTTCCAAGTGTCCTGGTTCTCAACCTCAACAATTGCCCAAGCAATTGGATAAATCTGATTATTGCCATCCTTCCCAACAGCCACCAACAACTGTCCTGGATATGCCCCTTTTAAATGACATCCATCCACTCCAATTAAGGGCCTACATCCAGCTTTAAATCCTGTTTTCAAAGCAGCTAAACACACATACATCCTAAGGAAATAGGGTGGTGGCCTTTCAATACCATCTACAACAATGAAAACAGAGGATCCTTCATTGTATTTTAACACAACCTTCCCATAATCCCACACCCTACCATACTCCTCAGCTGAATTTCCATAAATTATCATCTTTGCCCTTGCCCTACCCTGCCACAGTTTCCAATAATTAACCTGCACCCCCAAATCTCTATACACAACAACCCTAAATCTCTTCAAACTCATAGAGGGCTCTGATCTCCACATATCCAAATACCTGTCCCCCAAATACTCAGCAGTAACCCTAGTGTTATTCACAAGTCTAACACATTTATGCTCTAATATCATGCTTTTAATCTACATTGCACTATCTCCTGGAGTCTTCTTCACATAAACCTTAAAGGGACACTTGTTCTCTTTCTTACATACACATTGCCCTAGCTTACTATGTTTTTTGTCCCACGGACAATCACATCTTTGCTTACAATGAATTGTGATTCTACTATAACAATTATGCATAAAGTAATAATCATATCCATTTTTTGTAGCATGACATGCCAATGCTTTTCTTGCAATTGCTACAGAATTAAACTTCAAACCAACAAACAACTTTACCTTGTTCTTGAAATCTTGTTCCTCATTGAATGTGTGATGTATGTCAACCTCATCATCAGACCCCTTCAAACTTGGGAAGGGCAAAACGGTCAAAAAAAAATTGGCCTGAAAGTGATTTTGGTAGTGATTCCTACAGGTTTTAAACATAAAAAGGTAGTTATTTTAAAAAAAAATTACAAAAGGTAATTAAACCTATATTGTCTATTAGAATAAGTGGTTTTTGCCAAAAAAATTCCCATATTAATGTTGTACATATTGGCAATAACAAATTTTTTTGGGTAATGAGCCACAAAGACATTATATATTACGTATGGCAGAGGGGGGATTTGAACTCATCATGACCTATATTGCAATGACTCAATCTTTATCTTAACCACTACACCAAAACCTTATCGTTATTGTCAATTACAACTTTAAAATGGCTACAAAATAAAATTTACAAAGTAAAATAACAAATGAAAAATACCATTTGCTTTACTTGTGTATGCCCTATCAATAACACCGGTATTGACTCATTTTAAAGCACAAAAAACTATCTTATTTTTATCTCTCGTATTATTCATTGTATTTACTCTGAAAGTTACATATTAATACTTCAAGTTTTGGAATTAAAAAACGCTTATAAAAGGAGAGAAAAGAAAAAATAAGTGTTCCATAAAGTTTTAAGTAAAGAGGAAATAGGATACATTACACATGATATTATTATATGAGCTTTTCTGAGTAGTGATATTAATCTATTATGTTAGGTTGAGGTTTGGTGTTTTGACTTTGCTCTAAAACATATTCAACACCGTAAAAGTAGACGGTGAACGGTGAGGGTGACGGTATATATTGGCTTCTACAAGATGAAATAGTCATTGGTATCTTCGTGAATCGTAACTATACTAAGCTTTTAAATTATTCTTAAATAGACCTTTTCATTTAAGATATCTTTGGAGTTTGGAGTGTGCTTTAGTTTGTTGCCGCAGTCTAGTTTTGGTTATATGTACTTCTAGTCTTATAATTATGGTTTCCTGAGTTGTCGTAGTTAGTCTAGCCTTTTTCTTTGTGTAGGGGTTTGGCAATAAATAATGAAGATGTCAATCTTGAAGGATCTAAAAAATAAATAATCAGAAGTCAGCCTCTTGGATCTCTTATAGTCTGTTACATATAAATACTCTCTTAGTCTCTTCCACAAATCAATCAGAAGCTCCAACACAATTAATCAGTGGTGGAGCTACATGTGGGCACCCTGGTGCACGTGCATCAGGAAAATTTTTCTTTTTTTTAAAAAAAAGTTTAAAAATCAAAAAAAAAAAAAAACGCGTCTGACTGCTGCACTCCTCTCTCCCTTTTCGCCCTAACTCTCAAACTCTCTCACGAACGCTCCTTCCCTTCAATCCGCAGACCGCAGTCACCCCCCTCTGACCTCCGACGGAAGACCGGCGACGGCTCGTCGTTTACCACCGTCGACTTGCGGGCCGTAGTCGTCTTTGTCTCGTTGAGGCTTTGGACTGGGCGAAGTGCATCGCAGTCTTGAGGCCATGGAGTTGCGCTGTTGCGGCGAAGTGCAAGCCATCGTGCCCATCGACGAGACGAGTCAGACGAGAGACGACGACGACTCACCGGCCACCCCTGAACGACGCCGTGAAGATAAGTTACTGAGGTAAATAAGTTAGCTTTATATCTTATTTTTGCTCTAAATTACTTAAAATTAGGTTTTAGATTTGCTCTAAATGGCTTTAATTTACTCGAAATTCATGTGGGTTTACTCTAAATTGATTATTTAGATTGAGAAAACTTGTAGTCATTGTAGAAAATTATTTGTAGTCTTTGAAATTAGGTTATATATTTGCTCTAAATAGCTATTCAAATAAAAAGTGAAAATAATTTGATTTTACAACATCAAATAGTTGATTTGATTATATGAAAGAACAATTTAATAGTTAGATTGAAAATGTTGTTTAACAACATCAATTGTGTTGATTAGTGATTGAAAATGTTGTTTTACAACATCGAATGTGTTGATTAGTTCATAATTCTCTCTTGTTATATATTAATCATATTATATATGTTAGATATTAATTTGGATTTCAAATTGTGCTTAATGATTATCACTATTTGTACGAGTTTTGATGTGATTGCTTGATTTAGTTCATAATTCTCTCTTGTTAGATATTAATCATATTATATATGCTTGATTTACTTTTGGAATGAAATTTGTTAGAGAGTTTGTTTGAGAGAAAAATTTGATATCGATATGTGAACGGCGATTGATAATGGTGCACCACCATCCGGAAAATCCTGGATCCGCTTACACAATTACCATATACAGGTAATGGCTGACCAAGAAGTGTATTACTGCGACCTTAGATGGGTCCTGCTAGCTCTCATCAATATGATCATCAGACCTGAATTATTCAATTTTTTCTCATATTACCCTACATCCTCAATCCACAGCTTTCTAAAGGCCACCCTTTACCTTATAGTGTTGCTCCTTTTCCCCATAGTATCTCTCAATACTAACCTCATCATCATTCACAATGGCCTTCTCTTGTTGAGCATTCAGCCACGGTACGCACAATCATGGTCTATACGCCTCACTTTGGCCCTCCTTTTCTCTCTTCTCTGTCCAACCCCTGTTTTCCACTTCTACGCCTTCCCCTTCCTTATACTCCTCCCTCTTTGGCCTCTCTTTCTCAGCTCGCTTCGACAGTATCTTCTTCGCAATCACCTCACTATTTTACCTTCTTCTGTCACTATTCATGTCACTCCTGATCATGATATTCATGCCCATGATCATGAATCTTTGTACTACTATGAGCTAAGATGGATATTTCTAATTCTCATCAACCACTTTCTAAGACCTTATTTCTGCATTCTCTTTTCTGATTATAATTCTCATAATCTAGTACTCAAACATTCCTTGCTATTAATTTCCATTATATCGTTGGTTTTCCTATTCACTTCCTTGAAGATGTGTCTCACTGACGATGAAAATTGAGACTCTGTAATATTCTTACTCCTTGACTGTCGAACTGGGTGGTCCTTTCTAATCGCTTCTGCGCTCATTTTTTCAATTCTTTGTCCAACCCCTGTTTTCCTGTACTTGTACCCCTGCATATTGCTCCTGTGTCCTGTCTCTTTGGCCCTTGTTCTTTCTCAACTCTCTCCACCGTTTTCTTCGCCGCCTTTATGCAGCTATTGCTGCCTTTCTAGCCTTCAATGCGCCTATCATTCCCTCTCCACCAGACTCACTACAAGATGAAGAAGCGCATCATCAACAAGTTTGATCTATGACTATACTATACAATGAGACAATGAGCCCACAATTTTATTTTTTTTGAGGGGAAGACAATGAGCCCACATCCTTTTAACTTCTTACACCCTTTTTTTGAGGTTAATTTTATTTTGATTATTGTTTGGTTGTCATGTTTGAGGTATATGATGTAATATAAGTGATTTTTTTTTTTACTTCTATTGTACAACATTTGTACTCCATTCCTTATCGGTGGATTTTGATTTAGGTACTCTTCATAGTCCTCAATGTGAATACTATTTAGAAAATTGTGCTTTCATAAAAGCAGTGCCAAAATCAAAATTTGAAGTGTTTAAATTACTATAAATTATTGGTTGATATGAATAATATATAGGAAAAATTGTCTAAAATAATGCAACCTTTTGACAATTCGTAAATAATAATACAACCTAAAGATTATTCAGGAATAATGCAACCTTTATACCTCATTTATTTTAAATGGGGTAAAATCTGGATTTAATCTGAAGGAGAGGTTAAATGAGACACGTGTCGTATTGTTATTGGTTATCATAAATATTATTTTTAAAAAATAATTATAAACAAAAAGATTCAACAAAAAAACAAAAAAAAAAACTAAACCCCCCTCCCCCCACCCCCTCCCCCTCCCCGCAGCGCCGAAACCATCGGCCCCCACCCCTCCCCCCCTCTTGCAGCGCCGAAACCACCGGCCCCCACCCCCTCTCCCCAGCGCCGAAACCACCGGGCCCCCACCCCCCCTCCCCCCTCCCCGCAGCGCCGAAACCATCGGCCCCCACCCCTCCCCCTCTTGCAGCGCCGAAACCACAGGCCCCCACCCTTTCCCCAGCGCCGAAACCACCGGCCCCCCCCCCCTCCCCGCAGCGCCGAAATCACCGGCCCCCCACCCCCTCCCCCCCCCGCAGCGCCGAAACTACCGGCCACCCCACCCCCTGCTTCCTTCCCCAAGCCACAAAAGACCCAGACACCGCCACCTTAAAAGACCCAGCGCCGGAGACCCAATGCCTCCAACCACCACCACCTTCACTACATTCCTTGCCTCCAACCACGCACCTCCAACCACCACGACTTCGTGAACACCTCGCGTTCGCGCAAACCACCACGCTACTCCATTCCCCGCTAAACCACTTTCTTCTCTCTGTTCGGTTGATAGCAGCAGGAGTGGGGTGTGGGTGGTGATAGCAGCGAGGTGTGGGGTTGGGGGTGGTGATAGCAGCGGGGTGTGGGGTTGGGGGTGGGGTGGGGGTTGGGGGTGGGGGGGGGGGGATGGGCTGGTGATGGCAACGGGGTGGGGTTTGGGAGGGAGTTTAATTTTTATTTTTTTTAATGTTAATATATTAATTAGAATTTAAAGTTTTAAATAAAAATTACCTATAGCTCAGGTCACCGGTCATTTGTCTTGTTTAAAATAAATGGGGTATAAAGATTGCATTATTCCAAAATAATATTTAGGTTGCATTATTATTTGCGAATCGTCAAAAGGTTGCATTATTCTAGGCAATTTTTCCTAATATATACTATATTTTGTATTTTTTCTCTCTTCTCCCCTACAGAACCTTGATTTTTTGGTCTAGCGGCAACCATCTTCCTAGTAAAGGCTTTTTTCATAAAGGTATGGGCTCTAGAGGAGGAACTTTAAAATTTTAGGATCCATTCTTTTCAACTTATCTTTGCTTACGGAACATATATATATTTATTAGACTTTATCTAAACTTATTAGACCTTATTAGAGCTTACTAAACCTTATTTGACCTTATTATTAGGAATATTATTTATGCCATTTTTCCATTTAGGGGTATTTTTATTTAGTTGGAACACCTCTACCTTTTACTATAAATGGTAGGTTAGCCCACCTAATTATTACACTGCTCTCATACTTTTTCTCCCCTTCTCTCCTACTTTTTCACTTTTTCCTTACTTTTTTCATCCTTCTCTCCTACTTTTTCAATTTTTCTTTACTTTTTCCATCCTTCTCTCTTATTTTTACACTTTTTCCTTGGTTCGCTCGAAAAAACAGACGTTCCTATTTAAATAAACAGAGGAAGTATTATTATTATCATTATCTTTACTATTATTATTATTATTATTACTATCATTCTTGTCGTTACTATAATACTTATTATTATTATTGCTATTTTTGTTATTATTTTTAAAAAATTTATTATAACTAATACTACTAAAATTATTATATTATTATTATTACTCCCTCCGTCCCATATTAGTTGCAACACTTTCATTCTATATATGGTTGTCCCATATTAGTTTCAACACTTCTATTTTAGGCATGGACCCACCAATACTTTATTATATATCACCCAACTAATATACCCCATTCATTCATTGATTTATGTAAAAAAATATTAAAATACTACTCTCCTACTCTATCAACTTCTTAAAAGTACCACATCACTTTCTATCACATCAACTTTACAATAAATTAATACTATAACCTACACCCTACTCTATTAACTTCCTAAAACTATGTGCACAAGCTATTGTTGCAACTAATATGGGACGGATGTAATATTATACTATTATTATTCATATTATTATATTACTATTATTAAATTATATTAATAAATACTATCATACTCCCTGTTTCTTTTTGTTTGTCCAACTTTTCATTTTTGTCCGTTTCTTTTTGTTTGTCTTACTTTTTTATTTTTCCATATATGAGAAAATTACTCATCTACCCCTACTTTATCACCTTTTCGTCCCACATATACCTTATAATTTTCTCTCACCTTGTAACACCCCGACTTTTCCACAAGACAAAACCCAAGATGTTACGTCGGAAGAATAAGGATAATTACTCCCGTCAAACCTCTACCTCAAACTCTTAAATAAACTTTAATAAATAATAATAAAGTTCCGGATATCAATTTAAAAAACAAAACACTTTCAATAAACAAGATCGTGGCTTTTGTGAAACCAAACAAAGTCAAATGATTAATAAAAGTCAAATCATTTCAAAGTCAACCTTTTTCAAACAATCGCAGCGGAAAATAAAACTCATTCAAATCCTCTAACAAAATCCAAATAACCAAATACATATGAAATAGAGTGAAATAACATAAGTAAACTCCAGTACGCTCTTCTAGAATTCCCCCAATGAATGATGAACTCCTCGAACGATCACCTATATTGCAACCGTCTAAGATGTCCTGACTACTCAGCAAAATGGACGGATTCCGAATGCGTCATCACAGGATTATCATAGAAAGAAGCAATGATGAAGACATAAAGGAAAATACGGATTAGCCACTACTGAGTACATAACATAGAACTAGTCATTCACATAACACATAAACATGCATCATTCATCATATCAATCACAATTCATAAACAATCTAATAACCATCAATCCATAATCCATACTCAAATCCATTTCCACATCTAAACACAAATAGGATCGTCATCCTCCCAGTTAAGCATTTGTGACTATAAGGCCGATATATGTTGGGTTGGCCTACCCAAATTTCATCACCTTGAAACATGGAATACAAAGCTAGCTCCGGACTAGTTGCAACCAAGAAAATGTGTACACACCCCCGAGCTCGGCAACCATAAATGGTTCACCCCTCAGGCCCAATTTACAAGTAGGGGATCCTTTCCTACAGGGACACTGCCGTTTCAGTTTTGCGAGATCCATGACCTCGATAATTTTCGTAAATGCACTTTCTAGGTTTTGAATCCCAATCTAAATATTCCAACTATTCAATTTCAAACTATCCATTCCAAACTATTTCATTCCAATTGAACTCAACAATTCATAAACACAGAAAGACATGCATCATGCTTTCATACAAACATTCATAATCAAATCACATACAAAATTCTCATGAACACTATCCTAGGTTCTCATTTCAATCAAACAATCTCATCTAGCATATAGATGTCAAGTGCTATGTCACGTACCTTTCTAAGCAAACAAGTTCACTCGAGAAGCTAATGATCAACAACTAACGTCCTCCAATGAATTGTGCTCCTTGAAAAACAATTAAACAATAAATTTTAGAATTCTTACAATACTTAAACAAGTATAATAAAATATAAGCAACCTTTGAAGTACTTTTAAACTCCTTTTAAAACTCTCTCGAAACATCCCTTAAACATATTAAATATTCTTCCTTTAAATCCCCTTTCAACTGCTATTAAAATAATTAAAGACTTAAAATTTAATTAAATTAGAACAATATTAAAAATAAAAAAAATATATAAACTTTGAATCCTATACCTCCATTAAAACCCTAAAATTAGGTTTAGGTCATCATACTTAACTGATACCTTAAGTATGATCACAAAATAACTCTCTTTAAGGTAAGAACTAATCAAATTACCCAAATCTAATTAAATTTGGAAAATAAATATAATCAGAATTTATTTCCTAAAAATAATTAATATAAGTATATTTTACTAAACAGGCGGACGAACGGCAGCGGCAACGGAGACGCGCACCCCCGCACGGTGGCGCATGCGGCCCCACAGCGTACAGCCTCCAGCCTGCGGTGGCTCGCCGGCCACGGCAGCCTTGCTGGCCTTCTTTCTCCATCCCCATGCTCATAAAAATCCAAACTTTAATTAATGTAAAGTTCCAATTTTTCTTTTGCACAACTTACGAAATTAGCATGAAACTATACAATAAATCTAAAACATGTTTTTCATGAACAACATAAATTAATGAATCATGAAAACTAATTAAACAATAAACCATAGAACAAGATGGAGAAGAGAGAGAGATCTCACTTAGGGTTTTGGAAAAATTGTCAGCAACAAATGTTTTCTGTCTCCTTCCCTCTCTATTCATAGGCATCGATAAACCCTAATGGGCTTCATGACAAACCAGCCATTTTCAAATCCTTTTCCCATATAAAGGACTACGAGCCCATTTGAGCCCACATGCGATCCCACTTTGTTGAACGAGAGGGAGGATGACACACATATACACCTGGTGGACTACTCGAACTATCACCAATTGGTTTTAAGATGGAACCTTATATGGATTTATGTGGTCAGACTCTTCTCCGGTGCAGACATAGATGTACAGGCTCAATGAATTTATCATGGTATATAGAGGACGATCCTAGACCGTTACCAACCCCAGTGGGGAGGGTCCATTTGCCTAAATAATGCGGTTGGAGAGAGGATCTGAAGAACAGTTTGGACCAATTAGCCCAACAATATTATATTTGCCCCAAGTAGGGGGTATTTAACTTTATGTTGGAAGTCCATAAGGAAGGCCACCAAGGATGTTTGTGACCAATCTAGATTGCACAATTAAGGATGGGCTTGCACGTGAGGGGGGTGTTAAAGCGAAATACCCACATGCGATCCTACATCAGTAAAGGAAAGGGAGGATGATACAGATATAAGTCTGGTGGGCTACTCCACATATCACCAATTGATTATAGAACGGAGCATGAGCTTGTGTGTGGTTAGATTCTCCACCAGCACAGGCCTAGGTGTTTAAGCCCAGTAAAGTTTTTAGAATGCAAGAGGTGGCTCTTCGTGCAAGAAATATAATGTTTCAAGGTTGGAAGGGAGAGGGGGAAAAAGTTCCTTTGGAAGGAGCTTTAGACATAAAGCATATCAATTTTATCATGCTTCGGAAGCACTACTAATGTGGTAAATCGAATGGCCGTAAAAGAAACCTCCGTTTTGAAATAAGTGATACACTTTCTATTTGGGTGTTTCAATAATGGTGATACACTTTAGTTTTTTGCTTTATAGGGTAACTTTTTGCTTGTAAAATGACTATGTGCCCTTACTTTTTTTCTAAACACATCATTTAACAACATCTAACAACACTAACTTCAAAAGGGGGTGGGGGATCACACCCACAAACTTCACCATTAATTATACTCTAAACACATTTACAGTATTTTGCCTCAAAACCCGCAAAAGCAACAATGTATCACTTAATTCAAAACGGAGGAAGTAATAGAATGAGCTCCATTTCAATAGAGCTACTCCCTCTATTTTTATTGATTGCAACATTTTCACTTTATATACCGTTTATATATTTCCTCCGTTTTTTTATTGACTATATTTTTCATTCTAGGAAGTTTAAAATTAATGGTCACACTTATCCTTTTTTCACTTTTCAGTAACTTTTTCTCTCTATCTCTTTCTTACTAATTTTTCTTATACACTTTTACTCACTAACCAAAGTTTTGCTTCGAAGTCTATGAAATAAAAAGTGTAGCCAATAACAGAAAATGGAGGAAGTGTACATAAGAAAACACAATCGGATTTAAGCTGGACTAAACTGAAATATTTTTCAATTAGTTCATTTCAAAAGAAGAGAGCCTAAGGGCCTGTTTAGATTTACTGAAAACAGCTGAACTGAACTGAACTGATTGGAGCTGAACTGAACTGAACTGAACTGAACTGATTGGTGTTGAACTGAACTGAACTGAATTGAATTGAATTTAATAAATATATAAATAATACTTAAACAATAATAATATGAATATTAAATAATAATTATAATGATAAGTAATAATAATGAATAATTATTAATGAATAATAATTATTATATTTTGGATATTTTTAAATGATAATTATAAATAATATTAAGGAAAAATTGCCTAGAATAATGCAACCTTTGGGCGATTCGCAAATAATAATGCAACCTAAAGATTATTCTGGAATAATGCAACCTTTATACCCCATTTATTTTAAACAGGTTAAATGACCGGTAACCTGAACCATAGGTAATTTTTATTAAAAACTTTAAATTTAAAACAATAAAATTTAAAAAACCTAAACTAAACCCCATCCCCCACCCCCTGCCAATACCCCAAGCCCCACCCTCGCCGGAAACTACCCTCAACCACACCACGCCAGCCCCCACCCTCGCCGGAAACCCTTCTTAGCTCGCCGGAAACTACTCAGAACCACCACACCCCGTACCCATCGACGAAATTTTCCTTTTCTTTCGTCTCTAGTGTCGCCGGAAAACACGTGGGGTTAGGGGAGGGAAGGGGAGGCGCGCGAAATCTTAAAGGTAAGAGGGGAGGGGTGGGAGAAGGGTTGGGTGAGGTTGCGGTAGTTAGGGGGCTTCGAAGGGGTTGGGTTGCGGTGGCTGGGATGGTTCAAAGAGGGTGGGTTGGGGTGGGCTAGGGGGTTCGAAGGGGGTGGGCTAGGGGGTTCGAAGGGAGTGGGGTGAGGTCGGAGGTGGCGGCTGGGCATTTCGAAGGGAGTGCGGTGGCGGTAGGAGGTGGCTGAGCATTTTCAGAGGGAGTGGGAAGGTGGTCGGAGGTGGCTGGGCATGGTGGGGGAGGGGTGGCTGGTTTGTGCGTGATGGTGGGTTAGGGGAGGGGGGAAGTTTTTTTTTTGTTTTATCTTTATTTTTTAATTTTTTTAAAAATTAGTTTATTAGGACCAATGACAAGCCGACACGTGTCCCCCTTAACCTATTATTCAGGTTATATCCGGTTTTACCCCATTCAAAATAAATGGGGTATAAAGGTTGCATTATTCCAGAATAATCTTTAGGTTGCATTATTATTTGCGAATCGCACAAAGGTTGCATTATTCTAGGCAATTTTTCCTAATATTAATAATCATAAATTAATAATAATAATGATAATTAACAATTATTTTATAGTCTTTGTATTAATATATTAATACCTGATGATGATTATATAATAACAATAGTATCTAATAAATAAATTAATATTACTATTTTAATAATTAAATTAAATTATATATTAATATTTAGTAATAAATTATTGGGTCGGACCGTGTAAAATTACATCATAAACCGTTTTGACGTGATTTGATTGGATTATGGGCTGAAAACGCGGGTTTATTTGTACTTTTAACGTAAACCATGTTCCTCCCTAATGATAATAGCAATAATAATGAATAAAACTATAATAAACAAAATAATATACAGATAATAATAATAATACTTAATAATAATGATATAAAAATAAATAATAATAATAATAATAAGAGTAATTAGTAAAATAAATTAAACCAATATAATATTTAACAAAATGGTTATAAAATAATGAAACTGAACTGAACTGAAATTGAGCTGAGATGAACAGGCGCTAGCACTAATTGTCAACTTGACTTCGCACCTTAGCTCCTACTCCCGCAATCGAACTAAAAGTTTCTCATCTTCAACACTCTTCCTTTCCTTCTCGCTGTCTCTCTTCAATGGTGGAACTTTCCCGCCAAGGGAAATCCTCCATAGAAGCACAATCTCCTCCTCCAAATTCACCATGATCAAACCTCAAAGTTCCGCATCTTTCCTTTTCACTCTCCTCATCCTCTTCTCTTTCTCCTCTCTCCACCCTCCCCATCTCGATGACAGAACCCTAACCCTAACTGATCGTCCAAATCTGGAACCTTCACTTTCACGGAGAAACTATATCGTCCGATTCTCCGATTACAAATATGCAGAAATTCACCGAAATTACCTCCGAAACAGCATCAAATTCTCCGGCTGGGATTGGATCGAACGCCGGAATCCTGCGGCGAAGTTTCCGACTGATTTCGGCATCGTTTCGATCGAAGAATCGAAGGAAACGGCGGTGATTAGAGAAATTGAGAGGTTGAATAAGGTGAAAGATGTATCAATTGATTTCAGCTATACGAGGAGCTTGCTTGAGGAGGAGAAGTTAGAGAGAGAAACTAGGTTTTGCGATGAGAAGAAGCGACCGGGGAAGATATTTACCAAAATGTCCTTTGAGAAGGAGGAGAAAGTTGTTGGAGGTCAGTGGAGTTCGTTGAGTAATCAGTCAATTAGTTGGAGGCGGCATCTGATGGAAAAGGTAAGCTGATGAATTTGATGATGATCAGTTTAGTTTATTTTCTTGCATGAAGTAAGAAACTGATTGATTTTTGAATGAGTTAGAGAAAGAAAGTTGATTTGCTTGATTTGACTGTTGTATAGATATAAGTGTCGAACAGTGGCGGACTCAGGATTTTACTATCGGAGTCGATTGTAGTTTTTGAGATTGGTAATTTGGGGTTGCGAAACCGAAAATTAGCATAATAGGAGTACTTCTAAGGAATCGACTGGATAGAAATTACTATAATTTTAAATTAGAGGTGCCGACTGCAACCCTTGGCTCAATGTAGGTCCTCTTCAATATGGAGAGTTGGTACATGATTCAATTTTAGTATTGTTAGAGATATATTGCGGTAGAAAATACTCCGTAATATATCATAAATTGGGGTGTCGATTGCAACCCGTGGTCCTCCATTTGAAGCTCTTCAATATGGAAAATTGATACTTGATACGATGTTATTATTGTTATTGTTAAAAGCTATTTTGAAGTAGTTTAAATGATAGAAATGTATTATAATTTTAAACTAGGGGTGTCGATTGCAACCTCTTGGCTCAATAAGGTCCTCTATTGGTTGAAGCTCTTCAATATGGAGAACTCATAAATGATTCCATATTAGTATTGTTAAGAGATATATTGTGGTAGAAAATACTTTTCAAGTAGTTAAATGGATAGAAATGTATTGTAATTATAAATTGGGATATCGATTGGAACACGTGTCCTCCATTTGAAGCTCTTCAATATGGAAAATTGATACTTGATACGATGTTCGTATTGTTAAAAGATATATCTAACAAGTAGCGAATCTTAGTTGAATATTAAAATTGAAGGAAGACAAATGCTTTGTTCTCTTATGAAATTTATGAATTTTACGGAAATGTAAATGGACTTTTTTTGAAGTCGTTGTAATATTTCTGAGCTAGTGAAAGTAATTTTAACGTAGTACTTGTGTGAGTGGATCAAAAAATGCTTCCTGTTTTTTTTTTTCTGATATTTGGAAATTTTTTATAGAGTAGTACATCGGAAAGTGAGAGGCAAATGACATTAGAAGAGAATGCAAAAACTGACATACATACTCAGATATTGACAGAGTTCTCGTTTCGTATGCAGAGGTCTTAAGAGATATCCTTGAAAAGCATTTGGTGCATGGAAGTCGCGTGCATTTGAAACTGTGACCTGGTTGTTAATTTATCTGTGTTTTAATTCTGATGCAGGGGTCTCAAGTAACATCTTCATTTGGTGCTGATGCTCTTTGGGCCAAGGGATACACTGGTGCCAAAGTAAAAATGGCAATATTTGATACAGGAATTAGGGCAAATCACCCACATTTTCGCAACATAAAGGTATAGTGCTCTTAACTAGACGAGGTTTTACCATATTGATGGTGGTGACCTTGTAATGCCCCACAGAAATGGTTTATAAGTACTGAATATGTAAATCATTCATTTGATGCTTTGAGTGGATTGTAGGAGCGAACGAACTGGACAAATGAAAATACGTTAAACGACAATCTTGGACATGGGACATTTGTTGCCGGGGTTATTGCTGGCCAAGAATCAGAATGCCTTGGCTTTGCTCCAGATACTGAAATTTACGCATTCCGTGTATTTACTGATGCGCAGGTAATTCATGATTTTCTATTAAAGAGACAGAGAGAAATCTATTTATGCCACAAATTTATCAGTCTTCTCATTTTTCTCGAGTTTAATGTTAATCTTTGGTTTGTCTACTGCAAATGTTAGTTTACTGTTCTCTCGTTCTTTCTTAATTTTATTTTTCAGTGGTAAAAGCTGTGGTGTTTGTGCTTGCCTATTGATTGTAAAAATCCTTTAGCTGCTTCACTTAGAGGACCGGATCTCACTTCGCATTGCTGCTGTTAACGCAAGAGTCAAAAAATGAAATGGAAGAATATATCTATGGCTTAAGATATAGGGAGAGAATAGAAACAATAACAAAAAATTCTTTTTCTTAGTGTCATACCTTCACTTGGAGCAGTGGCATGTTTGCAGTTTTTTGTTCACACTGCACCCTTGCAGAGATATAGTGGGTTGGTGACTCCAATTCTTTTGTGTTTTGTGCATTACTTTACTCTTCCTGTAGAGTCAAACATGAGGGAGCCAGATCAAACCTGTAGTCTTGATAATCTATGGTTGTGTTAGGTAGACATAAAATCTATGCGGTGAGATCGAAGTGTTCTTTGTACAGGCATTTTGATCGTTTGGTCATAATGACTAACCTGACTAAAACGTGGAGCTTTTATATGAATCTTACAAGTTACATTTCTCCCTCTTGAGATCTTTCTCTCAAACATGCACTTCAAGTTGCATGCTGTCAGCAATATTATGATAATCTTTTATTCAGCTTATTGCAGGTGTCATACACGTCATGGTTCCTTGATGCATTTAACTATGCCATTGCTACCAAGATGGATGTGCTTAATCTGAGTATTGGTGGTCCTGATCACTTGGATCTTCCCTTTGTCGAGAAGGTATGCTGATGATCAATTGATCTTTTGTATGTGACTGTGGCATCTTGTTGCAGTATCAGAAACTTCTCTCCAAGTGCATACTTTCTCGAGAATGGAAGGGGAAAGTATGATGTTTCAGATGATTACCCTTCTTATGTGGTGCAACTTCGAAGAGAAAATAACAATCAACTGCTTTTTGCTACTGAAAAAAGTTTCTTGATACATTTTTATGTTCCAGTTTATCTATCTTCTATTATAGAAACCTTACAAAAGCTGCTACTTATGCTTGTTTTTTCCCCCTCTAGTTATTCTATGTGTCTATGCATCCAATTTTCATTTATTCGGCTAATAGATTAGCCTAGTGGGAAAGGGGTGCTTTTGGTAATGCGGATTGTTTGTTTGTTGATTTGGAGAAAATATTATGTTACATGCATTGTGTGGAGTCATCATAGCAAATTAGCAATTGAAGGACCAAGGATCTATTATTTACAACCATTGGCAAAGGTAAGGTTGGGGGGAGGGGGGAATGTATGTAAATTTTCTTGTATGTTGTCACTAAGTGTTGGAACAAATGTTTCTTGCAAGACTCAGTTTTTGCATGTTTTGATGTTGAGTTAACTGGATCTGGAATACCGTTGCAAGATAACTGAACTTTATCATATCCTTAGGTTTGGGAGCTAACAGCAAACAACATAATTATGGTGTCTGCAATTGGTAATGACGGGCCACTTTATGGTACATTGAACAATCCTGCTGATCAAAGTGATGTCATTGGAGTCGGTGGTATAGATTATACTGATCACATTGCATCATTTTCTTCTCGTGGCATGAGCACTTGGGAGATTCCCCATGGGTAATAATTTTAATGGTCTTTCATTTAGTTTATATTTATAATATAAGATCATCCCAGTAAAGAGATATCTAATATAGCTGAATATTAGAATTGCAATTGTAGAGAAATTTTATCTGCAAATTGCAATGGAAGAAAATCCTTGTCCATAAGTTGTGTATGTGGATTTGTGTATCTTAAATTTGATATCTTGGAATTTTGTATGTGAAAATTTTGGTCAGATATGGGCGTGTTAAACCAGATGTTGTAGCGTATGGACGTGACATTATGGGATCAAAAATCAGTACAGGCTGTAAAACTTTGTCAGGCACTAGTGTTGCAAGTCCTGTTGTTGCTGGAGTGGTGTGCTTGCTAGTCAGTGTCATCCCAGAGAGCAACAGAAAGCACATTCTGAATCCGGCTAGCATGAAGCAAGCACTGGTTGAAGGAGCTGCGAGGCTCTCTGGTCCTAATATGTATGAACAAGGTGCTGGGAGAGTTGACCTGTGAGTTACTCAAAACTGTGCATGCTTGCTAATTTTGTTTTCCAACATATTTACTCTTATCTTTGTACTCTAACTGCTGATTTTGGTGTCAGGTTAGAATCATTTGAAATCTTAAAGAACTATAAACCGCGGGCAAGCATCTTTCCTAGTGTGCTTGACTTTATGGATTTCCCTTATGCATGGCCTTTCTGTCGTCAACCACTTTATGCTGGTGCAATGCCTGTCATCTTCAATGCTACTATTTTGAATGGTATGGGTGTGATTGGCTATGTGAATGAGTCACCAACCTGGCATCCATTGAATGAGGAAGGGAATCTTCTTAGCATCAACTTTGCTTATTCAGAGGTTATTTGGCCATGGACTGGCTACTTGGCACTCCGCATGCAAATTAAGGAAGAAGGTGCACAGTTCCATGGAGTGATTGAAGGAAATGTGACTGTTAAGGTCTATAGTCCACCTGCTCAAGGAGAGAAAGCAGTCCGAACTAGCACATGTGTTCTCCGGTTGAGATTGAAAGTAGTTCCAACTCCTGAAAGATCCAAAAGAATCCTATGGGATCAGTTTCACAACATCAAATATCCACCTGGTTATATACCTAGAGATTCTTTGGATGTTCGCAATGATATCCTAGATTGGCATGGCGATCACCCACACACAAATTTTCACACAATGTTCAATATGTTAAGTGATGCAGGTTATTATGTTGAGATTCTTGGTTCTCCACTTACATGTTTTGATGCTCGCCAGTATGGAACACTTCTGCTTGTTGATCTTGAAGATGAGTATTTTGAAGAAGAGATAAATAAATTGAGGGAAGATATTTTGAACACTGGATTGGGTTTGGCTGTTTTTGCAGAGTGGTATAATGTTGAAACAATGGTCAAAATGAGATTTTTTGATGATAATACGAGGAGCTGGTGGACCCCTGTTACTGGTGGTGCAAATGTTCCTGCCTTGAATGACCTTTTGGCCCCATTTGGGATTGCATTTGGCGACAAGATCCTGAACGGTGATTTTACGATTAGTGGTGAACAAAGTCGGTATGCATCAGGAACGAACATTCTAAGGTTTCCAGCTGGTGGATATGCTCACAGTTTTCCTTTTCTAGATAGGTCAGATGGGGCAGCCGCTCAGAATGTACTGACATCTGGTCTGATGAAGGTGAGTTTTTATGATATCCTATATTTAACATAATCATGCAAAGTTGGTCAAATAGAATATCGTGGCAGAAACTTTGAGAATATGCTTAGATGTTCTGGTTTCTCGGTTTCAGAACTCTATTTTGTGGCAGAAACTTTGAGAATGTGCTTAGATGTTCTGGCTCCTTGGATTTAAAACTTTATTTGTGGCAATAAGACAGGGGATGGGGAAGATTGTCCTGATCTTGGACCATTCAAGTTTGTAAACTCTGGCCTTTTTAGTTTCCTTTTGAGAGAATGATATGAATATCATAAATCTTCCCTCTTTGGTGGTGGGAGTTGGACAGTAGGATGATAATTTTTCTTTCCGTTTTATTGGCTGGCTGGTGTCACTTGCTGTAAGGTTTAAGCCCCCGTCACATGTCAAAAAGGTCTATCTTGGTACATAACTTCTTATCTTGGTGCTTGCAGGAAAGCTCACCTATTCTTGGGTTTTTGGAGGCTGGTGAAGGCCGGATTTCGGTTTATGGAGATTCAAATTGTCTTGACAGCAGTCATATGGTTACTAATTGCTTTTGGCTGCTTAAAAAGATATTAGAGTTCACAAGTGGGAATATCAAGGATCCAGTGCTTTTCCCGGAATCTGCTAGACAAGTTGCACCCTTGTATATTGATGATAAGAAATTACCGTCTCGTAGGACCGATGTGAATTTCTCAGCTTATTCAGCTGTCATGGGGAAGGAATTAATATGTAGGGCTGATTCCAGATTTGAAGTAGTGGGAACTAAAGGTTATAATATACAGGTTAGGGGAAGAAACAGAAAACTACCTGGTTATCATGCTATTGATATGGGAAGAAGTTCAAATTCCAGCTTTGATGCCTCTGATCCAAAAGTTTACAATAAAATTCCCCAGAAAACAAGCGCTTCCGTCAGTAACAAGTATTTGGGTCTCTTTTATACAGATGAGGTATGGAACTGAGGTTGCTCATATAATTTGTTTTCACAATTTTACCCAGTATATGAATTTTTGATATTCTGTGCAGCTTGACATGCCTGTGCTGGTTGCTAGTCATTGGCTTGTACCTGCCATAATTGCAGTTTGTGGTTAGTATCTACACTTAAACTAGTCTCTCTTTACTTGACTCTATTTCTTTAGCTATCTTCTTCCTTCGCACTGTGCATCATCCCTAGTTCTTTCTTGTCCCATTCATACTTTATGGCCATTCATTCTTTCATCCATTATATCCAAGGCTTTTCCATCTCATCGAATCTTGCACCACCCCTAGCTTTCTTCTATCGGATTTGTCAACAGTTTTGTATATTAATGGGTGTATTGTATTTAGTATACAACGGGCTTTAGTCACCCAAATTACGTAAGTGGACTTCACTATATAATACATTCTGTAAGTTATTGTGATATTTAAAATCTGGCCATATGTATGGTTAGGTTTCTTGCTGTTTTTCAGTTTTTGGCGAATACGACAAAAGCGACGGCGGCGAAGGAAAGGATCAGGCTCTGGTAGATATCCCAATGTGTAATATTAGTTGGTGGAAAAGTTTTGTAGCAAAAGGTTTAGTACCCGAGATTGAGGTGCAGCTAGTTGTTAGGATCTGTATCTGAAACTGAAATGTAGATTAGTCTTTCTCATAGTTAGCTAGCTTTTTAGTCACTGATAGATCCAACTTTTGGTACATTGTAAGCCTTTCAAAAATCACACAAGTAAAAAGATCTTTGTTGGACAATAACTGTCAATCTGGTGGATTAATTTTCTCTACGGCAACTCTATTTCTGAATACACTTGATTCATGGAATAAAATGCTTCAATGAACAGAACCATGAGAAGCTAGTGTATGTTATTGTTATATCGCCTCTTTTTTCTATGTCCACAGGACCACAATTTCTCAATACATGTTTGCTAACGCGTGAATATCTTTAATTCTGAATGTATAAAAACTATAAGAAGTTGTTAATTTGGAAATAGTACATACTATCCCAAGTTGAATTTAACATGATTCTACATGGAAAAAGAAGGGAGGAGAATGTTCCATAACTGCCTAAACGAACCTTAAGCAATAAGTAAATTGTGTACTGTTCTTTTCGAAAAGTAACATATGTACGACTTCAATGTTGGAAAATTAGATTAAGTTTAGATGCCATTGTGCTCAATTGAAATAACTTTGGGGGTGACAACAAATTGATCTCACTGCACCAGGATTTCTTCCCACAATTATATCAAACTTAAAAAATTTATTAATGATGAGAAAACAAATTGGTGAACCAAATCTAATCCAATTCCTTATTGCTTCTTTCTGAAGTGTACAAACATTCACAAATAAACACATTTTAGGATAATGGAACAATTACGGCGCTTCTTGTTTGCATAAACAGATTTTAACATTCACAGGCTGAAGACCTTTGAGATTGTGCTCGGTTCGTCATATCGATGGTGTCAGGCACATACCTACAACATGGTTGATACTTCAAATGGTTAGATTTTCTTTGAAGTAACAGATGGGTGAAACAACGGCTCATTAGAAAACTTTTAAAGTTTCATATTGGTGTAATATCTTCCCCCTAAAGGAAATACAAGTGTAAAAGTGGCTTCAGGAACTCTTTGTTTTTCTTTTCAAAAAAGGTTTTTTTTAGAAATCGAAAAGATACTGGATGATCAGCCAACTTCACCGACCCCAGCAATATAAGACCATGTACGCAAAGAACAAAAAGTCCTCGAACAATGTACAATGGATTAGCAAGCATGTAGTAGGGCCATTTTATAAAGAGCGGGGATCTAAGCAGACAGAAAATAATTCGATAAATACTCACATTTCTTCTTCAGGTTCATTCTTTATAGCATTTTTAGCAATACACAGGAAAGCCTCTTCAACATTTGTACCATCTTTGGCTGAAGTTTCAAAGTAAGGTATATCCCCCTTGCTCATGCACCAAGCTTTTGCCTTCTTTTCTGAGACCTGATTGTTAGAAACAACACATCCATTTACCATCATTTTGAAGAAAGTAAGATTATATGACTATTGTTTCAACAAAATTGTCAAAATAGGCAGGATAGCTAAAAAGCTAACTGTTAAATATCTGAATTTGGAACGAGTCTATAGGGTGAATTTGTAAATGCAATGGAGACCATTCAATCTGTTTTACGTTATAGATATTGTACAATTAGATGTTTAGCCTTTCTCGTATTCTATCACAGGAGAAGATTCATATCAATGACTAAAAGCTTGAATTTGGAAAATAAGCAATATATCCAAGAGATGAAAGGATTATTACCACTCTGCTGCTCCCACCATCAATATCTACTTTGTTCCCCAGCAAAATAAAAGGGAAGTTGTCTGGATCAGTTGGGCTTGCCTATTATACAAACAAGAGTATTTCTTAGTGTTCCTTCTTTCTTTAGGGTTCACAAATTTAGGGCAAAGCTAGAAGTAAAACACTTGATGCTACCTGTAATAGAAACTCCTCTCTCCACCGATTCAGGTTCTCAAAAGATTTTGTAACATTTACGTCATAAGTAAGAACACAACAATCTGCGCCACGATAAAAAGCAACACCTAGACTCTGAAATCTCTCCTGTCCAGCTGTATCCCAAATCTGTAATTATGCCAAGCAATTTATCCAAGTTTTAGAGTATTTTGGAAGCATAAGGCAGATAAACATATGTATAAGCAAACAAGCATATGCAGATGGCAAAAGATAGAAAATTGATACATCAGCTAATCATATGAGGAGCAGCAACACAAGGGGATGGAAATATAGGTATACATGATTTGAAGCAGTTTGACCATATTTCTCTCCTGGTTCCAAATTATTATTTACTTCATAGAGAATAGTGTCACAAACCCTCTGGTAGGTCACCTACCAGGCTACCACTATGACAAGTTTATCTTAATCAACGCAGTTTCCCAAGTAAATTTCTGAATCTCACCCAATTTAGTGAGAGCTGTATCACTAATCACTTATTACAAAGAATAGGCAAATCAGAGCACAGGAATCAGAACCCCTCTAGGCTCCAACGCTCTGACACATGCAAATAACGGAAACTGATTTGTAGTGTAGCGTGATTGAGCTCATCTGTGCACAATGCATTAGAAATATCAAAACAATAACCAAAGTACCAAACTCAACAAGTAAAGCCACAATCAGTAATTCAATTTTCAAAGACTATCCAAAAAAGGGGAATCAGGAAAAACAGCTAATTCTTGGGACATTCAACAAAATCCTTTTTTAAACCTTTATCAAAATGGACCTAAAGAACGTTCTACTAGTTAAGCTACATTTCGTACGCATATAGTATTGGAACACAAGGGGCATATACAAAGGGAAAAAAGGAAATGAAGTTGAAAGTGCAAAGCTCCCTCAATACATTCTGACCACTGCATCTTTCCATCATAATTTACAATGGCAATGAAAGGTTCCAGCAATTGTGCGTCACCGAGGGTGAGAGGAAATAATCTAGGTTCACTAAGAATAAGTGAAAAGATACCCTTCCTGGCTATGTAAAGCATTAGCTGCAGACAGGAACTGATGACTGATCGAAGACCACAGATGCAAACTGTTATACTAATAGCACACAGCCACACATCCTGAAGGAGGAATTGTAAAGTTTATAAAACCAAATACTACCATGATTTTGGAATTTCAAAGATTTAACCTTTATCTCATACCAAAGGATACAGATATATAGCCATACATCAATGAGCAAATTACATTAATTCATCATATTCGCACTCTAAACCAAAAGCAAAAGAGCTTCACCCAAAGACCAGATTTAAATGTTTCATATACACTTTCCTCATATTCAAGTCTAATAAGTTCCCAAATGCTATAAAGGCCTCAACCGCGCCCACTCATTTTCCATTCAGTTTATGCAGAACTACAGCAATTAAAGTAAATTCACTGGCAGTAATTGATAAAGCAAATTGGAATAAAAAAGGATGTGGCAATAATCTGATCATACCTGCAATGTGAAAAGCCTATCTTCAAATTGGAGTTCTTTAGTCAAGAAATCAGCTCCAATTGTTGCTTTATACTGATTGCTAAACTTCTTATTAACAAATCTGAATTCAATCAAGTTAAAGACAAACCCCAAATTTCTTTTCCTCATATACTCCATTAAAATACATAAAAATCCCAAATTTAGAAAAAAAAAATTAAATTCAAAAAGGGTCATGATCATCACTAAAAAAAGAGACAAAAAGTTAAATTTAACAAACAAGACATAGAAAAAAACAAAGGGTAATTACTAAAATGGACAGAAATGGCAAAAAACAAATTGAATAAAGAGGATACTGATTCATAAGTGAAGTCTTCCCAACCCTGTTGAAATCATCATCAAAAAACAAAATTGAAAACAACCCATAATCCAATTTGACAAGAAATTAATGGGGAAAAGAGAAAGAGAAATACCCACTATCACCAAGGATGATGATCTTGAGGAGCTTTCGACGACGTGATGCCATTGATGTTGGAGAAGTGTGATTCTTGATAACCCCTTTAGAGAAGAGAAAAGGGGCTTTTGAGGGTTGAAGAAGAAGTAGACAAAGAAAAGGAATATGCAAGCTAAGGGAAGATGGGATACCTTTGTCTTGTACAGGAAATGAACAATTGCAGCTGTATTTTGCTCCTTTTGCGACCAGTCTTTTTGCAATTTTTTTATTTTTGTGTGTGCTAATTGTGAGGAATTGGCAAGTCTTTGTCGATTTACGAGAGAAACATTGATAATGCAAAGAAGGGAGAGTGACACGTGGCAGATTGCAATATGTGCTTACACTTTTTAATATATATAGATTTGTGAAAAATCACTATAAATTTTATATTTTAAAAAAAAAATTATAATTTTTTTGAATTAAACTACTATAATTTTGCTAAAATTTGTGAAACACCACTTTTTTTAACGCAAAATTTGTGAAAAACCACTACAAACTTTACACTTTTCGAAAAAACCCACCAATTACTTCTTTTTTTGAATTTAATTATTATAACTTTGCAAAATTTATGAAGCACCACCTTTTGACGGGAACCGTAACCCTTAAGTTCACCATCAAACGCAAAACGTAACATTTTTTGTTAAAAGGTGGTGCTTCACAAGTTTTTGCAAAGTTTTAGTAGTTAAATTTAATAAAAAGTAATTGATGGTTATTTTCAAAAACTGTAAACTTTGTAGTAGTTTTTTTACAAATTTCCTTTTTTCTATTATGAGCATTAAAAATTTAGAATACATCTTTTACTAACTTCATACGCATGAGATACTCGAAAAAACGGTTACAAAAATAGTTTGCAAAATGGTTAATTATCGAATTAGTAAAATAATTAGTATATCCCCTCTTCCCTTATATAATAGAAGTTTAAAGAAATGTGAGTTGAAATACCATTATACAAATTCTTGTAAAAACCGTCTAACATGACTCAATAAAGAAAAAAGGCATGTCTAATACACGGATATAATTAACCATTTTACGTGGGCCATTTTACTAAACGTCTATGACTTTCCCACCTGAGGGATTCCCTTTTCCCCCTCCCCTTCCTCTTAACCCTAACCCCAACATCACCTTTGTGCGTTGGTCCCCTCCACCAGCTGGCTCCCTCAAACTCAACTTCGACGGCTCAGTCAAATCCAACTCAACCGCTGGAGGGTATATCATGCGAAATCATCACTCTTCATTCTTAGCAACTCAAACCATCAATTTCAGCAACACCAATATTATGATAGCAGAAGCAACAACACTCCATCAAGGTCTTCAACAACTTGCAACCCTGCAGCGTTTCTTGGTAGTCATAGAAGGAGACAACCTACGGGTCATCAATGTAATCAAGAATATTTGGTCCCCTCTTGGCAGATTGCAAACATCATCAAAGACTCACAATCTATTCTCGCCACCTTTCAGCAGTAGGAGATCCAACACATCTTTTGAGAAGAAAATAGAGCGACAGACTGGATAGATAGTAGTAGATTTTCATTTCCTTTATGGATCCTAACTTAGATTTACATTCCATCCTATCGCCTAATATGTCGGGAGTTCACCTCATACGGAGAGTCTCCTAACGTCGTCACTCCTTACTCTTTGCATTATCTCCCAAAACAAATACACGATATAATTTTTTTAATGTATATATCTCGTTTTACCGTTATCTTAACCGTCAGACAATCTTATCAAAAACCGGTTATATCATAAATATGTTCATTTTTTTTTAGAGAGGGATATCCCTCATTATTTAATTTGATAAATTATTATTTTGGTTTTGTAGTGTATTTTCGAAGTCTTCAAAGATTGGTACGGTGGTACCCTACATTACAACTTACCCATACACGCACATAACTCCCTGCAAGTCACATCGGCGCTGCCTTTCTCCGGCCACCGGATTCCGGTCAATAGGTTTTCTTTAGTTCCTGCGAGTCGGTTCATCGCTTTGCTTTCACGATTTTGGTAATTTCTAATTTTGTTCCTTTCTAATTTTCGCTTTTTGTTTTGGCAATTACAAGTTCTGTTGCCGTTCCTTTCAATTTCCAATTGTTTATTTGTTTTTATAGAATATATTAGCTTGTTTTTTGGATTCAATTTTTAGATTGATTGACTAATGTATGAATTAAAATAGTTTATGTACTCCGAATTTGCTAATGCTACTAAGCTTATTTACATAAGTTTTGTTAAAGTATTGTTAGAGTATGAATTAGGTTAATTTTTTAATTATTTGCCATTGAATTAAGCTAACTTTTAGATTTATTGACTAATGTATGAATTTATTAGTTATGTACTCTGTTTATTTTAATTTTTCCGAATTTGGTAATTCTATTTAGAGATCGCAATATTCAATGGATGATCCATCACCCGCTCCACCCGAAAAAAATAAAAGGGTGAAAAACCGAGTTAAATGGATGATGGATGGGTGACGGGTGAATGTGTAACGGGTGATGGATGGACTAGGGTGAGAAAGTTTCATCCATCACCCGATCCATCACCCGATCCATCACCCGCTTATCACCCACTTCATCACCCATTTCTTACATTTTCTTAAATATTTATCATTTTATCTACATTAGTATAATAATTTTCTCTTTTGATTACTATCGACATGTTTCCATAAACTTAACTAATCTTAATTTGACATGAAGTTAATATATAAATTGTGATTTTACAAGTTTAATTTAACTTTTCTCATTCAATTATCTTAAATGGATGATCACCCTGTCCACCCGGTTCACCCGCGGGTGATGGATGGATGGATGCGGGTGATGGTCTAACCGGGTGACGGATGGATGGATGAGAGTTGGTCTAACAGGGTGATGGATGCGGGTGATGGCTCACCCGACCCAAATCCCACCCGTTGCCATCCCTAATTCTATTGATCATTTTTACTTAAGTTTTGTAAAAATATTATTAGAGTATGAATTAGGCTGATTTGTTTTACATTTGGCATTGAATTGTGGAACATGAAAAGTTTGGAGCATGATTTATTGAACGCCTTTAAAGCATGAAAACTCTTGTGTATTCTTTTTTTTTAAAAGATTTAGTTTCATGTAGTATCACGGATTATCACCCTAGTAGTTGGTTGTTATCTTGTATTTGAACTAATGTATTGAATTGCGTAGGCTAATCTTTTCCCCCGGATGATTCGAACCCACGTGGGGTCAAATCTTGGATCTGCCACTGATTGAAAGCTTGTTAGATTTCGTTTTTGGAGTATTGCATATTGATTATAGAACGAATGCACATGTAAATTAAGCTTGTGAAAAGCCTTAACTTATGGTAATTATTTCCAAACAAATTACAACTTGTTATGTGAATACTTTCCTATACGAGTTGATCTCGTATTCTCAATACAAATACTATAGTTTTATTTAGTTATATTTTACTTTTTGTGGATATAATATTCTATGCATCAATTAGCCTTTTTTCAAGAAAAATAAATATCTTTCATCGTCATGTATAACAATTATATTGAAGAAAAATATATGATCGCATTAGGCTTGACATTAAATTTTCTTTCTACAGACATGGGAGACATAAAGGTCTTGAAGTACAAGGATATTGTGTTGCGTGCTTCAGATTTGGACACTCTACAAGGACCGTGCTTCCTCAACGATCAAATCATCGCGTTTTACTTCAGTTACCTGGTCTGTTCCAGCAAAACTGATGACATCCTGCTGGTCAATCCATCCATATCTCTATGTCTAGCAAATTGCGAGGATGATAAGTTTGTTGAAGAGTTTGCCCAATCTTGTAAGCTGTCAAGTAAGAGACTAGTCCTATTTGCTATTAATGACAATGAAGATTTCAGTGGGGGCGACAGTGGAAGCCATTGGAGCATCCTGGTGTATGATAGGTTCAAGAATTCATTCCTGCATTTCGACAGCATGAAGGGGGTGAATAACATGAGTGCCGTGAAGCTGTATGATGCCACCAAGGATTTCATGGGGCCAGGGGGTGAAGTTTCAAGGCCACAAACATCATCTTCAACAAAGAAACAGAAGAACAAGAAGAAAACAGTGCAGAGTGCATCCAAACCTCATGGGGGTGGTAAACCTGAATCAGTTGCTGCTGTTTTGCCCGAGTTTGTGGAATGCAAAACCCCTCAGCAAACAAATGGATACGATTGTGGTCTCTATGTGTTAGCCATAGCCAAGGCAATCTGTGATAGGTGCTCACATGGGAATACCAAGGATGATGTGCTTTCAGCAGTCGAGAAACGTGTTGATGATTCTTTGGAGGTGAATATGCGTAGTGAGGTGCTGGAGATCATACAGGAGTTGGCTAAGGATTGACTTTATCTGTCACGAGTTGGAGTGAGTTGTTTTTTTGAGTAGACTGTAAGTACAACAAAGTTGGTGCTTTGAACTCCCGCTCCTTATTGATGTTTACACTTTCATTAACATTTGATTTTGCAGTTTATTTTTAGTTGTATAAATATCAATTTGGACAGAAATGAATTGTGAATATGTGAAATGAGAAGCTGGAAATTATACGCAGTGTAATAGAAATAAAATTATTAGTTGTTTGTACTGGAAGAGATGCATTTGGAAACCCATGTTATAATGTGAATATTGGATAATCTCTTCAAAAGCACCCCTTATCATACCGTTGAGGTACTAAGGGACGTGATAATGCATTAGCATTAAGTGACTTCGTTTTAGTCGTCCTCTGTATACTTCCTCGCTCTTTTGCAGCACTTTAACTTCTACAAGATTTGCGAATCCCACTTTCGTCGTATCTTTAACTAATACTTCATATGAAAAGAAATTGTATGTAAAATTTTGTTATATGTATGTGAGATATATTTTCAAAATATCAACTTTCTCTATTTTTTACAAATTATAGTAAATGATACTAATGGTCAAATTTGTGCCATTGGCTACTATGAAAGTCAGTAGGTTGCATATTTAAGTAACACATAACATAGTAGCTAGCAGATTGATTTTCAAACTGGTTGTTGGAACCGTCTCCTCTCTCTGTGAATCTCCGCGGTGTCCAACTCACGAGTATTCTGACCTTCGCTACTTGAACTAGATGCGTACAATCCATACTCGCTTGTTGTTCCATCATACTCACTGCTAACATATTCTCCTGTTGAAGAAGGTGCCATGCTCTTACTGTCAAATCCTGTTGAGTATTGACTTCCACTATGTTGTGAATGACTTCTATATCCTTTTGAACCTCTCTTGTATTGGCTGTTACTATGTTCTTTAGAATCATATCTTTGGACCAAACTACGCCCAGGTGTTATGCCTTCACTTAAATCATTAAGCGACAGGTTCCCTTCAAGAGCTCGAACTACCTACTCGTTTCCAAATTCAAAGACAGCATGCATCAGATCAAATATAACACAGAAAGGAGAGATATGAACTAACAATGTGATGCAGTATGAGGTTATGAGCTTAAGACCCTATTTGCTTTAGCTTGAAAGAATAGTATTCAGTCAAAATCAAAGTTAATAAGTGATTTCAGTCTCAATAGTTAACAAGTGATTTCAGTCTCAACCAGTAAAATTCGGTTGAAATCAATAGGACAATTTTAAGCAGTAAAGTGTGTGAGAGACAACGCTAGAGGATCAACAACACATAATTTTAATCACTGACTACGCACCTGACTCATCAGTGGTCTATGTCGTGCTGACTTACGAGCACATGTAGCAGCACAAGCCACCATACGAGACATCTCGCTGTGCTTGTAACTAAATTGCAATAGTGGATCAACAAGGGAATTGAAGTTTTCATCCTCCATGGCAGTTGTGAGTAAAGGTCTTGCCTGCAAAGCCAGCAGATTGCTACTATGTTAACTTCTCTGAGCAGTCTTAAAATTTGGATCGTTTCGATTCCTTGAAGCCGAATTAAACTATAATCCGAAGAGATGAGATAAATTAAAAAGATTACCCATGCTACTAGATTATACTCCTTCTGTGTTCTGTCAACTGGTCTGCGTCCTGTTATCAGTTCTAGAAGCACGACTCCAAAAGAATAAACATCAGACTTATCTGTGAGTCTCCCTGAAGAAGCGTACTCTGGGGCCAAGTATCTGCAAGCACAAGAAGTGAGTATTTTGTTTAGCTTTCTAGTATTTTTGTGACCAAGCTACTTTTTACGTATCTTGCTTAACTGTATCTTTGTGCAACTTTTTCACTGATATTTTCTGTTGTGTAACTTTTGCATCTGGCAAATTTTTATCCATATTTTCTGCATAAATAGAGTCAAGTGCAGAAGATCATGAAGATCGAAGAGATCAGATTATACCCCAGGGTCCCCATAACTCGCGTTGATACATGTGTATCTGCTTCTAGAGTAAGCTTTGCAAGTCCAAAATCTGCAACCTGCAGCAAAATGCAGAATTACTGTTTTCTTGGTAGAAAATGTTTTAACGTAATAGAAGTTGTCATTTATAGAGAAAGATGTAAGAGTTGGGTAGCAAGATATATGCTGAATGTTATGAAGAGATCTATACGTGACAACAATCTCAACAGCAAATTCATGCTCAGAAGTTGCTCCATGGATGTGAAAAGTCACCTTTGCATTGAAATTGTTATCCAGGAGTATATTAGCAACTTTTATATCACGATGAATGATTCTCGGTTGACCTACATTGTATTGACCATGCATTAGATCATATGTATGAGTAAACAAATCCACCAAACTTCACTTCGGACCTAGAAGGTGAATGATAGAATGAGGACAGTGAAGAGCACTTACAGTCCTCATGCAGATATGCTAATCCCTTTGCAGCTCCTATGGCTACCTTCAGTCTCGTAGGCCAATCCATCGTAGATATACCTTTACCTGCAACATGTTCTTTCCATCAGATGGAAGCACAGACGATATATCTATTGAAAAAGGGATTTTGCATTCCCGTAGTTTATTTAAAGAATACACAAGGTGACAGTGGAAAATTGCATCATGTATCCCGCCTAAAGGTATTTGTCTGTTAGTCGTTAAGAGTATGTAGTAGTTTTTGGCAAATTTCAGGGATAGCGGGTGATTACCAAAACACGAGATGCATCATGCATTATTTAAAACCTCAGGGGTACATGGTGCAAAATCCCTTTAGAAAACAGCAAAAACAAATAAGAACATTAAAGTCAGTTGTTAGTAGCAGTACTAAGCATGATTCTTACCATGAAGATGGAACTCCAAAGTTTTGTTAGGTACAAACTCGTAGACAAGCAGTCTCTTTGTGCCAGTGATGCAATACCCCACCAAAGAAACAAGATGTCTATGATGTACTCGGCTAATAATTTCAACTTCTGCCTCAAATTCACGCTCTCCTTGGCCACTGTTAGCTTTCAGAGACTTCACTGCAATGTCTTTCCCATTAGGAAGAACTCCTTTATGAACAAGTCCAAAACCACCTTGCCCTAGGAGGTTAGCTTCCGAGAAGCCATTTGTCGCCATTGCAAGTTCATTGTAAGTGAACATAGTCTGTGAAGAAGCATATGAAAAAGTTGGAGATGGACGTGGGATTGAGCTTTCTCTGCCTGATGATTTATTAGACTTCCCTGAACTCAAGAACTCTGAGGGAAGCTGAGGTGTAGCTGAACGACGTTGTGGAGGCAGTGAGCCGCTGCTCGTGCTGCCTGTAGAAGATTGTGAAGGTAGATGAGTCGGAGAGCGGCTTGGTGGCCTCGCCAAAGGTGATATAGCTGAAGGGTGAGCCATTCTTGGTGGAGTATTCTGTTGCTGCCGCTGTTGAGCTGGTTCATTATGTTGCCTACCTAATAAGCATTTCAACCATATCTAAGCCTTCACAGATTTTTATGAACATATCAAGAAACAATGGCAACGCTTACATCCTAAGAAAATCGTGACAAATCTTCAGACCCCATTCAGTATCACGGTTAGTTTGAGTTTCTTGGTTTTAACATTATAAAAGACATGCTATCAGTTATATGATGAACTTAGAATCAGTCATAACTCATATGAACATGAAACTAAAAACTACTTTTTGTATGGTTACCTTATTTCTGATTTAAGTCCTTTAAATAAAAACTAGAAAATAAAAACAAAAAAAGATAATGTCAAAAGTTCTTCCAACATGAAGATTCTTAATCTTCTTCACTTCAATTAAATCTCCTTGTCATTATGATGTAACCATACAATGCAGGTTGGTCATGATTGCAGATGTATATATGCACATTTTTGCTCAAAATTCAAACTCTTGCAATCGCGTCTAGTGGATATGTGCTTGACACACCAGAATTTAATTATAGAACCATACAACAATTTGACTCAGTTTCAATCTAACCTCTTTAGGTGTTATAGCTTTGGACATACAATCTGGACTGCAAAATCTAATCTCTTAAGTGCCGAAGAGGAACAAAGTCATCATAAAACATATCACATCTAATTCATAATTTATATATAACCCATTTCAAAATTGTAGCTTCATTAGAAGAAAAGGCAGGACTAAAGGTAAGATCAAACCTTTAGAAGTTCCTGAAGGATTTTCAGCGGCAATACTGTGAGAAGTTCTTGTCTCGCTTTCTTTATTTTTTCCGCGACAGCATAACCAGTAGCAGCACAACACCAGAAGTATCAGTATTACTCCAGCTCCTGCAGCTGCTGATGCTAAAACTGTAATAGATATATTTACTCCTAGAATGTTGACGCTCATTATGACATCTATGGAAAGAAATCTCTTTTTATGTGGAAAGTAAAGCCGGATTGTCTCAGATCCTAATGTTAGAATCCAGAATCAGAAAACTCAGGAACACAAACAGAAGGGAAATTTTGGCTGTTTCAACTCGGAGTTATAAGGGCCTGTTTGGCTCTGATATAGTGCAAAATCATAAACCTCAAACCAAGACCAGTAGTTGACATTTTATGATCATGTCAATATTGAAATAGTCATCAAAAACTTCAGCTTTCAATATCAGGATATAACAAACAACAGGCAAACTTCGCTAATCCAAACTTGTTAGAAGGATATACCCAGCCTGGGAGCTAGGAGAAAATTGATTAATTCTTGAGTTAACTTGTCTGTTTATGAACTGGAGTTTTAATTAGTCTATTTATCATCCATAAGCTGTATAATCAAATCAAATCCGGTTATTCGTGGCCTCCGACTTTGTATACATGCACAACTTCATACCTCCTGTAATTGTCAAAGCAACTTGATTCTCTACCAAAAGGATAAACTAATTAAGAAAGACCATTTATACCTTTAATTAAGCTGATAGAGCTATTATTAAGAAAAGGTTCTTTTTGCCATGGGGCAGTTTGACTTATGATTAAACAAGACAGAAGGCAGTATTAGAGCACCAACTTATTCATAAACTAGGCTATCAGCTAATATTATATGCCAACAACAACAACTAGAACATGAAGAAGATGACCAATTGATAATCCCACCATTGCTAGCTGGTTAAGAGGCGCACATTGAGCTTTCCGGCCAATTTATGTTACTTGGACTCGAGTATTGATCCCACATATTGGTAGGTGATCAAGTGTCTCACTCGACTATTAATAAAAAAAGTTAGTATATTTTTGGTCAAACAAAATGTCAATCAATTCATCCATATAAATAAGTATTACTCTCTCCGTAACACATTACTTGCAACGATTTCCAAAAATAGGTGTAACATAATACTTGCAACAATTTCTCTACTTTCTTCTTATGATAAAGTTTTTCACATTAAACTACTTATGGTCCCCACCCCATGTGTACTTGTTTTTGTTTTTTTCTAATCACATGTCATTTATCTCTCCTACTTTTACCAAACTACACTTTTATAATGAAGAGTCCAAAAGACTCCCAGCAATCACAACACATCATCATCTATGCTAATATTGAAGTCCTTTATACTACCTACACATATATTATCATTATCTAATAATTGCCTCAACCAACCTATCACAACAAAGAATTAAACAAAAGGTTTCACCAAAAAATGATTTGTAATAGTTAATCTCCTCTTGTACTTTCTCTCTCCATCATCATTATTCACTCATTGTAAGCAATATTCACTCATTATAAGCAAGGGTGTCTTGGATAATCCAATCATGATTAATTGATTATTACTCCCTCGTCTCGAATTATTTGCACTATTTTTCTTTTTAGGATGAGTCAATTGAGGCTCCAAGTGTAGGGATGGTTTTCGAGAGTTGGGAGACTGTGGAGTCTTATTATAAGAGATATGGAAAGCAACAGGGATTTGGGATTAGTAGGGTGTCAAGTGCATATAGAACAGGGAAGGACAATGTGAAAATTAGGAGGGCTTTTACATGGCGATGCGAGTGTTATTGTACACCGGACATGAGGGCGATAAGGGAGGCTAAGAAGAGAGCGAAAGGAATGGGGGTTGGAGGTTGCAAGAAATGTGAGGATTGTCCTCGAGCTAAACGGAAGTCTAAGAAGTGTGAGTGTCCTGCCATGATTTATGCTAGTGCTAATAAGGACGGTAGTTGGGAGTTGAAGAGAGTTGTATTGGAGCGTTTAAATCACAAACCATCGTTTACGAAGGGAAATCTAGTGAAAGAGGATAGGATGGAGAGTTTCACAAAACCTTCGAAGAGGAGATTGTATAATGACTACAATTCTGGTTCACAAGTCCCCAGAATACGTGGAGATTTGGCCATGAAAAGAGATGTCACTGAGAACACGCCAATTATAAAAAAGGATATGCGGAATTTGGTGGATCACAAGAGGAGACTTAGGATGGAGGGGGATGATGTGAATGCGATGATGGATTATCTCGAGAGAATGCAAAGGGACAACCAAAATTTCTTTTATGCTCATCGTTTGGACGAAAATGGATGTTTGAAGGATGTCCTTTGGGTTGATGATAGGAGTAGAGCAGCGTATGAGGAGTTTGGAGACGTTGTCTACTTTGACAATACATACTTAACAAATTATTATGAGTTGCCGTTACTTAGTTTTGTTGGGGTCAACCATCATGGTCAATCGGTCTTGTTTGGATGTGCATTAATTTCACGAGAAGATGAAGGAACCTATACATGGGTTTTTCAACAATGGCTGTCGTGTATGAGGGGGAAAGCACCTGATGCTGTACTAACTGATCAGGGAGCTGCAATTAGGAAGGGGATTGTTGATGTGATGCCTGCTACTCGGCATAGGTGGTGTATTTGGCATATCCTACAGAAGTTTCCCGACAAACTCGGAATATATCCAAGGTTAGTAATTGTATTTTTGATATTTGTTAAATATTGCTATTATGGACTTCCTAAATGTGTAAATTGACCCTTGTTAATATCATGTGTCATGCATGTGCTGTAAGAGATTCCCTTGTAATTGGTGGGATACTCGTGCTGCAAATGTGATGTATGCGAAGCGTGAGTTTGGAGATGTCTAGCTTCTTTCCACTCTTTTGATTACAAAAACCCAAAAAATCTGACGAACGACATCGAAATTTTTAACACATTTTCATTGGATCAGACTCTACCATATGCACGAAGTGGTCCAATGCATCTCAGTCTGTTTCTCATCCTGACAGGGGCAAATCGTCTTATATTAAAGCTAAACATGAGAAACAATAGTTATGGCTCTTTACAAAGATGTTATCAATTAAGAGACATGACTATACAGTGTAGCACAAGCAACTGATGTGAAGTAATACAAAGTGAAACTATGCTGGAATAAGTAACTAACAGTGGAGGCTATTATTTGAGCAATGACATTTGAGAAACAGTTGGCTATACTTCTTCGCCCTCACCAATATATAACCAAATGTCTAAAAACAAAATATGCACATGGTGAAGGTTGGCATGTCAATCTAACATGATGAAAGATATAATGGAACACCATGTTTGAAGGGCGCAAGAGATACAGAATTGAACAGCAGGTGGAATAGGTCAGCATTTGTTCACAATTTTTAAAGTGCAAAACAAGTTTTGCAAAAAGCCCAAATGCTATCGCGTAAAAGGAAGTAAATTGTAGAAGAAGACAGTGCTTCAGATACAACCACTTTGTATATATTGTCGTACAAGGAAACCTTCGACTATAGCATCCCCAATATGTTTGGCAAAGGGAAAAGTAATTAAATTTACATGATTTGATTTGTTGGCTATTAAATTTACATAATTGTTATTGCAATCTGTTGGACTAAATGAGATATTTGATACAGGTACCATGAAATGAAGGACGCCCTTAAGGATGCGATATACGGAAGCTTCCATGTGGAGGAGTTTGAGACTCGTTGGGGACGTGTGTTGGCCGAGTTTAATGTAGTAGACAATGATTGGCTTACAGGATTGTTTGAAAAGAGAGCCATGTGGGTCCCTGCATCCATGAAGGACACATTTTGGGCAGGAATGAAAACGACACAGAGGGTAGAACATATCAATGGTTTTTTTGACAACTATGTTAAACGTCACACAAGGTTATTTGAATTTGTGGAGAAGTATTGCAAGGCAATGGAGCAGAGAGTGGTAGATGATGAGGACGAGGACATAAAATCCATAAAATATACAAGAAATCTGATGACCGGATTCAAGGCTGAGAAGGTGTTTCAAAAGGTGTACACTGACAAGAAATTTCGGGAGGTACAGACAGAGTGTGAGAGGTTAGCATATTGCTACTCTAGGGAGGAAGAATTAGTTGGAGATAAGGTTGAACATGTAATGGAGGATCGTGTATGGGTAGTTCCTAACGGGTGTAGTGAGGAGGTGCTTACTGATACGAGGAGGTTTTATCGAGTTGCTTACAACAATAAGACCAAAGAAGTGGAATGTGATTGCAAGATGTTTGAAACACACGGCATTTTGTGTAGGCATTGCATAAGGGTATTGGACCAACATTTGTTTGGTGAAGTCCCCGACAGGTACATACTTTCACGATGGCGTAAAGACATACCTCGCAAACATTCTAGCATAAGGGTGGCCTACCAGGACCCTTCAAAGTCAGTTGAGGTGAGACGGTACGACAAGATGATGGTAAGTAGTGAGGACATATGTGATATTGCATGTGTTGCACAGGAGACCACATCGATTATGATAGATGGGTTGAAGTCAATAAAAGCCTCCGTAAATGATTGGCTTGAGAGTAGGCGGCAAAGCATTGGTGATATTGGTGGGATAGAGACTTGTACCTAAGGATAGTTTTTGGTCAGTTATATATGCAGAAGAAGCGTTGCAAAATGGCGAGTCATACCATCCACACTAAAACTTTACTCATTGATTAGCCTTACATGTCCATGATATCATTGATACTTCCTCCGTTTTTTATTAGTTGTGACACTTTTAATTTCACGGACTCCTAGGCAATTTTTGGAGAGGAAAGAGATAGAGAGAAAGAAAGAAGGGAACCCATGTGATAGGAGAGAGATAGAGAGAAAGATTTGCCCAAAAAAGAAAGTGTCACGACTAATTCCAAACTTCCTTATATAGAAAGTGTCACATTTTAAAAAAAACGGAGGAAGTATATACAAAAGTGAGGCTTATATGATTTTTTATTATGTTGTGTTTGAACTTTGAAGCATTTTGGGTTTTCAACTTTTTTTTACCCTTTATTGTTAAATATCTAACTGTTAGATAATTAGTACATAGTCCCCTTTTTCTTCACTCTAGAATATTAGGGTACAATCCAATGTCCCTATGTTAAATTGACTTATAGGAAATTTGCTTATGTACTTATGTTTATGGGTGTATAGATGATTTACTTGAATTCCCTTGGTATGCTACCCTCTTTTTCACTGATAGTAAATTTTAGAAAGGTTTATGTATAAACGCTTGGGAAGAATCATTTTATTCCCAATCCTGTGACCCAACTTCAGTATTGCCAACCCCAAATCCCCCATGAAACGAACCCCAAAGTAAAGTTGGAGACATGTAACCTTACCCAAGACTTGCTGAAATCAGAAATTCGTATGTCTTGTTCTTATTGGAGATACATGATCTCTTCAAAG
The DNA here is from genome assembly GCA_947645195.1 of Patellifolia procumbens. Lineage (NCBI taxonomy): Eukaryota > Viridiplantae > Streptophyta > Magnoliopsida > Caryophyllales > Amaranthaceae > Patellifolia > Patellifolia procumbens. The sequence continues at coordinate 1,883,897 of CANSGD010000188.1, read as the reverse complement.
GAATAATCGACGAATCTACACAGTTTAAACGAAGTTTAAGATTCTCAATTTTACATTTCAACACAATGAAAATACAGCAATATCATCCAGAAAATCTTGGAGGTCAAATCTATGTTAACATTTCATCACACAAAACTATCCCAGCTTTCTTGAAGAATTTTCATGCTGGACAATAATAGATACAAATTACAGGTTGAACAAATAAATGAATTGATACATCAATGGTCCAGGTATGAAAAGAATCAAGAATCTGAATCATGCCACTTTGGCTGATTCTCATTCCCCCAATATTCTCTTTACATAAAAGAAGAAAGTTGTGAGCAAATCTCACAGGAAGAGATATAGTCAGCTGTCAGTAACCTGTACCCTCCATCGAGGTTTGTCTTATGTTTGCCGTCGCATCTCGCTACTTGGCAGTCCACCATCACTGAACTCACTTCGCGTCCTACCAAACTCGCCGGTAGTGTAATCTTCACTAAGATATACCAGCTTCCTGAATTTCTTCATATCGTCCTTGTCCGCACCACTATCCATGTCAACAGAACCCTGGGATGAGCTAAATCCCGGCTTAACACCATCATTAAGATCTGATAGAGAAAGATTTCCTTCTAGGGCCCGAACTACCTGTTCAGTAACCACGTAAATAACATCTTGAGAATTCGTAGGTAAAGCAACACCAGGAATAGAACAATCATACATATACCAATTAGCAAAATGTACTAGTTTTTTAAGAGGCCAACACATTCATGGTTCCACAAAAGTGATAGAACCTTGAGTGTACGAAAATTCAAAACAGTTTGGATAAAAACCAACTCATCTAGCCACTTTACAAACTTCTCAACCCCCAAAGTTAAAAAGTAGAATTTACCTGACTCATTCGTGGTCTGCGTCTCGCAGAATGACGCACACAAGAGGCAGCACAAGTAATCATACAGCCCATTTCTTCATAGTCATATTTGTTCTCTAACCGTGGATCAACTAAAAGATCAAAGTTCCCATCTTGCACAGCTTTTGAAAGTAGTGGTCTAGCCTGCAATGGAAGTGAATTGACCTTAGCTTTCTAATAAACCCACTCCTTTCCCATCCGTGTCCACAGGACATAGCAAAGGGCAAAAATAACTGTAACAAGGTGAATAAATCTCCAAAGTAGTAAGATTAATATTTACCCAGTCCACCAAACTGTCCTCCATCTGAGAGTTTGCTGAGTAGTCAACTGGACGGCGCCCTGTAACTAATTCCAGAAGCATTACTCCAAAAGAGAAAACATCGCTCTTTTCAGTGAGCTTTCCCGTATTAGCATACTCTGGAGCCATGTACCTACCAGTATTAGAGAAAAGTAAGCGAACCATAACTACAATGGCGTCCTCCTCTTCTTTCGTTATTTTTATTGTTTCGGGAGGGGGAGAGGGGGGGGGGGGGGCTGAAAGGCCAAAGCCAATCGAGAGAAGATCACACTAAAAGTTGAATCATGTACAGAAGATCAGAAATTGACTCTTTAAGTAAGGATCAGAATGATGTGATCAAGTTGTCAAAACCCAACGTACAAGAGAGAAACAAGTCTCATGGTCTCTGGATAATATCAGACAAAAAATAATTCCAGGAAAGATGAGACATCAATCTTTACCCAAAAGTTCCCATAACTCGGGTGGATACATGAGTGTCAGCATCAGAAGTGAACTTTGCCAGTCCAAAATCAGCAACCTGAATGTAAAAGGTGTCGGTGTAAATAGACATAGAAGGAACTAAAAGAACTGCAGAATGTAGTCATTTTATGAAGACAAATATCTATGACTCCTTATTGACAAGGCAGGATAATCAAACGCTTGTAAAAACTAAACTCGACTATCAGTTAAAAAATTACCAATGCCTCAAACTTGAAATCCAGAAGTATATTAGCTGCTTTAATATCCCGATGAATGATTTTAGGATGACCTGCAAAAGGCAAGCATATAGATTGTAAGACAGTTAGATCAGGACATTAGGCTCTAAAGCCAGGGAGTGGTAAGATGAAAGGCTTACAGTCCTCGTGCAAATACGCCAATCCTTTCGCAGCACCAACAGCAATCTTCAGCCTTGTGGGCCAATCCATAACAGGTTGTCCTTTCCCTGCAAAATGATACTTCTTATCAGATTAAACTACAGTTTTTCCAGAAAGGACCCAAAAAGTTGCATGAGTGCCAAATGCGGTCGACGCCTTTATTAGTTTATAAAGAAATCCCACAAATGATATATATAAACCACTGGCACTGAGGAACATATAAGGGCAGTCAGGATCTCATGTCCCATTTAGTGTCCCATCTTGTGTCCCATTATCTCTAATTCTGCCACATTATCCACATTCACTACTGAATTTAAGTGACAAACTTTAAGTTGGTGATGTGCAAGGGAAGATGGGACGTAAGATGGATTACAAATGGGAAGCATGGTCACATCCCATATAAAGGACCTTTTGGGCTAGTAAAATGTCAATTAGAGTGACAAACTAACCATGCAGATGGAACTCCATGGTTTTGTTTGGAAGAAACTCATAAACAAGCAATTTCTGTGGACCAGTGATGCAGTATCCAACCAATGTCACAAGATGTTTGTGGTGCACTCGGCTTATTGTCTCCACTTCTGCCTGAAATTCACGATCTCCCTGTCCACTATTAGCTTTGAGTGACTTCACAGCTACTGTTTTCCCATTTGGAAGGATCCCTTTATGAACATATCCAAAACCACCTTGTCCTAGGAGATTGTTACTTGAAAAGCCATCAGTTGCAACTGAAAGCTCTTCGTAAGTAAACGAGCTTGAAGAATTCCCCAACACAATTCCATGTGAAGATGGTGGAATTGAGTTCTCACGCCCAGAACCGTTTGACCAGAAACCTCCACTGCCACTTGTAGACAGTGGTTGGGCAGGTGTTGAAGAATTCGACCTTGATGGTACAGCTGCCAGTGGTGGAGGAGATGGCTTAGGCATTGAAAGATGCTCAGTTAACTGTGGATAATTCTGTTGCCCAGTTTGTGCTGACCCTTGATTATAGCCATCTAGCAAATACAGTCACGATAAAATCAGCAAGAGTATGGTATCTTAAGTTAAGGCAGGCAAACAAAGCAGTCACTACACCCTGGGATTTTCCCCTCAGCCTTAATTTACCAAAAAATTCTCTTCCTAAAAGATTCAATGAAGATTAACGGAACAGGTTTCGATGCAATTATAAACGGAAACAGAGGACATGGCTACTAAAACACGTCTTTTATCTTTCCAAAATTCCAACACGTGGAAAATAATCGTTAAATTTACCAAGACATACAGTTCATAGATGGAAGGGAACAAATATGCCATTTTTTAAAAATGCAGGTTCCTTTCACACCCTATGATGCCAGATACAAGGGTAGTTATGACACTAATTCATGTGATTCTAAATGCTCCATTACTCAAATGAAGGTAACGATATTTATAAAGGAGCCAAGACAAAAATTATCAAAATCCTCATTACTCCAGTTCAAACGATAAGCATCTCAAGCCTCAACTCACAATTTGACACCCAGCAAAATTTACTCCATAAGGACATATTGAACAATATTAAGCATCAGAAATCCAAAACCAACGACAAGTTAGAGAACATATATAATCAGAAAAGAAAAGGTAATCAGCCAAGCAGGCACACAAGAGCTGCAACCAAATACTATAAGTAAATTTCAAACCTCTGGGCAAGTAATAACCCTCTACTCCATATGGTTCCTGCTTCTTTTTCCTCCTAGCTAAGAGGAACCACAGCAAAATAAACACAGCAAGTACAGCCACACCCCCTATTGCAATGCCCACGACAAGGCCGGTTGATGAACGAGATGGTGGACTTGGTGGAGGAGGAATATCAAACGAAGGTGGTGGAGACCTTGTCGAGTCTGATCCAGGAGTTGAAGGGTCTTGAGATACATTTGGTGGAGACAGTGGTGGACTTTGAGGGGTAGGTGGTGAAGGAGGTGGGCTTAGGAGCGCAGGTGGTGGCGAACTTGGGGTAGGTGCAGGGGGTGGAGTTTGAGAAGGCGGGCTTGGAGGTGGAGGAGATGGACTTGGAGGAGGAGATGGACTTGGAGGAGGAGATGGTGTGATGGGAGGTGGTGATGGCGGGCTTGGAGCTGGAGCCTGAGGAGCTGGGGCTGGAGGTGGAGGTGACGGACTTGGAGGTGGAGCCTCAGGAGCTGGAGGTGGGGGAGAGGGACTAGGAGGTGGAGGAGGAGGTGGAGATGGTGACGGGCTTGGAAGTAGGGGAGCTAGAACTGGAGGTACTGCTGGACTTGGAAGTAGAGGAGCTAGAACTGGAGGTAATGATGGGGTCGGAGGTGGAGGGGATGGGCTCGGGGGTGGAGGTGATGGGCTAGGGGGTGGCGGAGAAGGAGCTGGTGTTACAGGTGGGCTTGGGGGAGGAGGAGAAGGAGCTGGGGTTGCTGGTGTGACAGGTGGGCTCAGAGGTGGAGAAGCAGTTATCGCGGGTGATGGAGGTGGAGAAACAGCAGAAGGCAATGGGGAAACTACGATTGCTGGTGATGGACTAAGCGAACAATCAGTCGTATTACACAACGACATTTCTAAAAAAAATTGAAACTATCTCGTACTAGCAATATCAAAGTATCAAAATTCAAAACCAGGCAATTCCCGGCAATTTTCTTAGCCTCCTTAGGAAGAAGGAAAAGAGAGTGGATCACCTCTTCCCTCCTCTTGAATAGAGGAATCAAATCAAGTTGATCCCTTTACAGTTGTTGTTCCAAACATCAATGTCATATTGCAGGCTTCCTATTTTTCTTTCTTTTGACGGCCATTGATTAACTAATCAACAAACTTTGTTCTGAAAGAATTCAACTCCCAGGAACCAAAACGTGCTCACTATGTTATATCTGAACAAGTCTTACCACTAATTTTTCTATAAAAAAAGAGCTTGACCATTCAAGTGACTGATTAAAATAACAACCTTGCATGTCATGAATTAGCTAAGAGAAAGCTGTCTCCAGACTCTCCACACCTTCAATCAACTACATCTAGATTGGTTTCCATGATCATATCAAGTTTCAGACCATAACCAAGTCATCAAGACACAAATAATAATCCCAAAAATCCAGATTATGGATTTAATAAATCACAATCAATCTCGGTGTAAACTCCTGAAATAATTACTCTGGCAACTCTAAAGGTCAACTTAAAACATCAATTCAACTTCAAAATCTATGTATTCATTCTGTTATGTGTTACTCCCTCCATCTCTTTTATTGGCTACATTTGCTTTCTCACAGTTTTCGAAACACAACTTCAAAACAAGATTACTTTAGAAACTCAAATACGGTCAAAGTTACCAGATGAAAATTGCTTACCATCCATCGGTAGCAAATAAAAAGTGAAGAACTATTCGCCGCCCTAAAATATCCACATAACGCCCTAATTTTATCTTAATTTCCTTCTTTGCCCTCTACCATTCATTCTTTACCCACTCTTTTCCCACTCTCTTTCACTCCACTCATAGCTGAAATGCTCACTCTCTTTATTGTCGATATTTGTTCAAAGAATGGGTGGTGATGAATTTTTGTCACAAGTGATATATTTTTTATAAAAAAAATCGAAAAAGAAGAAATGTGTCAAAAACACGTCCAAGCCATGGCCTAAACGTGTTTTGCACACGTCCAGGTCGTGGCCTAGACATGTTTTGCACACGTCCAGACCATGGTGTGGACGTGTGAAAAACACGTCTTGGCCATGGCCTGGGCGTGTGGAAAACACGACCACACCATGGTATGGACGTGTTTTTCATACGTCCAAGACATGATCAAGACGTGTTTTCACATGTCCACACCATGGTCTGGACGTGCTTTTTACACGTTTTTTGGTTTTCAAAATTCAAAAAAAATAAATTTATCAATTGACGGAATTGCATCACCAGTCATTGTTTGAACAATTACGGACAATATTTGGGCTTCAGATAGTTTCTGGGAGGAGAGTGAGTGACACTTGAAGGTGGGAGAGAGTGTCACTAATTAGAAGAGACTAAATTAAGAAAGGGCAATTATGTGCGTCGCGTGGATATTTTAGGGCGGCATTTGACAACCCTAATAAAAAAACACGTCGGAATTTTACATATTTTTACTACAGAGAATAAGTAATTGAAACTATCTATTAAATCGTGGCCTCCAATACATAAATGGCGACTTGACTGCCATGACTATAGAAGACCTGTTCAATTAATCATGTCAACGACATTTACAGATAATGTAACTGAATTAAACGCAAAAACAGCATAAAAATGACATGCGAATTCAACTATGTCAGATAAAAGAACCCTAAATCATGCTGGAATAACTTGAATACAATATTAAACTAAATTAGATATGATTAATTAGCGGAATATATGGTAGCATTGTATAATTGTTTGTAGGTTGATACTTATATGCTTACCTTCTCAAATTCTTCTCTCAATCAATGAGTTAGGCAAGCAAGTGTACATAAAAGCTTCATGAAATTCAAAATCTCCCTCATCGTAATGCGAATCGTTTGCTTCATCGGAATGGATAGTTTCTGCTAGCGATTCATCTTTGGTGATGTTATGTTCATGCTGCGGAAGATGAAGAACAACAATGTAGCACACACAGTCACGCAGTGTTGCAATATCAAAAGGTGTAAGTCAACATACTCCCTCCATTAGTTTAGTGAAATCTTGTTAAATTCGTTCGCTAAGTTTTAAAATACACTTGAACTCGTAAAAAGTCAAATGGTGAAAAATAATGAAGTATTTTCTTTTTGCAAAAAAAAGAATATCATCTTTATTTCGTAATCCATGTAATAGGTTAAGTTTCACACTTGTAATATGCTACGCTATTTTGATCATTAGTAACTTTAAAAAAAAATTATGGTTTAATATATACTTAGCCCATGCTTTTTTAGGTTGAATTAACGCAAAGCAATTTCATTTCAATCATGATGAGTTAGGAATTTCATTCTGTTTTGGGACTAATCCGGCGACATATTACATGAACACATAAATTAGTTTTAAAAAAACTCGCCTAAAGTTAGTATGTGAACAGTGAAAATTTCTCAGTGGTTAATGTAATATTTTCAACAATATATGTACAGACATACAGTGGTCGTTTTTTCTCTTATTCTTTACTAAATTGTTTTGTAATTACTGTCACTCTTTTTTACATAATCTGAAAACTCTCAGATGTCAAGTTCCTAACTGCTTGTAGAGTGAACACTCTATGATGCAACTGCTTTCTAAATTACTCATGTGATTTTTTATGAAATACTACGTATTAGTTATCACTATTTTATAACAACTACTTCCCGCCCTCAAACAAACAAACTATATATTTTATATGAAACATTCAAATTTAGACGACTTTAGGGTTAGTAGCAAGGGTACACATAGAGGCCAGGCCTTCCCAACCGCATGTGAAGGTCTCCCCTCCATGTGCATCTCAACAGCAACATCGAATATCTAGAGTAAATTACTGCAAAAAAAAACTATAGATGAATCGGGCTTTCTTTCATGTTATCAGGATGCATAGCTACATTGTTTATCAAAGAACCATGTCGAAGGCACTCGGCAAAATAGCCCAGTAACTTCAGAAAAAGGGGTCTCCTGTCCTATCTTTTGATTGGAAGGTCGGAAGGGTGCATGCAACAACTAAATAAGTATGGAGAGTGAAGACAAATGTCTCAATCCCTGGGTTTGCACACCAAAGAAGATCTAATTCTTTTTTTGTCGTGTTTGGTCAAGAGGGACAAGAGAGAGATACGGATCAGGAATACGAAGGTCTTTCTTCCGAAAGTATTTTTCCCTACTATACGAAGTATCAAATTAGATATACCTAAAATGGTTGGAATTATATAATCTTTTAAAAAGGTTGAAATTCACATAGTTCGCAAAGCAATAATAGGTAATTAGCTCTCATTCCTCATCAATTAGCTTATCCTAGACTAGTTAGGGTTCTCTAATTGAGGAATTAGATCTAATTTTGCAATTTAGCCTTTTCAAATGAGAGAATTTTTCATAATTTTACATAATAGGTTTTTGTTTGGGAATCGGGTTTACTTTGACAAATAAGTGCTTTTAAATTGGGAAATTTGGCGTAATTATTCATATATCCATCAACAGCGGCGGATCCACGTTTTTTATATAGGGTATGCACAATTAAAATTATAACGATAAGCACTCAAAATTGTTTCAAATATGACTATACAAGACTATTTCTTCAATTCTTTAAGATGTTGTTTGTATATATTTAGTCAAATTCCAACTCTTAATTTATAGAAAATTTTTAATTTAATGGTATTACTAATAGAATTAATTAACTTACAAAAATTAATGATTGAAAGAAGAAAGATGGACAAAGTTAATTGGAGGAAAGTGTTCATAACCAGTGGCGGATCTTGAATATTGAAAGTGGGTATGCACTAAACTATGAAAATAATTCAACGTGTTTTCAACATTTCATGAACTTGTTTCTCATGACTTCAAAGAATTTTTATAATTTATAATAAAAATTACTTGCTAAATAATAAAATTTTAGAAAGTAAACATAGGATTAAAAGAAATAAATTACTGAGTGAAACATTGATATAGGTAATGTTTGAGTATTAGCAAAATGTAAACACTAAAACCCAATAATAAGTTTCAATATATTAAGCAAAAAGAGAATAGGACCGAAAGGGAAAATAGGCCAAAGAAAAAGCTACTATTCCATAGACTTGAACATAAGACCAATTTGTATCTCACATCTTAAATGCAGAATTCTACCACTGAGCTGCACCATTTACACATGCTCATTCACTGTATCTATTTCATTTTATAAAATCTGGGTAGACACTTGTCTACCCTAATCACTATATGCATCCGCCCTTGTTCATAACAAGCTACAGCTTGTAAACGACACAAAGACAAAAAAAGAAAAGGGTTGCGCAGTTGCTCAGCGGAATCGATCCTTAGACTATTGTGCGTGCAATACTAAAGTTGCCAGTGAGCCAACTTTCTCTTTGCTCTCAATCTGGACAAAGTTATGTAAAAGAGGGTAGACAATGTTGTACATAGATCCGCTACTGTCCATCAAGATGCGGATAGTTGCTCATCAATTTGGTGGGGGGTGTTAAAATTAGGGCTAGGAATTCATAGATTTGCTTTGAGATCTTCCTTTTTGTCGGAGTAGTTTTGATGGTTCGTTGATGCCCAAGGGATTGATGTATGTTTACGATTTACCTGTATAGTCAAGACAACTAATGTCATTTGGTGTTGAAATACGCCACTAAAAAGAAGGAAATAAGTTATTTCATGATATGCATTTAAAGCATTGTAGGTTAAATCTTAATTTCTTTTCAAAATCCATGATATCATCATTAAATTTGTTAAAAGAAGCAATAAGAGTAAAAAGAAGTAGTGACAGGTGAATAGTTCTCTTACATACTTGAAGGTTTAGGTTTGAAACTCTACATTGTTTTCAATCTACTCCCAACATTGATCAAACAAGAAAAATGGTACATTCTTATTAAATTCACACTTTCAAACTTACCTCTACTTCCCAAACTCGTTGAGGCATATGTAGCTAACACTCAATAGGTATTCTTAGGGCAATTCCAAACAACCGAATCCCTTTAACGAAGTACTATTATTGTAGCTTATACTTCCTCTTCACTATAATTTTTGCAACTCTTATAAATTTCTCTATAATTCCTTTAACAAAGTACTATAATTGTATAAAATCTTGTTTAGTTCATCTCAATTTGTAGTTTTATAATATAAATTTGGAATAATTGCTTTTAATAATCCTACTTTTTGACCATTTTTAATAAATAATTCAACCTTTTGATTATTCCCTAATAATCCAACCTTTATACCTCAATTTTCTGGAGTAGACCAAAACCGGAATTAACCTATTAAACCGGTCACCTATGACACGTGTAACGTTTTGATTGACTCTCTAAACCATATTAAAAGGAGGCACACAAAACGAGGCACTTTGAGTCGTTTTTTGGCGTTTTCAACATCAGATTCGATCCTTAAAGGGTTAAGTTGACCCCGAAAACCTATCCTGAGACATATTTTTTACATGGCACGCAAACCGAGGAGTAGGACGCACTCATAACGAGGCACTTCGAGCCGTTTTTTGGCATTTTGACAACACATTCAATCCTTAAAGGATTAAGTTGACCCTAAAAACCTATTCAGAGACATATTTTTACACGGCACGCAAACCGAGGAGCATGACAAACGCAAAACCAGGCACTTTGAGCCATTTTTTGGGCTTTTCGACATTAGATTCGATCCTTAAGGGGTTAAGTTGACCCCGAAAACCCATCCGGAGACATATGTTTTACACGGCATGCTAACCGAGGAGCAGGACGGACGCAAAACCAGGCACTTCGAGCCGTTTTTTGGCATTTTCGACATCAGATTCTATCTGTAAAGGGTTAAGTTGACCCCGAAAACCTATCCGAAGACATATTTTTTATATGGCACGCAAATTGAGGCGTAGGACGCAAGCAGAACGAGGCAATTCGAGTCGTGGTGGCTGGGCGATTATTACGAGAGAATGGGCCAAAGGTGGGATTATTAAAAGCAATTATTATAAAAAAAATTTACCACTTCAACAAGTTACAGATCACATTGGTTTACTGTAGGAAATTGAGGTATAAAGGTTGGATTATTAGTGAATAATCAAAAGGATGGATTATTTATTAAAAATGGACAAAAGGTAGGATTATTGAAAACAATTATTCCTATAAATTTTTCATAATATGTAATAATGCATAATTGAAAATACCAATGGTCAAAGCATTGCATTAGAGACCGTGAAATGACAATTGTTACAAGATTATAGAGCTGAAGTATGAAACTTACTAATAGTCATTTTTATTGTTAAATCTTACTTGAATTTAAGTAAACAACTCTTTAGGTAATGGAAGAAAGCCATACCAAACACCCATACTGATGAAAATCTTTGGGGAAAATGAAGAATAAGCTTCCCAAATCCACAAATATTATTACAATGAATATCGAGTTCTACACTAAATTAACGTCCATTTGGTGCTAATATCCACAATTAAGCTCAACAAAATAAATATCATTGTGGAGTACAAAAGAATCATCCAATATGTAGTATGTTATCTCTCTGTATAAGCAAATAGTAAATACACTGGAGTGAAAAACAATCATTCCGCCGTCGGGAAAAAGAATATGCCAAAAACAAAACAAAAAAAGAAAAGAATTTGTTAGAATAATACGACACTCTCAATCTAATATATATGAAACAATTAATTTTCCTTTTCACAATCTGAAATTCAGGGCCTTTCTTTACATAAAGCAATGTTGCATACTTGCAGCAATCTCCATACCAAGAGCTTCCATTGAAACCTCTACTTACTATCCCCTTTCATCTTTCCCATCTCCATCTCTCGGGTTGTTTGGCGACTTTGACCTTCACTGAAACCTCTACTATCTCCTTTCATCTCTCGAGTTGTTTGCCGACTTTGTGCTTCACTACTCGAACCAGATGGGTACATACCGTACTCGCTGGTTGTTCCACCATACTCACTGCTACCGTACTCTGTGCTTGCAAGGGCCATCTGCCTGAATTTCTTCATGTCGTCCTTGTATTGGGAAGTATCATAATCTGAGCTTCCATAGGAGCTGTAAATTGAACTCTGTCCTGGTCTTATTCCTTCATTTAGATCAGATAGAGACACTTCTCCTTCCAAGGCTCTAACAACCTGCTCAATGTCAGGTAAAGATTCATAATCAGAACCATACCATGAGGACAGCAAAGCATGAGGGCATAATATTTTTCTCTAGCATCTCTCTGATGATGCTGGAAGTCCATTAAAACTTTGTTTGGTTGGATGGAAAATGATTTTCCATAAAAAGGTACTTTCCAGGGGAGTGACAATTGTAAATTAGCTCTCCTCTACTTGGCTCCTTCCAAAAAAAAGAAGGAAAAGTGGAAATGTATCCCTTCCTTTGAAAAGAAAATATTCTTCTACCTTGGGAAAACTATTTTACATTTCTGGGATAAGTAACCTCCACGATTTATAAACCAATTAAAGGAAGATGGGAAAACCTTAGACGGGACATGTTTTCCTCTCAACAAGACACTCTAGTATACCAAAAAACCTTAGCATCAAGTTACGTCAACAGGGAACTCAATATAAAGAGACCAAGTATAACAATGTCAGATTGATAATGTCAACTTCAGCTTCCCCACTTGCTTAAACCTTTACCTTTCAAACCTATTTGCTCATTCACTCTTCTACGCTTTCATTAAAACATTTATACTAAGAATACAGAAAAAAGGACGAGATAATGAAAGTCCACCAAATCATCAAATGCACTATCCTTGAGGATTACTAGGGTGTTATTGTCCCCTTCTGATAGGGTGGAAGGCAGCTGTATCTATTAATCTTTAAACTTTCTTAACTGTTGAGTGTTGAATTCACTCATTTCTGTCTGATGTTATTATTGTCCTACATCTTTTTTAACTAACTCCATCCAAGTCATCATTTGTCTGCCTCAACTTCTAAAATCCTCACAATCTCAACTCTATTTTCCTTACCATTGCATCTTCTAGTTGGAATGCTATATAGAATATAACACGTTCAGGTGACAGATTAGGCCCACAGTCAATAGAGTAATTAGGAGAACAGGATATCTGTGTACCTGACTCATTCTAGGTCTGCGCCGTGCTGAGTGACGGACACAAGCAGCAGCACAAGCGACCATGCGGGCCATTTCATTGGGGTTGAAATTCTCATGCAGATGCTGATCGACGAGAGAATCAAAGTTATTTTCCTCCAAGGCTCTTGTCAGCAAAGGTCTCGCCTGCAGAGATGACAAAAGAGATGCTTGTTACTATCCTGATTCATATCATTACTTGATTCCAATTGAATAAAGGTGACAGTTGCTAAGATTTAAGAAACTAGACAAGTACTTAACAAAGCTCTTGAAATGGACAAAATGCTTACCCAGTCAACTAAACTGTCATCCGTGTAAGCCTGTGTTGCGTCAACTGGCCGTCGCCCAGTAATCAACTCCAGGAGCATGACCCCAAAGGAGAATACATCAGACTTATCTGTAAGTTTACCACTTGAAGCATACTCAGGGGCCAGGTACCTGGTAATGACATAAAGGAAACTTCCTAAGCACTTGTTTGTATTTTAAATTACGTAGCACAATGGAATCATGCACGCAAAGTTCCTCAAAGAATATTTCTTTATAAAGGGCAGAATGAAGAGCACATATAAAAGAAAAAGGCATACCCAAAGGTCCCCATCACACGAGTGGATATATGTGTATGAACTTCCGAGGAAAACTTTGCCAGTCCAAAATCTGCAACCTGCAACAAATGAAAGCAAGAACACATCAATAGAACTCGCCATCTTGCCAAAAAAATTAATGAATCAGCTAAAAGAGCTGAATAGCAGAAGCTCATGTCCTGACAGTATATCTATGACGGACACTATCAAGCTTGCTCTTCAGTAGCTACTCGAAAGCCAATGCTCACAGAAGAGAGTACTGATCATGGGTAAAATCAGGCCAATGGGCAGATCTGACTGTAAAAATTAAAAGCTCACCTTTGCCTCAAACTTGTAATCTAAAAGAATGTTGGCAGATTTAATATCCCGATGAATAATCTTAGGATGACCTGCAGAAACAGGCAGTAAAGAATCAGGTATAGTTGACAATATAAACTGGTGCATTAGGGAAGGCTTTTGATAGAACACCTACAATCCTCATGCAAATATGCCAATCCTTTTGCAGTGCCAAGAGCAATCCTCAATCTTGTCGGCCAATCCATGGTAGGCTGTCCTTTAGCTGTAAAGTAGCATTTTCAAAACTAATGAGCAAATATTCAGCAAAGAACCGTCAAGCTATCAACACGGGAAGTAGAAGGCATAATTTTAACTAGGTGTTTGGCAATAGATTGTTATATGCATTAGCATCAGCAAGTGCAAAACGCAATCAAACGGAGACACTAAGACAAATAATGAAAGCAGAAATTGGGAAAGGATTTTCTTTGGCAGCAAAAAATATCAATATACTAACCATGAAGATGGAACTCCATGGTACCATTTGGAACAAACTCGTAAACCAGCAACCTATGTGCCCCAGTGATGCAATATCCAACCAAAGAGACAAGATGTTTGTGATGAACACGGCTGATAATTTCAACTTCTGCCTGGAATTCGCGCTCTCCCTGCCCACTACCAGCTTTAAGAGACTTAACAGCAACTTCTTTACCATTTGGAAGGACACCTTTGTGGACATACCCAAAGCCACCTTGGCCTAAGAGGTTAGTCTCTGAGAATCCATCTGTCGCCATTGCCAACTCATCGTAAGAGAAGGGGCTCTTTGCAAACCCTAGTGAGAGTCCCGGGGGGGAAGGTGGTGGAAGCGGGTTTTCAGAGCCAAAGCTGGAGCCGGAACCCCCACCACTACTCATAAACTGTGCAGGAGGTGGTGGCGGGGCTTGGGGCGAAGGAGATCTAGGTGGCCGTGGGGGAGCTGCTGGTGGAGGAGGGGGCTTATGCACCTGATACTGCTGAGCTGGTGGGGGATAGTTCTGCTGCCACTGCTGCGCTTGAACAGCATAAGGACCATCTAGCATTAACAAAACAACATCATAATCAATGACAGTGATATTTAAACCAAAGGATCATATCTTAATCTGGGAAAACAAATGAGCATATGCATCAACATCACACACTCAAAACCAAGCAATGTCAGCACCACACATCACCTAATTCGCCAATCGCAATTTTTTGAATTGAGAGAACCGAATTATGGTCCGTTTTAGGCGAATTGCGAATTCAAATGACCAATTAGATAGAGAATTAGGTAACATCAGGACTCAACACTCAAAACAAACATCCAGATCTAATCCTCCAATCATCACCTACGATACCAAGCGACAAACCGTGTAGTCAATGCAGGTGCATGGAGAAGCCAATTAAAGTCTTTGAAACATCATTTAAGGTCGAAAAAAAACAATTTATGAACCTTCAAGTGTGTTCTCTTCATCTTACAAAAAATAAGTTTCAAGTGCAATCACGTCCAATCAGGTGTAAAAACAACGGAAAATCAGAAGCGATTTGGTCAAAGCAGGTCTAATAAGTTAATAAGTTCAGTTCAGATAAGTTCACGCGGATAAAATACGCTCTGAAATGAATTCACACTGAAACAAAAAACACCTTCTAATCTCCATTCTTCAACATGCCAACCTAAACAGGAAATAAAAATGCAGATCTATACACTCAAGAAGCTCATCAAGATTGTCAAAATCAAATCATCAATAATTCAAGAAATCAAAGAAAATGCAGAAATGATGAAGAACCTTTAGGAGGAGCAGGATTGTGAGGAGGAGGAGGAACATAGTAACCTTCACCACCAAACTCATCTCTTCTTCTCTTTTTCTTCTTTCTAAAACAACAAACACAAATAATACTGAATATCACCAGCATCGCTACTCCTGCGATTGCTATTCCTACTACCGTCCCCGTCGATATTCCATTATAACTATCTCCACCACCACCACCGTCACCTCCGCCACCTCCTGAGCCCGGACTTGAGCCCGATCCTGAACCAGAACCCGGAGTCGAGCCCGAACCTGAACCAGAAGGACGCGTCGGAGGTGATAAAGAAGGTCTACCTCCGCCACCGGAAGGTGTAGAAGACGGCGGAGACGGAGGAGAGAGAGACGGTGTTGACGGCGTTGATGGAGTAGACGGAGTTGAAGGAGGAGAAGGAGTGTCGCCGGAAGGTGCAGGAGGTGACGGCGTTGACGATGGAGGTGGAGATGTTGCCGGAGTTGTTGACGGAGGTGGAGATGTCGCCGGAGTTGTTGTCGGAGGAGGAGTAGAAGGCGGAGGAGCAGGAGGAGAAGGAGAGGAAGTAGGAGGAGGAGTTGTTGAAGCTGTTGGTGGTGGAGTTGCGGTGGCGGTAGGAGGAGGTGAGGTGGTGGCGGAGGGTGGCGGTGTGGTGGTTGTAGGTGGCGTAGGAGGAGATGTCGCCGGAGACGGCGACGACATTGTTAGGAGGATGAGAGAGAAAAAGTAAGAGAGAGAAAGAGAATTGGGGAATGGGATTAGTAGTTTTTGGTGTTTGCTGAGTGTGTTGCTGCTTTTTGTCAAAGAATATAGAGAGAGAGAGATGAGGGGGCATTTTCATACACATGGGGGGAGATGGAGGGTATTTTGGTCAAAGTGATATTAAGACAGAAGTGGGACCTACACGATTGGCCCGCTCATTTCTCCACTTTTCACTCCACAGCCTAAATTTCTTTGTAGTGAAAGAAAACTGAACTGAGAAAAATGGAGATACTTCCGCCGTTTTTATTTAGTTGACACGTTTTGACTTTTGATACTATTTATATAATCTACTTTGACTATCTTTTGTTATTTATACGTAAAAGAAAATATAGTTATGTGGGGTTTTGTTAGATTCATCTCATTATATATTTTCCAAATATCATATTTTTATAATTTTTACTCATCAATTTTCCAAGATAAAAGTGATTGAAGTCACGCATTCGCAAACGTGATAAAAGAAACAGGTCAACTAATAAAAAACAGAGGAAGTATGTGAAAAATAAAAATACTGTGAAATATTAAACTAAATTGTAAATACTTTCTCCGTTTTCTTCTAGTTTCTACATTTAAATAAGGAAATTTCTTATTGCATGCTACACTTTTTTTGGCTTTTCCTTCTCTTTAGTCTTTATCTCTCCTACCACATGATTTTTCCTCTCTATCTCTCTCACATAAAACATTGTATGAAAGTCCGTAAAAAAAGTGTAACATCTAATTTGATATGGATGGAGTAATTAAATTGAACTGAATTAAAAATAAATTATAGAGAATAGGTATGTATTTTGGTAATAATAATAATAGTAGTGCCGTGTTCTTGGTTTTCTTGCTGTAGTGGTAATTGAACGCGTTTGAGTAGAATTGTTCTACCAAATGATTCATTTGATTTTCTATCCAAATGGAAACTAATGATTTCATTCATTTATTGCCTTCTGGCTTATATTATTATATTCCTATTTGCTCCATAATTCTTGACTAGAGTTCGATTGCATTATCCATTGTGCGTTTTTAACCATGTTTTGATCAAAGGACTTAAATTTTCCTTGTCGTTTTAGGGTAATCTCTTTCTGAAATTATAGTTTTGTATAACAAAAAAAGACAAGCTTTGTATTTATTTTGATGATATATACGAAATGTGGAAAAGGATTCTAGAAGCAATTACTTACTGTATAATAAGGCTAATCATGGAAAAGTATACTCTTGGGAAAAAATGAGAATATTGGGTAATTGGTAAAATGTTGCCCCTTAAAAATGAAACTCGGCCTTAATAATTGTGAGAACTACCTACGACTTTTTTTTAAAAAAAGTTTTGTTTCATGATTTTGATGTTGAATGCTCCCTCTATATGATATGTTGTTTTATTTACCCTTTAACTTTTGATACTATTTTACATATATTACTTTTATCGTATTTTTTGACTAATATATAAAATATATGTGATAAACAAATCTAAGGATTTTACTCAATCTATATTTTCATAATGTAATTGGTATACTTGCTAAAAACTAAAGAGTACTTAAAAAATTAAAAGTCAAAGTTATCCATTGACAAATATAAAAGTCAAAGTAGAACAACTAATAACAAACGCATTAAGTACAATGTATACATCTCCAAACTTGTGATTAATTATTATTTTATGTAAGATAATCACTCCTATAAAAGTATTAACTTATTGAGCAAGGCAGTCGAAGTCGAAGCAGCGAATTGCAAATGCATGTATAGGTTCAATGTTCAAGCCTCACATCTTATTTCAAATTTTGGTCTCATATTTTGGGTTATGGGTCTCAATACTGAGATTTGAATCTCAAATAAAGGACTTCAAGTCTTAGTTACTGAGAGTTGAATCTCAAATTACAAAAATTCGGATCTCAAATTCTAACATCTAATACTTACGACTTATATCATATGAATTTTTAATCCAAAAACTAAAAAACTAATAATGATGGCAAAGTGACCTAAGCAATCCTACTCATATAAATTCCTAGTTTTCCCAAAAAAAAAAAAAAAAAAGTGGTGCTTAAGGAGTGGAGGAATGAGGATCTACCACTAAAGAAACAAACATGATGACACAGAAAATATATTGCTCTATGCCCATGAGATTAGTCTGCTGTCTACCATATATCATTAGCTAATAACTTCTAACAACATCATAGAAGTATTATATGGAGTAGTAATTAAGGTCAAAAGTTAGGTAAGAAAAAACAAAAACTAATACTACATGTTACATGTTAATGTTAATGTTAATGTTATAGATATATTTAGTATAAAAAATAGTATTAGTAATTCAATGTTTCCGTTGGCCTATGGCTAGCTTCTTGTTAGCTAGCCCAACAGTAGGGGTTAAGTAAAGCAAAGCAAAGCACCGGCACACAGCTGGATATTAACAGCTAATCTTTTACATTTAGGTGTGTTCATATATCTAATCCTTCTAACCTAAGAATAAAGGCTTGCATATCATGAACTAAGGGATACTTGCCCTTTATACTTCTAGTGATACTTGTGGACTGTGGTCAATTTTTAGAAACTTTGACCACTAATTTTTATCATTATATTGGAAAATATTTTCATGCTAGATGTTTTTAAATCCATCTCAATATGTAATGTTTAAAGTTCAAGCTTTTATAATTCTTAACAATACATAATCGAAGATGTTAATGGTAAAAGTAGCGTATTTGGAGACCGTGCAATGACAAGTGTTGCAAGAATTATAGAGTGGATGAAGTGCTTTTTAAAAAATATTGGAATCTTTGACAATTGGTTGTTGATTGTTAGTTTTGGCGGGTTTGATACTTTGATCGGACCACCGGCTGTTTGTATTGGTTGTTTGACAGTTTAAATAAGGGTTGTTTGCAAAAGTGTTTGTTAAAATCACTGGCACTTGCACATGTCTCCTCCCTGCTCTTTTTCGTGATATTTACATTGTAACTATGTAACCGATAGCAACATGAGAACACTCTTAAAATGTACCTATAATATTGGACTTATCCATAAATCTCCTAAGAAGGTTTAATTATATTGTTGCCATCTAAGACAGATCTCGGTTTGGTATACAATTTTCATTACGTTTCTTTTAGAGAAGGTTTATAACTTTATATTGTGCCTCATTGTAATGTTAAGGAAATTAGTAAAATGTAAACATGTATTATGACTTAGAACAGGCTGGTGAGTCCAATGAAAAGTGTATGCAATAGTAGTATTCAATTATGGCCTGGCTTCAAAGAGAGATTCCAATTGAACAAAGCTAACATGGATGGATGATGGACATGGACCCCTTTCATCTTTCTTTTGATTAACGCACGGGAGGACGAAGAAATGCAATTCTGATATACATGCACCATATTTCTGTTAAGATTGAGACTTATTGTTAATTCTGTTAAGATTGAGACTCATTGTAATTAATATTTTGTTTAAAATAAAGCATAATCTTTAATGATTTGTTTACTATAAAAAGGCAGAATGAGTTCAATCCCAAAATTTCAGAACTCGGAAGAGATGTCTTAAGTTGTTGTTTACTTACCGACATCACTCTAAGTATAATACTATTATTAGACCCTATTCTTTTGGATTGAAATTTTGGAAATTGGGTTTATTTTAGCTCATTTCAATCAAAATAAACTCACTTCAGTTCAATTCATTTGTATTAGAATCTGTTAGTGTTTTGGGAGAATAATTTCAATTCAATTCAACTATTGTCCAAAAGAACAAAGATTTAATATTAAAGTCTTAGATCTTTCCAATGAAATACTAAATGGATGGTCACACATGTGTTGTTTTCCTCCCTAATTTTGACATACTTTTGTATAAGAGATGGTCAAGCCCTAGGTTGGTCCAATCAGTGATCTAGATAGGTTCAATCTAATCTCACCTTAGACACAAGTTGGCTTGAAATAATGCACCGGAAGGGTGAATTATGCGTCGAACTCCCAATCATCTACCTCGATTGATTCGAATGACAAGATTATTTCTAGGTAACCCGATCGGCCCAGGCCAGTCCCTAGCCCCACACCATTATGCCTAAAAGGGTAGGATTGTGCATCATACATATGTTTAATTTTGATAACTATGTATGTTAGTTCTATTTACCTTATTTTAGGTACTTACTATTTTTCTTGTTGGAATCATGCATATTAGACCAAAACAAGCCAGACATTCTTGTTTTTCCTTATTGATTGGCGTCAAGATATGGTCAATGTTCAGTCAAACGGGAGAGTAGACCAAATTATATCTTTTTCTTGTACAGGTGAAGAGAATATATAGCATAAACCCAGTTTATTTAGAAGCTCATCAAACCTGGATACCCTAGCGACCTAGCTTGCAAGCTGATATCTCAACTACTGTATTTCTTTTTACCAATAGAGCAATAGATAGGCGTCAACCAATTCCATTGGTTAAGTGTTGTGGAGGTGATACCCAAAATCTGATATGATTTACCTCACTACGTTTGCCATTTTCCAAATAGGGACAAATTTTCTTGATTTTTTTCTTCCAATATCGAATGGGGACTTTTTTTTTTCCTTTTTCCAATGCAAGTTGTTTATTCGTGGCCGAGGGACAAATTTTTCACATGTTTATGTGGAGTACGTTTTGGGTTAGAAAGAATATGTACATCCTTGTCCAATGAACATGGATAAGCTTGATCACATTCAAGCCTTGGAAACTCGAGTCTTTTAGTCATGGCCAAATGCCAATTCACCTACTTGGAGTGGCAAATGCTCTTTACTTTCAAGTTTCAAGTCCCACATGTATTGACCATCATGGCCTAATTCCTTAGTCGCCATAAAAGTGTACATGCAGTCTTTCACGACTCCATTGTAAGGGTTCTTCTAAGTCTTTTCTGGTTATAAATGGAAGACTAATATCCTATATCCTAAACTAAACTCTTCTTCACAACATTGCTTTAAGATTATAGGCTTATACTTACTTTTGTAATCGAATATACTTATAGATATTAACAATCAAATATTGTTATATGAGATTTTGTTAGATTTTTATTATTGATGTACGTGTATTTCAAAACATAAGTTTTGTGGATGTTAATTGCTTTGTGAGTAAGCACATTAGTCATTAAGCATGTGTACGTATTAAAACTGGTAAAATTTACAATAAGTGTGATTTGGAGACTAAGTAATACAAACGATCTTTTTTCGCGATAGTGGTGAAATCACCCCTTAAATTAGTTCAAAAGTGAGTTTAGACCCCTCAACTTACTCTTGTGGTATTTAAACCCTCATAACTTGATCAAAAGGTGAAATTAAACCCTTAACCAAAAAAAAAATATGAAAATAACTTGGAAATTTTTAGTTTAAGGGTTTATTATCAATATCCGGTGAAATTTTGGGGATTAAACACCACGTGTGTAAGTTGAGGGGCCTAAACTCATTTGTAATAAAATTTAAAGGTATACTCCCCACTTTTGCCGATCACTTTATATGCATGATAAGTAAAAATTTTGCTTGAGTAGCAAGTAAATAACTCATAGCACTACCTCTCATCTTCGATATTAAAAAATATATATATCGATCTTTCTTGAAGTTTGATTATACATAGTTTTTTTTCCTCCATATAGTGGTTGTTTGGTTGACATGAAAAAACATGGAAAGTAGATAAAGATTTGGAAAATAGGTTTATTTTGGTTGACAATAAAATGACAAAATTGAGGAATTTATTTACCTAGGCCCCCCTATAAATTTAATTCCTCCATTGTCAACCAAATTACATTGAATTTCATTAGGGAACTTATTTCCTATAAATTGCAATTTCATGAGAATTTTGATTGCCTATATAACTCAAACGACCACATAGTAAAGGGGTTGAAATCATATGTATGGATAATATTTCATGCTACATCTTATAGTTATAACTTACCTTTCGCTTTTACTAAGTAGTTTATCATATGGCTCGGTGTTGATCTAGACATAGAATTGGATGGAATCGAAGCAGTCGAGCTTTTTTAATTTCTACATACCATACTAGTTATAGAATCTAACATGTGAAAACGTTACAAGCTATTTTAGTTTACCACAAAAAATGCTACTTTTACAAAGTGAAATCACTATATTGAATTTCACTGCTTATTGATGTTTATCTATGGAGACATAACATTACATAAGTAATAAATGAGTAATATTGGAGATATGCCAAGTTGATATACGATATATATGTGTCCATTGCTTCACTTTTTTGGTGGTACATTTAATAAAAATGGTTGTACATTTATTGAGAAAAGTAGTATATTAATAATCGATATTTTCACAGCTATATAACTATATAGGGTCTGTTCTCTTCGGCATAATTTAGCTGAACTGAACTGAACTGATTGGAGCTAAACTGAACTGAACTGAACTGATTGAAGTTGAACTGAACTGAACTGAACTGAACTGAATTGAATTGAATTGAATTAAATTGAATTGAACTTAATAAATATATAAATATATTTAAATAATAATAATATGAATATTAAATAAAAATTATAATGATAAGTAATAATAATTAATAATGAATAATAATAATAGTATTTTGAATATTTTTAAATGATAGTTATAAATAAATAGTATTAATAATCATAAATTATTAATAATAATATAATAATTAGTGATTATAATGATAATTAATAACAATTATTTTATAGTCTTTGTATTAGTATATTAATACTTGATGATGATTATATAATAACAATAATATCTAAGAAGTAAATTAATATTACTATTTTAATAATTATATTTAATAATATAATAATATTTAGTAATAAAATAATGATTGGGTCGGACCGTGCAAAATTGCATCATAAATCGTTTTGACGCGATTTGATTGGTTTATGCTTTTGACCTATACCATGTTCCTCCCTAATGATAATAGTAATAATAATGAGTAAACCTATAATAAATATATATATATATAGATATAATAATAATACTTAATAATAATGATATATGAATAAATAAATAATAATAATAATAAGAGTAATTAGTAAAATAAATTAAACTAACATAATAATATTTAACAAAATGGTTATAAAAGAATGGAGCTGAACTGAACTGAACTGAAATGAAATGAACTGAACTGAAATGAAAAGAACTGAACTGAACTAAGTTGGGGAAAACATGCCCATAGTTTATATTTGACATATAATTTTCATTAAGAAATGTACTACTAGCACATTTGAGTGGACTATCATGTATAAGAAATATACTACCATTTTCATTAAATATAACACAAAAATATGAGGCGGTAAATATATACATATCGGATAGTAACTTGACCTTGCTCGTAATACTGCTAATGAATATTAAAAAAAAAGGTAATCATTTAACTATATAGATATGCATGATATGACAATTCAACAAGAATGTCATGGTTATTGGGATTAGCCGGTGAATATCAAAGCTCGAAATATCTCGCACATGCGGATTATCGCCGGCTGATGTGCCGAACCTTCCGTCTTCCCTATTGCCACATTTACTAGTGGAATATTTGTCTCGAATGGTCACATGTTTGCCGCAAATCCTATCCTACACACGGAACCATGTAGAGCTACATGCGCACAGCTCAAAACGCTTCAGTTAAATGAACATCAGTCAGTGAACAATGAACATCACCCAATGAACATCACCCAATGAACCTCATCCAATGAACATTACCCAATGAACAATGAACACCACCCAATGAACATTAGTTGGACATCACCCAATGAACATCACCCAATGATCCACCTAATGAACAATGAACATCACCCAATGAACATCAGTTGGACATCACCCAATGAACACCAGTTGGTTCTTTTGATTTACTTTATTGTTCATTTGAGTGAACTTAATGTTCTTTTAACATAAACTGATGTTCATTGGTTGACATTTTCAAATTTTCAAAAATTTGAAAATTTTCATTTCAAATCAATTTTGGAGTCTTGTTCATTGAAGAACTGATTATTGTTCTTTGTGTGTGAACTTAGTGTTCTTTTAACACAAACTGATGTTCATTGGGTGACATTCATAGGTGACGTTCATTGGATGATGTGCAATTGATGTTCATTGGGTGATGTTCATTGGGTGATGTCCAACTGATGTTCATTTAGTGACGCTCATTGTTCATTGGTTGATGTTCATTGGGTGTGTTCATTGGGTGATGTTCATTGGACAGTGGGTAATGTTCATCGTGCGCATGGTGCTCACCATAGTTCCGTGTGTAGGATCTACCTATTGCATATTTGCAACCTATATATTCTTCTTTTCTGGGATCCAAACTTTGCATTTTAGGGAAAATTGTACATTACTAAAATCAATTGACAATCACCAATTTACAATTCCTCATCCTTTTAAGGTGAAGATCGGGGAGAGTAGCTATTATTGATTACTACGAAGTCAATCGCTCTCAAATCTTAATGCCTCGCGGAAATGAACTCACATCATTTAAAAGAACTAATCTAGCGGTTAAATGAGAAATCATAATTTCCAATTCCTATCACATATCTCTAATTCATCGTACAGTTGGGTATATCATGAGCATAGTATAATCAAAACTATTTTTTTTGTTATTGCTCATTTAGACGTCTTTAAATGAGCAAAAAATGCAAAATTACACCTCCACAATGCTCATGGTGTGTATAATAAAAATTGTTCCAAAACTTGAGCAACAAATATTCTCATTGATACAGCAAATTTTTGAATTTTTAGGAAAAGTATATATAATCATATACTTCTACATTTCAGGAAAGATCATCTTACACAAACTGCATACAAATGGAGTGCAGTACAGTCTATCTTTACACATAAAATGACCTAAAAATTCAACTTAACAAAGAATTATGAAATCTGTAAAAACAAAGCCTGCAGACCACTTTCTGTACAAACAATTCCAACGGAGGGCTCGATACATTTATTGATGCAGGAATTTCTACATAACTGTGCAGGGCCTTTTGATGGCTGCACAAATGAATTTCTGCTCATAGCTATCGTGTATGTCTGTAGATTTGTATCAATAAAATTGTCAGCTTTCTGCATAACCCTGTTTGCTTAAATGCTTCTTTAAGACGTCTCTTAGACTCCTAGGTCCTAGTTAGTTTAAGTGCCAGGGAATGAGCTTCCTGTACTCGAGAGGATGATGAAGGCACAGACGACAGAGAGGGAGAAAACAGAAACCCAAGTGTTTTCTGTATACAGTTCCATGGCATCAGTGAAAGAAAAACGTGTACGATCCTCTGCCCAATTCCGGATTCGATCAGCTTCAGCTGCATACAGCGCTCTTCCCTGGAATACATGCAGTGAATGATAACAGCAGATATTAATAAGCGAGTCGGATTAACCACTATCAATTCTAAAAGGTTCTATGTTTTACAGTAAAAGGAACTAGCACTATGATAAGTTGGATTTGTGTCCATTAATTTGTCAAAAAACATTTTTTCAGATTATAATGTGAATAGTCATTGTAAAATAATGGTTTTCGAGACAAGAGAGCAGGATGAAGGATGAACAATGAGGCCTTCCTTTCCTCTCATATTTATTGCACTAGTGTCAAAAAAATTTTATTTAAAAGATATTTGTCGAATATCACGAGTCCTTGAACTAATGTCATTGTTTATTGATTTTAGAATCGATTCTCTTGTCAATATCATGAGTGCATGAAAATATTTATGGAGTAAAGCCCAAATTTGCAGAGGGCTACAATTGCTCAGGTGCTAATGCAATAGGTCCTGGCCATAAGCCAAGGTGATGACATGAAATACGAGAAATTGATAATACCTTATCATCGAACCAGCGACCTCGTCGTAGCCAAGCAGTGACCAAAGCAAGCAGAATTCTTGGTGGTGTCAAGTAACTAATGGCCTTTCCACTGCCTTTCACCACCCTCATGCGCGGGACTAAGGATCTAGCAACCGTCTCTGGCAGCTCGCATATGATGTTAAACATTTGCTTATTTTTCAAGCTGGAGCCACTGCACGTGCACGTGTACACATATTGAGGAGTCAGTACACAACCAAAAAACAATGCCAAAAACAAAGAGACTTGACTAAAGCTAACAATAAATAAGTCAATCAAACAAGCAAAAGAAAAGACCTAGAGAAATGGCATGCTCCCTTTTGATGGGTATTGGATTAATAGCATAATAATAATTCAAAACAAGAGAACTAAAAACATTGTTCATGGATGAGGCAATAACTTTTGGGAAATGGAAAGGACTCTCGTGCCTCAGCCTAACCCTTTTAAGAGTAGACTTAATGAATGGTGTTTGTGTACATTTTCTCTCTTCTTTAGGACAGGGGAAGGGGGGAATTAAGAGTTTCAAGTTGTAGTTGCAAGTTACATGCAAAAGCTGGTATGTTCCGTAACCCTTCTTTTTTTTCTCCTTTTTTGCTGGTAATGGGGAGAGAGGGCGGGGGCTGAACAGCAAAAGAAAACAAATTGAATCAAGCAAATTGCTAAAAGCGCAGTCACATAGAACTACCACCATCGTAAAAGGCAGTGCAGTGACCATGGTCAATCTCACTTTGATAGCAAAGGCAAAAAATGGAAGGCTTCTAATATTTAGTGGTCGTTACTCGCTTGTTTGAACGTAGGAAGGTGCTATTTCTATGAGCCTATGAAGTTGTTTTTCACATGTAGTTTCATCTCCTAAGAAGTTGTTGTTTGGTTGTTGATCATGGCAAGTAAAACATCCCATGGGAGGTTCTTATCTAGGGAGTAGGGAGAACCAGGTAAACAACTTCTTCCTATCAATTGCAAATTTCTACGTTTTTGTCAGGAAAACTCCACAGTTCTACACCTTTTATGAACTACCACTTCCCCTGCTTTTTAGTCAGCCAAACAGACACTTAGTCATGTACCTCAACAGTAACTCTGTCAAGACCATGCCAGGTGATGCTGTATGGACACCTATATTGGTCCGCCTGCACTCCTTCAAGAGTGAAGCTTGAAGCTGTCGCAAACCGCATTTTGTTGACCCGTAGCTGTTTTTTGAAAAAAAAAATGAAACTCTTAGCACCAAAGTCTTAAAAGGAAGGTGTTTACTTAAAGTTCCAGGCCTGAGGGAATATGTACAACTTACACAGCTGTCAACGGAGTACTAGAGCCCCCAGAACCTGCACCATCCATGTTAAATATGTGGCCCCCCTTTTTCTGGTTTGTCATTGCTCGCATAGCTTCTCGGGTGCAGAGTACAGAGCCAACTAAATTCGTTGATACAATCTACATATAATCCAAATTTGTCAATGAAGTTGTTTTAATCTTAAGAAGTTGGGCATGGACATTGTATATAAGCAGATACTTTTGTCAAAAATATAGAATGCGTCTAGATGCCCCATAGTTCTCCAAACATAAAAAGCACTGACACTAAGGCATAATATGCTTGAGATAAAAAAAAAGCATATGGGACTACAAATAGGAGATGCCCATGACTTCTTGCATAAGAAAATTGAAGGACCAAATTCATTCCTCCGCACCTGTTTGATATCTTCGTCAGTGAACTCTAACAAGGGTCTGAAACCTTTATTTGTTCCTGCGTTGTTTATCTGCCATATATTTTTGAAATAACAGTCAACTTCATATAATTCATGGAAATGATAGCTTTAATAGAATTGTTTGAGATGAAGAGAGACAGGAAGGTAATAAATCAGGATGAAGGCATTGATGATTTTTTTTTTTATTCAAGTAACCCCAACAATCTCTCGAATATAAAAGAATATAGCCCCACCCTACAGGGAAGTTCTTCCTAGTTGTAAACTAGAAAACTTTTGTCAGGCATGAGTGTAATAGACTGACATTACATTAACTTTAATAAACTGAAATTCCAGAAGATTAAATAGAAATCAAGCTTTCGAGTGGCTTGAACACTCCTAATCAAGCATTCGAGAGGCTTGTCTCTCCCAAAGAACCCTAAGAAATTCTACAAAACACTTGATAATTTTCAACATAACATTTCACTCCCTAATCTCCTCTATTTATAGGTAAACTAGCTTGCTAACTTATTCCTCAAGACACTACTTAATTGCATTTCCTAAAATACCCCTCCCACAAGATCGATTCATTACAATGAGCCTCCCCTTCCCCAAAGGGTGTTCCTGACCAAGCCAACATTACATTGACGTAAGACAAGAGAGTCGGAATCTGGAACACATAATAGAAAGCATTAATTAGGGGTGGGGCTTGGTGATTCAACAAAGTCACGCTCTAAGGTTTTCGTAATCCAAGCTGAAGATTGACGTAAGAAAAGAGAGTCGGAATCTGGAAGGGAAAACTTTCAAATTCCACAATATCACAACCACTGGAATGATGAATTATGAATTCATTATGTAACAACCTTATGATTATGAGATCTTTAGGAAGGAAAAGAAAAGCTACTATCATGAGATTGGAGTGTGACTTTAATGGACCGATGCTTTTGCAGTAAATATCAACTACAGCGTCTAATAATTTAGTCAATGGCCCACTTCTACAGAGTGCTCCTAATCCATGCCCCCAAAGTTGTTACTAGTTGGAGATTGTGCAAACTTGACCATATATTGCCCGAGTTTGTTTTTTGATTGAACCAAGTCTTCGTCTAGAAGGAAATCTTCTACACCCAATTTCAAACTTAGCTTGGCTCATGATGGAAAAAAACTAATCGGATAAGAGAGATCTCATCTGATTTAAATTTAGTTGTTGAAATATAATGATCGCCTATAACGACCTTTTAAAAAGTGACAAATGATGGTGCATACAAAGGTATGCATCTAGCTGATTTGAATTTGACAACTACCTTACATTTCTACTATTAATCTAGAACTCTATGTCCAAGGCCAAAGAAGCATACACAAAAACTATGAAGGTTGAGAGGACGAAGTACTAGAGGTTGCACAGAGTCCTTGGAAGAGAAAGCACATTACTCACCCAGATGTCAACTGAGCCAAGTTCATTTACAGCAAAATTAGCTAGCTTCTTCACATCATTAGGGTCACAAACGTCACTTGCTATGCCTACCACTTTCGCATATCCCAGACTTTTCCCATTTACAGCTTCCATTTCCCGTAAATTTTCTTCAAGCTCTTTGACAGTTGCATCCACTGAATCAGCACTGTCATCAAGAGAGTGCAATGTGAGATTGAAATAAAGAAAGAAACAACGGAACAAAAGACTGGTGACCATTGGTTCCCAGAATATGACCTGCGTGAAGTTACAACTACCCGATCTCCAGAAAGAAGAAATTCTCTGGCAAGTGCTTTACCAAGTCCCCTAGTACTGCACCAAGTAACGAGGGAATAAGACTAAACAGTCACTATCTCTATTCTCATCACACGGGCTCCTTAAAAATTGTGAATAGAAGGAGCCCCGTGACAAAAGAAGGATTGGTAATGCTCAAATTATCAAAGCAAATCAATCTTGCACGCCAAAAAGGCTCCGATGTTGAGGTACATTATATCACATCAACTAGAAGATAACTATCTCCGTAAGAATTACATATTAGACATACAAGGAAAATAACCATCAGCATCAAGAATGATACCTCCCAGTAATCACTACATTCCTTGGACCAGCTCGGCTGTGCTCATCCATAACCATGTTAGCCCCTACCATAGTCCCAATTATAACTCCTCCAAGCCAACTATACCAGATCAAGTCATTCATTTCACCACCTTTCAATCATGAAAAAAAAATCAGTCTGTGAAAATTCCTATAGGTACAAGGTATTTGCAGCATATGTATCAAATGATTCAAATGTAAATGCGATGTAACCTGATAATTGAAATCCAGTTAACAAAACAACACCCGTGCTCATCATGGTCACAATGTATCTCCCAACATGTAGAGCAGCCTATTTACAAAAAGAGCAATAAAATGCCGTTAATAACACTTACATATTCAAAGTAAATAGAGAGCAAAAACCTTACTGTATAAGCAACAAATGCCAGTATAACAGGCAATCAAAAGGCAATGCAGATACCACAAAGCAGCAAATGAGAACGATGTCAAGTCATCTTCCAACTTTGAACTATTTATGTACCTTCGAAACTGTAAATTCGCACGATCTTTTTCAAAAAAAAAAAACACATAACATCCAACATTAGACGATACTAAGAATTACAGCAAAATCAGCCTATAATGGGACATAATCACCATCCAATATCGAGTCTTCAATTTTCTTACACCTGCAAAAGGGGGCCAAGTTCCTCTTCTACAAAGCTGAACTCACCAAGCTTGACAGACTAATGGAAATGTTGAAAAAAGTTGTACTCAGCTCCAGATATTTTTCGAGATAAATCATGATCACTCCCGCTCAACAAGTAGCATAAATGAATTTCAATTCCATACTTCAATTATCATAGATTAAGGTGCATATAAGTGTTGAGCAAACGTAAATAAAGAAAAGAGCAACATTGTCCATCCAGATTCATCACTTTGGACATTAAACAAAGATTTGTTATTTTTACTTACCACTAAACAAGATAAACTAGGTAACACACTAACACTAGCAATAAAACACATCAAGAGATAAAAATTCAAGATTAACATTCTACAACACCACATGTTGGCTGTTGCACCTAACATCCAAAATCCACTTTCCATAATCAACAGCTCTTTCAGAACTTCCACCATTTCACCAATTAACCATCGGGGAAACTCTCGTTAACCCAGTAGGCAGATGACCCACTACTAATCGACAACATAAATAGCAAATTCCAACTCAACTACAAGAATTAATTTTTTAATAGCAGATTCCAACTCAACAACAAGAATTGATGTTTTAATAGCAAATTCCTAAATTATCCAAAAAGTTGCTTACTTTAGTCACATTACACAGTCAAACACAATAAATTATCACATAAAATACCACTAAAACATAATTAAATATTATCAATATAAACTATGCAACCATCATACCAACATACCGAGAAAAGAACCTTCTCAAGCTCAGCTAAAGCATCTCTATTCTCATCCCCAGAAGGCCATTTACACAATCTCACAACACCTGACTTAATTGAACTACACATTTCTCTACCATTTCCTTTAATTTTCAACACCAATTTCAAATCACCCTTTTTCTCTTTCCTTTCTCTCTCCTCAATTTCATCCCCATTTTCCTTAAAAGCTCTACAAACTTCCCAACACACTCTTCTTCTACCCTTCTTAGACCGACCCAGAACCGGAAATTTGCCCGGAACTGAGAATTTCCGACGGAATTCCGGTTGAACCGGCAATTGAATATCTGGGTATGAGTTAATTTTAGTAAGGGTGGCCATTTTTCAGCCAAAGATTGGATTTTTTTTAAATTCTAGATTGACCCAGAAATGAAATATCTTTAAAACACACTTGTTCTTTTTTTTATAATGTGCACTTTGTAAGATTTGGAAGAGCAAGATAAATAAATATCTAATAGAGAATCCAAGTAATTTGGAAGAGATTGGATTGAGAGGGGTGGTGGGGAAGGAGAGAGTGTGATAACCACACGTTAAAGACAAGCTTTCATCAAACCCTGAAATATCTAATCATTTGCTTCCACGTCTCCATTTAATATGTGAAAACTCTCAAGTCTTAAGTTAACCTCCTCTTTCTGTTCACGCAAGTTTATAGATTATCATCGGCTTGTATTTAGCACACAAAGCTCTTCTCCTACTCAACAACTTCTTTAGGACTCGTTCTCAACTTATTTTCAGTTTAGTTCACTTTACTTTAATTTGGTTTGACTTAATTTTAATGAGTTCAGTTCAACTTAAATCAATTAAGGCTCTGTTCTGGTCAACTTATTTTAATAAGTTTCAGTAAAAATAAGTTCAGTTCAGTAAAAATAAGTTCTGTTAAGTACTAATAAGTTCTGTTTAGTAATAATAAGTTCAGTTTAGTAAAAATCAGTAGTGAAAAGCTTGGTTTGGCCTAGTGGTAAGGTTTGACCCCATGACTTCAAGGTCATGGGATCAAATCTCACTAGGGGCATTTGGGGTGGGGATTCCCTTACCATTCCCCCTGTTCCCAAATGTCGGGCCCCGCAAATATCAGATCAAGAAACTGTGCTAGTTGAGATCTGATCAAGGGTTCACCACATTACGTTCCAAAAAATAATAATAAAAAAAGAAGGAAAAACAACATGAATCAGTAAAAATAAGTTCAGTTCAGTAAAAATAAGTTCAGTTCAATACCAATTAATTCAGTTTAGTAAAAATAAGTTTAGTTCAGCGAAATTCAGTTGACGAGAATAGGGCCTATTGCCTCAGTTTAATTCAATTTAATTCAACTCTTTTCAGACGAATAGAATAAGGAGAAACTATTGGGTCAGACCGTCTGACCCAATATGTTTCGTCGGACGAGAACGGCGCAACCTGAAGCAACTTGAAAGAACCTGAAGGAACTAGATCCAATCATCAATGGGGAAGCAACGTGAAGGAAGACAGAAGCAAAAGATAATTGCGCAACAATGGAACAACGGGAAATCCTTCACTGCAAGAAAGAAACGCAGAGAAATAAGAAGAAGGCAACATCAGCTTCTACCTCGTGATACATCAATAAATTAAGCAATATTCTGTATTAATGAACAATACTTCAACTTCTACCATTGATGCCATTGATGAAGAAGAAGGAGAAAGTCAGAGGAAAGCAGAGGTTAGTGTTTTTTATTTTTTAAATTTTAGTTAGTTGTTAAATGAAAGAAAAATAAAACCAACTGAAAGAAAAATATAAGTAACTGAAACTAAGTTGCTTTCATTTAAAAGTTATTTTGTTTCATTTACTTAAGTTTTTGTTTTCAATTAGACTAAAACACGTAAATAAAACAATAAAATAAGTAATTGAACTTAAAAGACATCAAACTGAAATAAAAAAATCAACTGAACAAAATTTGAAACCAATTGAACAAAATTTGAAACCAACTGAAACAAAAATGAAACCAACTGAAACAAAAATGAAACCAACTGAAAGTCGTCCGAGCAAATGTTATGGTCGGACGCATCTGACTCAATACCTTCACTAGAATAAGTCCTTAAAGTTGGTTTCTTTTCCATACTAAATAGATCCCTTGCAAAAAGAAAACTTCATTGGATTTATGGCGAGGGTCTCAATCTCTTACGGTCTTACCCGACTCAAGAATCTATCCAAATCTAACTTATCTTTATTTAAAGGAAATTTAAACTACGAAACATGAAGGTTCATTTGACATATCGATATTTATTCGCTGGTTACAAGATTTCAAAAATCATACTTCGGTCCCAATCTTTCAACTTATTTTCAGCCCCTATTAGATTAAAATAGTTAGTTCACTTAAGAAAAAGTTAGGTTTGATCATCTCACAAATAAAGTTTGAATAGATTATCAATTCAAATTAGATTACTAGGTATTGTTCCCTAAAATATACCTTGAATAAATATAATAAACCAAGTATTTTGGACCTCCTTTCCATTTCTCCTCCAGAAATAGATTGATTCGTATGGAAATGGGTTCATCTGGTATTGGAACATGTATTTCATTTACTTTTACTTTATTAGAACTAGACTGAAACTTAACAAATTCTAATAAGCTCATATAAACTCACATAAGTTTTAATACTTCCTCCGTTTTTTTTAAATGTGACACTTTCTATTTTAGGAAGTTTTAAATTAAATGTGACACTTTCTTTTTTGGTCAATAAACTCTCTCTATCTCTCTCCTCTCACATGGGTCCCCTTATTTTTTTCTCTCTATCTCTTTCCTTCCCAAAAATTGCCTAGGAGTCCGTGAATCTAAAAGTGTCACATTTAAATAAAAACGGAGGAAGTAGGTTCAAATAAATTCAAATAAAAACAATAAGTTGAAAGAACATATTCTTCCTTTATTTCACTAGAATAATTCAACTTTGATTTTGAAACTTCTCAATTGGAACTATGATAAGATGTTTATAGGGATAAGATGTGGTGTAGTTAGGATTATTTAGTAAATGTTTCAGAATTGAAAAGGGAAATCAACAAATTCAAGCACACATGAAGTAAGGCCAACTAGCAAGTCTCACACGGGTGTAAGTGGATGGAGTGGTACTCATGAGCCCAATTCAACTGATTCAAACTTGTTGGACTAAAATAGCCTAGAAAAAGATTAGATTGGGTTTGGACTTAATTCTTTGAATCCAAAGTTCTTTTGACAAAAACAACTAAACAAACAAAGTGCAGATAAGTTTTAATATACTATAAGTATCAATCTTGCAACTATGATAGGTGAATTTTTAACTCACTTAAATGCCGTCCTTTAGCCATTTTCAAACCCTTTTCTCCTCATTTTACTCTTTTTCTCTACCGTTTACTTCTTTTTACTTTGCATAGATTTTATAAACCTTATTGACACTTTTAGCCGTTTTACCACTTTTTCGAACCTACAATATCTTACTTTTGTCTTTGTTCTTCCCTTTTTACAAGTGATTTACAAGTCATATCAATGAGTAGGGGTGCTGAAAGACCAAATTTAGAGGACCCCTATTTCACCATCATTGAAGCTAAGAGAAAAGAAAGAGGAAAATGTGTCAGACCCCTCTGGAGCAGGCGCTCCGCGCTCCATGTTTTCTTACAATTCAGGAATATCCAATTTGTTGGAGCGAGGGCTCGGGACCATTTTCTCGACAATTTCTGCGATTTTAATAGTAAAACAGAAGAGGTATAAATACCTCACCCTTATTTCGCAAAGTCACCTTTTGACAACCTTTCACAACCATAGCTTAGTTTTTTATCTTTGAAGAACTCAATATTGCTCTTAGTCGTGATTGTCATGAATGAAGGTTAACTAATGGCCAATGGAGTTTGTAAGTTGTAGTTTTAAGTTAATTCAAGTTGAAGACTCTTTTGAGCATTTTTTCTCTCTAGTTTCTTTAGTTTTTAGTATTACTTCTTGCAATTATTCCCTTGTCTATTTTGCACAACTTTGTAGTTCTTTCCATTTTGACCTTTATATTGAGATGTAATCTTTGTTTGAATTAGCCTCTGCTATGAATAGTGAGTAGGTACCATTCTAGGGTTTGAGCTAAAACTCTCATTGAAGTCATGTTTTGAGTATGAATTAAAGGTAAACTTGTGTTTTGGGGTTGACTAATTGAATTTATGGGGTTCCTCAATACTTGCATTTATGATTGATCTTCATGGAAGTAATTTCTAGCCATTTCAATGAAGGATTGAAAGATGAGTTTGAATGTGACCCCCTTGTTTGCTTGATTAAATCGGCATGCATATAGAAAATTCTAGTCTTGGGTCTTCATTATCATCTCGTTCTTAACCCTTAAAATAGAGTTAATTTTATGAAAGTAGTCTTGGGACACTTAAAAAAGAGATTAACACTTACTTTCACACGTCCAGACCATCGCATAGACGTGTTTTCAACATGGTATGTACGCATGAAAAACACGTCAGCTACAGGGTGAAGACGTGTGCAAACATGCCACACGTCTATACCATGATCTTGGCGTGTTTTTTACACACCCATGCCATGTCTAGAGATGGCAATATCTAATGGATGATCCATCACCCGCTCCACCCGAAAAACAAAAAAGGGTGAAAGACCGAGTTAAATGGGTGATGGACGGGTGACGGGTGAACGTGTAACGGGTGATGGATGGATTAGGGTGAGAAAGTTTCATCCATCACCCGACCCATCACCCGTTTATCACCTGCTCCATCATCCATTTCTTACATTTTTTTAAATGTCTACCATTTTATTTACAATAGTATAATAATTTTCCCTTTTGATTACTATCGACATGTTCCCCTAAACTAAACTTATCTTAATTTGACATGAAGTTAATATATAAATTATGATTTTGCAAGTTTGATTTAACTTTTCTCGTTCAATAATCTTAAATGGATGATCACCCTGTCCACCCGGTTCACCCGCGGGTGGTGGATGGATGGATACGGGTGATGGTCTTACCGGGTGACGAATGAATGGATGAGAGTTAGACTAACCGGGTGATGGATGCGGGTGATAGCTCACCCGACCCACATCCCACCCGTTGCCATCCCTAGCCATGGCCCAAACATGTTTTTGTACACGTTTCTTTGTTTTCGAAATCCAAAAAAAAAACTTTAATTTACCGTTGACAGAAGTTCATCACTTACCATTTTTGGAACAATTACCGACAATATTCGGCACTGGATAGTTTTGGAAGGAGAGTAAGCGACACTTGAAGGTGGAATAGAGTGCTAGTAATTAAAAGGGAGTACATTAAGGAAGGACAATTATGTCAAGACATCACACGGATACATCAGGGCAACGTTTAATGAAAGAGAAGGTATTGGGTTAGACGCGTCTGACCATAACATTTGGTCAGACGACTGTCAGTTGGTTTCAAATTTTTTCAGTTGGTTTTAATTTTTTTCCAGTTGGTTTCAATTTTTTTCAGTTGGTTTCAATTTTTTTCAGTTGATGTTTTTCTTTCAATTGGATGTCTTTTAAGTTCAGTTAGTTATCTTATTGTTTCATTTATGTGCACTACTAGAATTAACATCTTCAACGACGAAAAATTTCGTCGTTAAAGCCTTTAACGACGAACACGTTTCGTCGTTATGGTCGTCGTTACTAGTCCCGTCGTTATTGATATTAACAACGAAATCAGCTTGTTCTTCGTCTAATTTACACGACCAATATAATGTTCGTCGTTATAATAACAACGACGGACCAAATCCAATAACGACCAAAAATTTCGTCGTAGATCTTTTATATCACAACTATAAAATGTTTCCATTAACGACGGAAAAATTCATCGTTACCAAACCAAAGGCAATAACGACCAACATTATCGTCGTAGATGTTTTTTTATAACTATAAATCTCCAACAACGATGAACTGTTTTGTCGTTATAAATAGCTATGTTTTATTCCAAATTTATATTTACAACTTTTGTAAATGGCAACATCAATTCTAACTAAAAAGTATATATATATATACAAATATAAAAAGTAAATTAACTTTTCATTGGACAACCCTAAATATAAGCATACAAAAAGGTTTGCATCTAACCAAAAGTACCAAAAAATTAATCCAAAATCTATAGTCTTTGATCTAGCTAAAATTATTCGAAAAACTAAACAAAACAACAAAATTGAATTACAAGCTCCTTGTGTAAGACATGTTGCGGCCGTCACCGAATAGCTATCTAGATCGACTCCACTTGTTCAAATAAAAGATCTGCGAAGAGAAGAAATAAAATTTAAATCATCAATATTTCCATTGAAAAAGGTAAATTTATTAATTTAATAGTCATATAATCAGCAGTAAAAAAATAAAAAATTTGATCTTGTGGCATAAATGCGCTACTTTATGCTCATATCATTGGTATATAAGATTCTTTTGAAAGATCGGTTGTTCATGTCATAGACAATGCCAAGACAATGCCAATGCATAACAAGAGCAAAAAGTACTACTAAGAGCCTCAACAATAACAAAGTGAGGCAGTAGTTCAGCTATTAACCATAGGTATTCAAGTGAAGAGAACAAGACTTTGGTGACAACTGTAGACTTACAACCCCAACTCCCTACCTTTCTACAATTGTGTTATTGTGTATATTCAAGTAGAAATGCAATGCGGCTCTACAGTTTCCCCAAGACTTTTGAGGAATCTGTCATTAGTAGATACTTGATGCCTAAGACCTACTACTTCAAAACAAATAAGAAGTGTAAGGCAATTCAATTGAGGAATCTTTTTTGTTCTTTCCTTTTTCCTAAAGACATTGAGTCACTGGACTTTGGACTTCATACACTGTAATCTAAAGTTAGTAAATTTACCAAATGAAAAATCTCCTAGCCGTTTTGTCAATGGATTAATTAATAAGCTCCGCCACATGCTGCCTATGCCTCAAATATGTATCACTTTGCTTTACCACAGTACCACTAACTCATGAACAAATCATGTGATTTTCCATATGAAATATATATTATCATATCCGTATGAAACATAATTCCAAAACTTCTCCAGAGTAGATTGGTGTGTTAAATCTCTGAACATTAGAGCTGCAGATGCGAATCTAGATTTTGTGAATAAGCACCAGAGCTCGACCTAGTGCACAATATAACATCTAGTGAGACTTGTCTTCCAAATGAATATAAAGCGCATAGCAAGATAGAACACATAGAACAACCAATCACTTAAAAGCCAATAACTATAAAGGATCGAAGGAAGAATCTTACTCTGCAAGCAAGTAGCATTCCCTGCTTCGTCTGTTCACCAACTTGAGAAGGCATGAGGAAATACTCTAGTTACTTGAATAAAGTATCACGTTTAGAGAGTAAAGAAGAGATCGACTCCTCATTTACAGATTCAGAGCAAACCCAGAATTCTTTGAATGGATTATAAAATTATTTGCCAAATTGACAAGAACTGAAGGCATATTAGATATGCCCAGATGAAATTTATGATTAGAAATGGTAAACAGAAATAGAGACGTTGAATAGAATTACATAGAAGGGAGGTTATGATGCTGAAGCGACTTACTGGGATATTTTGAGAATCACCGACAAGGCCCTAGACCATACTACCACAGTAGTCGATCCCGTGAGATACTTCTCAGACTCCAACATACGCCTAAACAAGTATAACAACGTGGAACAACAATTAACTACTTGGGTTCGACAAAGACATTATACGAGTAGCATATTGATTGGCAGTGAATTCAGATGATCTAATCAGAATAGCCAATACTTACAGGCATAAGTGAATTTGATTAAGGCTTTCAAAACGGGAATCTATAGAGAAGTTAAGCAAAATCAAGTCCCTGAGCCCAATTAAGAAGCACTATCTCATGTAAGTCACAATTCAAACATATTAAAATAGAGAAACTCATAAAGAAGGATACTGTGTAGGTCTAATAAACCTTAATTCTGGTTAAACAAAGCCAATTGAAAGTTGGGGAAATCATTTAATATCTATTAATTACTTATTATTAATAAATAGAACAACACAATATATCAAAGATTACAATCCTAAAGACAAAATGCAAGATGAGTCTAACTTACAAGATCATGTTAGCAATACCAAAGCAACAACCTTGCACGCCACTGTTATCATAAGAAACAATTGAAGATAAACAATGGCTAAGGGCAACTTCCTTCAGCAATGACTTCTAGCAATAATATGACTCACATATCTTTGAAAGCTCACTGATTCAATGAATCTGTATCCCTGTAGGTCACCATAATTTTAAATATCTTCAGACTTTGAAGCAGAAAAAAGAATCATAAAAAAAACAAAGTCAAGAATTTTGAACATGAAATCTTAAGAAATCTACTTCGTGGAAACCGACAATCAAATTTTTAATCCATTATAACTTGGAAGAACACATATACGATGTTAGATGAATACTGTAGAGAGGTGGAAAGAAACTTGCGTATTCAAGTATTCTAGGGACAAAGAAAAGATAGTTATTCTCAGTCTATTAAAATTATACAAGCTTTTTGCATATGCTTTCTTGATATACAAACTCAAAGAGCAACACA
Organism: Patellifolia procumbens; assembly: GCA_947645195.1. Taxonomy (NCBI): domain Eukaryota; kingdom Viridiplantae; phylum Streptophyta; class Magnoliopsida; order Caryophyllales; family Amaranthaceae; genus Patellifolia; species Patellifolia procumbens. The sequence goes on along the minus strand of CANSGD010000188.1, from coordinate 1,844,402 downwards.
TTACTCATTGAATCAGTACAACAGAAATAAGAAACTGAATTCTCAAGATTTGGTCAATGGATACAAATACACACTGTTTCTGTCCAAGACAGCAACAGTGTATGTGGTGGTGGGTACTTGGTGGAACGTGGCTCCCAAACGTCCTTCGTGGTGGTGGTTACCTGCAAAACAAGGAGAAACCTCGGGGGTGGTTCCGAGGATCGCCTCTCCGATGCCTAAGTCAGTCCAAGTTGAGCACAAGATCTCTAGTAGAGAGAAAACGAGTATCAAGTGCAAGTATTTTGTGAGTGTTTGATTGAACGTACCTTACCCATGCATGGGCATGTGTATTTATATGAGACATGGACTTGCAACTGACCTAGTAAAGTGAGTGGGCCTCTTTGGAAGTGGAACAAGGCCTTCATTAAACTCCAGCCTAGAGGTTATGTCCGGAGCGGTCTGCCTGAGGAGGTCTGCTCTGCTCCAGGCGCTCTGACGTGGAGTGGCAGGACCAATGGTCTGCTGCCAGCTGGAGGTCTGCTGGGCAGACCCCACACAATTTGCCCCCCGGACCCAGTATTTGCAGATTGCAATATGCTGGGTACGTTTGTTTTTGGTCTGGCGTTCTGCTCTTCGCAGACTGGTACGTGACTATCTGGGAGCTGCTCTTCACAAACTCCAGAATGCTTCCATTTTTCCCGCCCATTTGGTTGGGGTGTTGAGCAAGGGTCATTAATTCATTTTGAAATGAATTGAATTGATGTGACTCTTTGGGTTCCCAAGGATGTAATGATGACAAGTTGATGCTGAGTGGACGAATTATGCCTATTTAAAGGCAGAATCGACCTTTTGTGAAACTTTTCAGTCTCTTCTCCTTCGAACTCTTTGCTTTCAATCTTTCCTGTTGTTCTTCAAGAATTTCTTTTTGCCCTAGCCATTTTCAAGTGATTTCTCTCGATTTTCCTGGTATTTGTCTGCGTTTAGAGCTCAATTTCAAGTGTTGATACTGTTGCGTTTGTGGTTTTCGTCTTCTCTTTTCTCAGCGTCTTCCGCTCTCCATCTAGGTAAACTCTTTTTCCCAGATCTACTTTTGATTTTTTCCTTCTTGGATGGTTTGGATATGATCCTCTCTGTGTTTATGGGTTTCTCCCTATTTTTCCTTCTGTATGCACTTATTTGCCTGTGTTTTTGAGGTTAGGGTTTTCTTTCCTTTGGTCTTCAGATGCGATTGTTTATTTCTTTGTTTCATGGATCTATTTGGTGTTGTTTCATTTCCGTTCTGCCGCTCTGGATGATAGGCTCTGCTCTGCTTCTTCAGCTGGGCTCTGTTCTGGGTGGTAGGCTCTGCTATGCTTCTTCAGCTGAGCTCTGCTCTACTGTTGTCTGTGGGATTTTTAGGGTTTGCTTTGTTTACCCTGTTATCCTCTTTATTTGCTGGGCTGTAGATCTGTGATGTGCCTTCATTGTTTTGTTTGTGTTATTTGCAAGAAAATATCCTATTTCTTGGCTATCTCTGATCTTCACATACCATACATATCCTTGCCCCCCCAGTCTGGTAGCTCAGTCTGTAGGTCTGAGGTGCCAGACTACTTTGCATGTATCTTTTTGCAAGAAAAGCAAGAAAATATCCTATTTCTTGGCTATCTCTGATCTTCACATACCATACATATCCTTGCCCCCCCAGTCTGGTAGCTCAGTCTGTAGGTCTGAGGTGCCAGACTGTCTTGTGTTGTGACTTCAAGTCTGATGTATTGTCTTCTGCTTCTTGTGTTGTGCAGAATGTCTACTTCTCAGTCTGCCGCCTCCCGTGGGAAGGGTGTGGTATCTACCTCTTCATCTGAGCCGGATGAGCCTTACCCGATGGACACTCAGTCTCCGTTTTTGAAGTTGGATCTGCCTCGGTGTAAGGACGAGGTGGTTCCAGAGGAATAGGAGGTCTTTGACCCCTGGGACGGCTTACGCAAGGAGGTGTTGGGTCCTGAAACCAACAGGTTCCCTCCCAACTATAAATTTAAGCCTACTCTGCCCACAGTCAAATGGGACTATAGTGACAATGAGATGCGGCTTACTGCCCTTTATGACAGCAAGGGCAAGCCTTACTTGGCGAAGAAATCTGCAGATGCGTTCAAACGGGCGCATGCTTCGTACTGCCTTGAGATTGCTGCGGAGATCAAGCCGCTTCGCGGATCTTGGGTAGTACTTCCAAGGAGGGTCAGAGCATGGCAGATGTACCAGAGGGGTACACTGCTGTTTATCTTAAGCAGTTGGAGTTTGGGCTTAGATTTCCGATCCACTGGTTTTTGGAGTGGGTTCTCTGCGAGTACAATATGGCGCTCTGCCAAGTCAATCCCCAGTCTCTGAAGAAGGTTCGGGGGTTCATGTGGGTCTGTGAAGCTCTGGGCTTCCCCCTAACCATGAAGCTTTTCAAGTGTCTGTTCCACTTTAAGAGGCAGGGGGGAGTACGGCTACTTCACAGGTTCGGTGCGAACCAACCATCTGACGGTCTATCCCGTTGATCTCACTCTGAAGGATTGGCGGGATAGTTTCATCTTCGTTAGGGTACCGACAGACGAGGGGCACCCTTATTAATTTAAGGCTCCTCTGCGCCCTGTGGCGTCTGAATTTCAGAAGCAGCTGGACCCTCATGTGCTGAACTGGGACGAGAGGGTAGCCTACTACTACTTCAAGTCCAAATCAGAACCTACTGCCGGGAAGCAGTTTCTTCCCAAGTACTGGCTGCCGCATCACTGTGTGATGTGTCAGAATGCCTTTCTGAGGATAGGCCATCTGTCCCCCGACTATACTACTGGTAAGCGTTCTGCCAGCCCTTAGCTCCAAATAACAATTTTCCTTTCTGCTGTGCTCCATGGCATTCATTGTTTGTGCTGTTCTGCAGCTCCGTGCAGAAAGTTTATTCGTGATGTGATTAAGGGTGGGTCTTGAGCTTCTGAACATGCTCTGCCCCTTTCCATTATTCTCTGTCTGTTGTCTGACTTGCTGCAGCTAATGAATATTCTGATATTTGCAGAGACTCTGGGGTCTGCCATCCCTTGGGAGCTGGGTCTGAGCCAGTCCTCGGTGTGCCGGAGGTATCGTCCGGTACCTGACCCAGTAAGTCCCTGATTTCATTAGGGAGATTAACACTATTCCCTTGGACCATCCTTCCCTCCGGACCAAGCGCCCGGAGCTTGTAGATAGGTTTACTGGGATGTCCCGGCCGCAAGGGGGCCCCTCTGCCACTGTCACCGAGATTGAGTCTGGTGACGAGGAGGAGGCGACGGCTGTTCCTCTGCAGACCCGACGTTCCCGGCGTGCTGTTCATCTGCCGGAAGACGACGATGATGATGATAATGCAGAGGGAGCCAGCATTCTGCAAGGGACCGTTCTGGTTGTTGAACCCCTGCAACAGCTTCCTCATGTGTAACCAGGTACTATTTATGATGATCAACCTGCTCTTTCTGCTTGTGTACATTCTGCTGTAGACTTCTCATCTTCTCTGCTTACTTTCAGAACCACCTGTGGTGGAGGATGTGCCCATGGGAGAGCCTGACCAAGCGATGACAAAATTTGACAGGACGGAGGCAGAGGCTGCTCAGTCTGATGAAGCTGGTCGGGAGTCTCACCAAGCGATGACAGAATTTGACAGGACGGAGGCAGAGGCTGCTCAGTCTGATGAAGCTGGTCGGGAGTCCCACCAAGCGACAACAGAATTTGACAGGACTGAGGCAGAGCTGCTAAGACTGTCACAATTCAGTCTGCAGAGGGCCAGAGTGAGGGCCAGGTTGCATCAGGTAGGTGTCTTCTTCAGACCCAGACTGCTCTTTCTTACAGATTACCTTTTTCCTGAAAGTTCTTGATTTTCCTGTTTCTATTTTGATGTGATAGGTCCCGCCGGGCAGGCCGTCTCTATGCCTGTTCAGACTAATCAAGAGGTGTTGGAGCCTCTCCAGCATGAGAGGGTGGAGCAGCAGAGCTCAGCTTTCGTCCTAGTGGTGGAGACTGTCGTGTCTCCCCTTGCTCAGAAGTCTACTCCTTCTGCCCAGAGGCCTACTCCTCCTGGTAGGAAGGCTGCTCCTCCTCCTCCCAAAGGCTTCAAGCAGGTCCTTACCCCTACTCCTGAGCAGCTGGCGCGTATGGTTAGTGCTTTCTTTTCTTCTCCTTTGTCTTACAATTATTAAATCGTTCTGTGCCCTATTTTGCTGACGACATTGTTACCTTTTGTTTTCTTCAGCAGCAATTGAGGGCTAAGAAGGTGCAGTCTGCTGTGGCTCTTCAGACCTTTACTCCAACTGCGGGCCAGCTTAAGTCCCCTGCAGAGGGTGCTCAGAAGATTATAGCTGAGCCTGAGGTCTCTTCACATTCCCAGAAGAGACCAGCAGAGAGGCAGAGTGAGGAAGGAGCTCCCCCTCAGAAGAAGACTCGTCTCCCTGCTGACTCCCCTCGGATCATTGTTGTTGAGGACGACGTCGTCACAAATCTCAGTTCCGGCCTTTTCCCTTCTGTGGAACTGACTGGTCTTTCCTTTGGCTCAGGTTCTCTGCAGAGGGAATCGGCAGATGACCAGCATGAGGCTCAGGGGCAGGAGCAGATATCCGTGGCCGTCCCTGACCCCAGTGAGTGGTTGAAGCTTCTGGCAAGTCGCTTCTCACCGGACTACGCTGTTCAGGATGTCTCTTTGGTGAGTTGTCTGTCCTTTTTATAGTCATCTGTTTCTGACATTTTGAATTTCTTCTGATCTGCTTTTTCATTGATTACAGGCTACGCGGGCCGGCGCCTTCATTGGGGAGTTCTTCTATGCTGTAGGGCTGGGTAGACATGAGGCAGATCTCCCTGAACTGTAGCAGCTTAAGGCTCAGGTAGCACAGCAGAGTCAAGAATATGCCAAGCTGAAGGCTCAGAACTCTTTGGTTGTGTATACCTGCCGCGAAACTGAGGAGGAGAGGGATGCTCTGATTGTGGAGCGCGACACCCTGCGGACCGCCAACCAACGCATGGAGGGTCAGGCGGCGCAGGCAGAGGCTATCGCGGCTGAGCACTCCAGGCTCTCTTCCCAGCTTAGTGAGGCGTTGTCTCGCGCTTCAGTGACGGAGACTAAGCTGAAGACCTTCGAGGCCAGGCTGCAGGCAGCGTTGAAGGAGCAGGAGCAGCTCAAGGGTCAGCTCTCGGCCGTATAGGCTGAACATGAAGGCTGCTCTGCTAAATTGGCTCTGCAAGCCAAGGAGGCTGAGGAGGCTCTGAGACTGAGGGAGGAGGAGCTAGGGGCAGAGTTCTCCAAGTTGCTTTCTGAGAGGGAGGCTCAGCAGGCTAAGGAGGCTGAGGAAGCCCTGAAGCAGAAAGAGGCCCAGCTGCTTGCTGAGGAGGCAGCCCGGGCTGCGCAGATGGAGGAGGCGTTCGGGAACAAGTACTGGGAGGATTGCAAAGTTGCGGTCCGTAGGGTCCTCTGTCATTTGCAGCCCTCTTTCAACTGGGATGCCTTTAAGGATGCCTACGCCAGTCAGGTGCACACGCGACCTCCTGCTACCCAGGAGCTCAGAGACTTGGAGCTGCTTTACTCTCTGCCTTCAGAGGGAGAGTCTTGGGAGTAGCAAGCTGATGGGAGCTCCGCGAAGGATGGCAGCTCTGTTCCTAAGCAATAGGAACTCGGGCGGCTATCTCACGCTTCCCCTCAGTCTTCTTATGACTCCTGTCTGAGCTGCTGAGGTAGATGAGCTGGGTGCCTGTGCTGAACTGATTGCAGTCCTCCGTTTTTGCCCTCCGATGATATCCTAATTGACTTATCTTGTAATATTTGTAATTAAATAGTCAAACATTTCCTTTTCATCTGTATTTGCTCCCTTCTTTTGGTTAGGTAGCCACCGTTGTTGTAGTATTCTGTAGCATTCTGATCTGGCTTATGGCTAGATCTTTCATGTATGATACAATGATTTTTCAGGAATGCAAGTTGTATTCTTCTGTTGACTTTTGTTTTTTCTATCTTGTGCATGCCAAGTTTTGTTATTTTTGCTAAGTGCTTGCGCTCTGCTCCTTTTTTGCCTGGTACGTCTTGTATTCTGCTCTGATGCTGAGTTTGCTTTGCTATCATATAACATATCTGAGCGTTTTCGTTTACTTGGCTTGGTGGCCGGTGAGATTTGCTCAGAGCTGCGACTTTAGGGGGCCTTTACTCTTCTGCTCTGCCTTATGCGTGACAAAAATTCAACAATAGCAGAGAAAGGAGGTATTTTGACGCCCTAAGTCATGATGATTCTGGGAGTTTTGGGGTTCGCCCTTTAACTCCTTCTGCCATCTTTTTCGTGTCGGGGTACGTTTGGTTCTTAGGAACTCTGGCGTCCCCATTAACCTTAGGTGTCTATGACTTATCCTTGCTGCTTTTTGGGCGTTCGACCCCGCAGGTTTAGAGGTAGAGGTCTATGACATCGCTAAGTCGAGCCGGCATCCGATCACTCTGCTGGCCTCATGGGCTCTGGACAAAGTTGACCTTTCGGCTGGCTCCCTTTCTTTATTATATAGTTTACTTTTGTGTCTGAAGAGCCTCTTCAGCCTTCAGTCTGACTCAGACCCTGTTTTCTTTTGCCAGACTGCGGTATTTTTTCTCAGTCTGCTAAGGGTCTGTCTGATTTTGACATTTATTTTTCATAAAGAATAGATAAGGGGATGGGGGTTTAATGCGAAAGGGAGAGTGTTATGTGTATGATAAAGGGTGGCTCAAAGGCCTTTCATTCATGGGAGTTCTTTGGTACAATCTGGGTTACACGAAGTATTTTTTCAGTATTCGGGCGTTCCAGTTGCTTTTCAGTTCGCTTCCATCCATTCTTTTCAATCTGTAGGTTCCAGGGTATAGCTCTTCACTAACCTGGTAGGGTCCCTCCCACTTAGCCGACAGCTTTCCGTGTATTTTGTCTTTCTGCACAACTGCTGCATTTCTGAGCACCAGATCCCCTACCTCCAGAGGCCTAGCCCTCACTTTCCGGTTATAGTATCTGCTGACTCTGGCTTTGTAGGCTTCCATTCTGAGCCTAGCTTCATTTCTGTATTCATCCAGTAGATCTAGATTTGTTCAGACCTGGCTCAAATAGGCTGATCCTCAGACTCTCGAACCCGATCTCAACAGACATGACAGCCTCATAACCATATACCAGGTGGAAGGGGGTCTGCCCAGTTGACTCTTTGACTGTGGTTCTGATTGACCACAGAGTGTTGGGCAGCTCCTCTAGCCACTTGCTTTTCTGTTCCTCCAGCTTCTTTTGCAGACCTATCAGGATCTGCTTGTTAGCGGCTTCGGCCTGACCATTGCACTGAGGGTTGCAGACTGAAGATAGGGCATATTTGATCCCAAACTGCCCAGCCTGACCCCATACAATGGCTCATCTGAGGCAGCTCACCCACCCCAACCTCTACTCCATCAACCAGGCAGAGCTGAGCCCAGACCTGCCAAACATGACCTTTACGGCAGAAGACTGCAAAGGCATCAGTTTCCCGCACTCTGACCCTCTAGCGGTCACTCTGGAGATTAGCAGAGTAGATGTGCGAAGAATATTGTTAGATGGCGGGAGCGCCGTGAATATCCTTTATAAGGACACCTTCGACAAAATGGAGCTGGATCGTTCAATGCTGAAGCAAGGAGGAACTCCAATCGTCGGATTCACAGGAAACTCCATCATCCCAGAGGGGGAAAATACATCTGACAGTGACCACAGAGGGGCAGAACGGAGTGAAGTGAACGGTAGTACAAGAGTTTCTTGTAGTAGACCTCCCGTCACCGTACAACGCTCTGATGGGAAGGAAGTTCATCGAGGCAGTACAGGGAATCCCGTCAACCCATCATCAGACCATGTTTTTCTTAAGCAGCACTGGAGAGGTGGGCAGACTGAGGGGAGACCAGAGAGCAGCTAGGTCATGCAATCTGACTGCTCTGAAGAAGGATAAAAGACCTCCTCCTCCTGACCACTCTGGGTCCAGGAGAAAGAGGAGAAAGAAAAAGAAAGAAGGAAAGAAGAAAGAGGCTGAAGAAGCCAAGAAGGACCAGGCTGAAGAAGCCGGGATGGAAAGAAAGGAAGGAAAGGCCGAAGAGGCCAAGGAAAGAAAGGAAGAGTGTGCCGCTATCAGTGAGGCCGATGCTCGGCCAGAAGTAGAGCAGGAAGCAAATAAGCCTGAACCGGGGGAAGAGACCGAAGAGGTACTCTTGGGACCGGAAGAAGGCAGGGCAGTCAGAATAGGTAAAGACCTGGATCCTGAAACCAGAGTCAACCTAATCAGTCTTCTGAAGGAGAATGCAGATGTGTTCGCCTTCTCAGCAGCTGAGATGCCTGGGGTAGACCCCGCCACCATCAACCACCAGTTAAACACTACTGCAGGATACAGACCTGTGAAGCAGAAGAGGAGGAACTACTCTGCGGATAAAAATAAAGCCATCGAGGAAGAAGTTCAGAAGCTGCTTGAGGCAGGGTTCATAGAGCCCTGCAAGTATCCAGAATGGCTGGCCAATGTGGTGATGGTTAAGAAGGCGAACGGGAGCTGGAGGATGTGTGTTGACTTCACAGACCTCAATAAGGCCTGCCCTAAGGACTACTATCCCTTGCCAAGAATCGACCAGCTGGTAGACTCTACCAGTGGTCATGCTCTGCTCAGCTTCATGGACGCGTTCAGCGGATACCATCAGATCTTCATGGATCCTGCAGATAAAGAGAAGACGGCATTCATCACCCCTATCGGGGTATTTTGCTATGTTATGATGCCCTTCGGGCTGAAGAATGCAGGCGCCACCTATCAAAGGCTGATGGATCAAGTCTTTGCAAGTCAGAGGGGAAGGAATCTGGAGGTGTACGTGGATGACGTCATCACCAAGAGCAAAACTGAGACTGACCATATAGCAGACCTCAAGGAAACCTTCGCCAATCTCCGCAATCACAGCATGAAACTGAATCCTAAAAAATGCGTGTTCGGAGTACGGTCAGGGAAATTTTTGGGCTATCTGGTCAGTGAAAGGGGGATCGACGCGAATCCCGACAAAGTGAAGGCAGCTATGGATCTGCCAGAGCCTAAAAGCATCAGAGACATGTAGAGGCTGACAGGCAGAATGACAGCCCTGTCCAGATTCATAGCTCAGTCTGCGGAGAAAGCTCTCTCGTTCTTCAAGATATTGAAGGGGAACAAAAAGTTCAAGTGTGAAGCAGAGCAGAGGGAGGCATTCCAGAAGCTGAAATCACACCTCTCTGGTCTAGCTCTCTTCCTGTACATTGCCGTTATTGCTGCAACTGTGAGTGCAGTCCTGCTAAAGGAAGAGAACAAGAAGCAGCAGCCGGTGTACTTTGTGAGCCACACCCTCACGGGTGCAGAAACACGCTACCCATTGATAGAAAAGGCAGCCTACGCTGTAGTGCTGGCCACTAGAAACTGAGGCCATAATTCGACGCACATCCCGTCACTATGCTGACAAATATGCCTCTGGAAAAGGCAATGGAGAAGGTAGACAAATCGGGGAGAATCATGAACTGGGCCCTGGAGCTGACAGGGTTCGGCATCAAATTCGCCCCACGAACCGCCATAAAAGCACAAGCTCTGGCTGATTTCCTAGCAGAGTGTGCCTATCAAGAAGCAACAGGAGAGCCCAGAGCCTGGGAAGTCTTTACAGATGGATCTGCAACCATCAACGGCTCTGGGGCAGGCGTGGTCATCAGAACCCCGGAAGGGAAAATCATTGAATACGCCTTGAAGTTCATGTTTTCAGCAACCACTAATGAATCAGAGTACGAAGCGGCCATCGCTGGACTGCAGCTCTGCCAGACCCTGGAAGCCAAGCACGTCCACCTCAAAATTGACTCTCTGTTGGTAACCAACCAAGTCAAGGGGGAATATGAGGCTAAGGAGCCAACAATGCAGAGCTACTTGGCCAGGATCAGGTCTCTGATTTCAAATTTTGAAATTTTTAGAATTGAACAAGTGCCTAGAGCACAGAACGCCCAGGCAGATGCTCTGTCCAAATTAGGGAGCAGCAGTCTGCAGGAGCTAAACAGGTCTGTTCTTTTGGGCCTCCTATGAGAATGGAAAACTGGAGCATTTTCTGCATCGGTGGATGAAGAATCGCGAACATCAAAATTTCTGGTTAAGCATGTTCCCAGAAAAAAGAAGTCAGACCTACCAGTGCAATCTGCGAGGGTGCAGAGCGAGTTTTGGAGTTGGAGGATATGCCAGAGTGGATCAGGGAGATCGCTGAGTATAAACAGACTGGTAAATTACCAGAGGGGAAGATGAAAGCAAGAAAGCTCAAGCTGACAGCATGCAGATACTGCCTGATCGGGGACGAGCTGTACATGAAGTCTTTCTCTCTGCCCCTACTCAAATGCGTAGGGTAGAGAGATGCAGACTAAATATTGAGAGAGATCCATGAGGGACTCTGCGGACACCACATCGGACCAAGAGCTCTGGCCCATAAGGCTCTCAGAGTCGGTTATTATTGGCCCACAATGAAAGCTGACTCTGAGACTGTGGTGAAAAAGTGCGACATTCTGGGCGGGTTCTAGACGAAACAGTTAATGACCCTTGCTCAACACCCCAACCAAATGGGCGGGAAAAATGGAAGCATTCTGGAGTTTGTGAAGAGCAACTCCCAGATAGTCACGTACCAGTCTGCGAAAAGCAAAACGCCAGACCAAAAACTGCTTAAGAATTGTGAGATAGGTAGAAAAAATAGAGAAGAAGAAAAAGCAACCTGTATATTCCTGATGTTAGGCACATCACTATTAAGAATTGTGATTTCCTAAAGAGCCCCTTGATTTCACCATTTTGTACAGGGAATATACTCTCTGTCAACAAGCTTTGATAAGTCAGAAAACTGCAATAGAAAGCAATATATACTGTAAAAAACATCTTTCAGTCATTAACAACATAAACCAGATATAAATGAAGGGATGAACAAAACATAACAAAAATTAACATAAGTATGCTCAATGATGCTGCAATTACACTAAGAACCACTTTAATACAAGCTAAGTGTTTGGATTTTTGATGCAACTAATGGCCATTTGAAGCCTTATGTATAATTAGCAAATATAGTATCGTAGTAATTAGTAAAAGATAATTAACAAACCATAATCTCTGGTTCAATGAAGCCAATTTAAAGTTGGGGAAATCAATTTAAAACCCTAGTTTGAATTTAAGGAAGAAGAAAAATTAGTACTTATACCTTCTTGATTTGGCTTATATCATCCATTGACGAAGAGGATGTCGTCCATTGACGAGGAGCAATTTCTGAAGGTTCGACGGCTGAATCCAAAGCTTCCAGAATTTCAAGGCGAGAAGATAACTGAACCTCTGACCCATCATTGAGTATTAACAACGCTCAAAAATTAAGCGCTTTGGGTTTTTTTTATAAAATTTGAATTTAACCCGCGTTTTCTTTTCCACTTCTTATTTTTAGTGTTTAACGACGTGATTTTCGTATTGGTTGTTATATTGTTGTCGTTAGTACTACTTATTTTAGTAGTGGTGTTTTATTCTGCTGAAAATAAAACTTAAGTAAATGAAATAAAATAAGTTCTAAATGAAAGCAAATTAGTTTTCAGTTACTTATCTTATTGTTTCATTTACGTGGTTTATTCTAACTGAAAACAAAACTTAAGTAAATGAAATAAAATAGGGATATTTCCTGAGGTACCCTGGGGTTAGGGCTAATTCTTCGGGTACCCCCGAGGTATTTGAGCTAGCTCAAATGCCACCAGCGTCCGTTAGCTTAAATGTCAATACTACTAAATTTCCGTTAACTATCATAATTATACTTTAATTTTGATTAAAAATCAAACTAAAAAAACAAAAAAAATAATTTAACATGATAAAGTATTTTCTTTTGAAATTTTTGATTATATTTTCTTGAGATGTATAGATAAACACTCACTTTGCGATACTTTTATAGACTTTTAAAATTTTTTATTTTGAAATACATGAGTAATTGATTGTTCATGGGTGAAGGCACATTTGATTAAATTGATCATGATAAAGTATTTTAGCATGAGTGAGAAATATGATAAAGTATTTTCAAGTACTTTTGAATTTTTCTCATATGGACAATTAACAAAAAATACCTTACCGGGTACTATAAAACAAAAGTTGTAGTTGATGGTGGAGAGTAAGAGAGGTTTTCAAAGAAAAATGAGCCAAAATGAATTTAGCTTGAAAACAAAATATGTTGTGTACCTTCACATTTTATCATGTTACAGTAGGCAAAACATTGCATGCTAATAAAATTAAGATTTTTTGTTCAAAACCACCTAAATTTTTCACGTTTTTAGAAACTCTCACCTTAATGAATTTTTCTTTTAAATTTTCACATATCATTCCCAATTTTATTAGAAACTCCCACCACTTAATGATTTTTGTTAAATTTCGTTAACAAAACCGTGAAGTGGGCCCCACATATCATTTTATTATTAGTTTACGCTGAAATTAAAGTCAATTTCATCAATTTAAGGGCAAATTCTCAACAAATTTAGAGCAAATTTGGAACAAATTATCACTATTTGGAAAGAATTGCAACTATTTCAAATTCCATTTTGTTAACAAAATGTATATGTGAGACCCACTTAATGATTTTGTTAATGAAATTTGACAAAAACCGTTAAGTGGTGGGAGTTTTCAATAAAATCGTAAATAGTAGGTGAAATTAAAAAAAAAACTTTAAGGTTGGAATTTCTAAAAACATGAAAAGTTTAGGTGGTAAAATGAGACTATCCATAAAATTATATAATTTTGATTATGAAATTTCATAATAAAATTGTTGTCGCACGCATCACGTGCATAAAAATCTAGTTTGATAAAAATGATCATGTTTAGAATATGTAAGAACTGAGAAGATAGCAAAGAGAAAATGATGATATTTTTTATAAGTGTTGATGCTCTTAGGAGAATCGAAGCCGACCCATCTTTCTCATCACTTCTTATCCCTTCAATTCGACCACTAGTACAAATTTTACATGGCGAAACTAAAGTGCAGAAAACTTTCATATTGTTCTATTAGGCATCTGACGTGAAGAGGTGCATTTTTTTTGTGTATTAGTGGGATAGTTGACCTAGATCTTAGAGATATTATTTTGTTAGAAGTATTTGATAAGTCGTAATGAAATATCTTTGTTTGAACCTTTTTTGATAGGTATGAAAATTAGAGTAAGACATATATTGGGGGTGTTTGGCAATTGACTGGTGACTGTTGGCTGGTGGCTTTTTGTTGTGGTTGGATTGACCGGCTTTTTTTAGTGGCTTGTTTGACTGGTTGTGTAATTATTAGCTGTGTATAAAAGTGTTTGGTAAAAACGGCTATTAGTGTTGGCTGTTAAGTACAAAATTAAAGCAAAAGCCAAAAGTCAGCAACAAAAGCAGCTTTTGGCTTAAAAGCCGGCTTTTCAATTACTCCAAAAGCCGTTTGCCAAACACCTTTTTTGGCTATTTGACCAGATATAGCCAATGAAAAAGCCACTTAAAAGCCATTTACCAAACACCCCACTATCCATTTGAGGAGAAACAAGGGATGAAAAAAAGGCGGAGTGATTAAAAGTGGAAAACATATCATTGATGAGATACTTTAATTGATTGTTATGGGTGGATTAGTTTTCTACCTCCGTTGATATTAACTTATATGTTTGTTTGCTAGAGGAATGATCTCTATTATATAAGTGAAGAGGTGGGGGTGGACACCAAAAAGAAAAAAAAGAAAAAAAGAAAAAAAGAAAAAAAGAAAAAATAAATCAATGAGTTTATTAAGTAATTAAGTTTTATTTCCAAATTTAGCCATCAATATTTAATAAAAGATGTTTATAATTTCTAACTAAAATATCTAAAAACCTACAAAGTAAAAACAAATAAAAAAAATATCAATGATTATATTTTCTTGAGATCTATAGGTAGACACCCACTTTGCTTTACTTTTATATACTTTTGAAATTTTTTATTTTGAAATACATGAGTAATTGATTGTTCATGAGTGAAGGCACATTTGATCAAATTGATCATGATAAAGTATTTTAGCATGAGTGAGAAATATGATAACGTATTTTCAAGTACTTTTGAATTTTTTCTCATTTGGACAATGAGCAAAAAATACCTTGCCGAGTACTATATAACAAAAGTTGTAGTTGATGGTGGAAGTAAGGGATGCTTTCAAAGAAAAATGTGCCAAAATGAATTTAGCTTGAAAACTAAATGTGTTGTGTACTTTCACATTTTGTCATGTTACAGTAGCCAAAACACACATCGTATGCAAATAAAATTAGGATTTTTTGTTTAAAATCACCTAAAATTTTCACGTTGTTAGAAACTCCCACCTTAATGAATTTTTCTTTTAAATTTCCACCTATCATTTCCAATTTTATTAGAAACTCCCATCATTTAATGATTTTTGTTAAATTCCGTTGACAAAATTGTGAAGTGGGCCCCACATATGCATTTTATTATTAGTTTACGCTGAAATTGAAGTCAATTTCATCAATTTAAGGGCAAATCCTCAACAAATTTGCCGAATTACAACTATTTGGAAAGAATTGCAACTATTTCAAGTTCTATTTTGTTAACAAAATGTATATCTGGGACCCACTTAACGGTTTTGTTAATGAAATTTGACAAAAACCGTTAAGTGGTGGGGTTTTTAATAGAATTGTAAATGGTAGGTGGAATTTTAAAAAAAATTATTAAGGTGAGAGTTTCTAAAAATATGAAAAGTTATGGTAAGATGCGACTATCCATAAAATTATCTACTGTAGATTATGAAATTTCATAATAAAATTATTGTCGCACGCATCATGTGCATAGAAATCTAGTAGATCCATGTTGCAAGAGCTCTATCATTTTCCTAACTTTGAAAAGAAACAATAAATAAGATTGTCAAATATGTACAAGAAATTTAGTCACAATTAATGTTGTGGACTTCTGAGGCAAGTTTTGAAGGGGATTGAAGAAGAAGACAATAAACTTGTGCTATAACACTTATTAGTGGTAGAGTCGTCTCGAACTTTTATAGCCTTGATAAAAAATTATACTATGAATATATGTACAATAACAAATGTGTATTAAGAAAGAGAACAATATAGGAAAATAAAGAGTTAAGAAGAAATTAGTCACAAGAGTTTGTATAGATTTAGTAAAAAAAGATAATCCTATTGCCTTTTATCCTAAGTAAATTATTTGATGTATGATTGAAATTTCAAAATGAGGGCTCTGAACAGTCACTCAATTGAGACCCCACTGCTAGTAGGTGTTCTATAGTTTTTTCTTAAAAGATAACAAAGAAGTTTAAGAAATCTTTCTCAAAAGTGTGTATTATAAACTGTTTAGTGAAATAATATGATAATGGTTTTATGCATATGACTATATAAGGTAGTTATTCTAAGAAAATAGAAAAGGTGGTTAAACTAATAATATGCAATATGCACAAATAAGGTGATACACATATCCTTTATTGCAAGGCCATATTCCTCAGTTATACAACAAATATTAGTAATTTTTAACATGAATTTCCCAAACCAAATACCATAAATACAACCAAAGTAGCAACAACTTTAGTATATCTATATGCTTAACATTGTAACATGATGTTATTGAGCTAAACTCGGGTACTTTCTATCTCGCTAAGATCGATAAGAGATTTCAGCGTTCGAAATAAGTTCAATTTAAATTCGAACTTCATAAAATATAATTAAATCACACCTTACAGTTAGATTCAACTCGTTTTATGGCTGAAACATCATACATAGATATTAACATGTTAGATATTAGTGTACATCATAATAATTTAGGCTAACCATACACCATTAATTATTTCTACGAAGAAGAAAATGACACCACATAACTCTTACCTATAAAGGGACACACATACACACTTACACAAACCATATACTCCCATCAACCAAACCTAAACAATATTTGGAACAATGGGATACATAATTATCTTTACAATACTCTTTTCCATTGTTCTCTTTTGCAACTTATTCCGTAACAAAAATGGACTCCCAACTAACTGGCCTCTTGTTGGCATGCTTCCAGCACTCCTAAAAAATTCCCACAGATTTTATGATTTCTCCATTGAAGTTATGGAGATATCTAACTTGACTTTTCAATTCAAAGGCCCTTGGCTATCCAACATGCACTTCTTAGTGACTGCTGATCCAACCAACGTACACCATTTGTTGAGCACGGATTTTGAAAAGTACGTCAAAGGTTCCAAGTTAAACGAAATCCTTGCTCCTCTTGGAGATGGGATCATTAATACAGATTCCAGTGTATGGCTTTACCATCGAACTGTGGCTCATACTTTCTTTAGTCACCCCAATTTCCATCAATATTTGATCAATGTAACATGGAAAAAGGTGAAGAGTGGTCTCATTCCAGTCCTTGATCATGCATGTAAGCACCATATTGAGATTGATTTGCAAGATTTGTTTTTAAGGTTTGGGTACGATACTATGTGTACCATGATGATGGATCATGATCTAAAATCTTTGTCGGTCGATTGGCCGAGTTTTCCACTCTTAAAGGCTGTGGCTGATATGGAGCATGGAGCTTTCTATCGTTATGTCGTGCCGACATGGATGTGGAAACTCCAAAGGTGGTCAAATGTAGGGCAAGAGAAGAAGTTTAAGCAAGGTTGGAAAATTCTTGATGATTTTATTTATAAGTGCATTGCTAGAAAGAGAGAAAAAAAGGGGGAAGGAGCTTATAAGGCAAAGGATCATCAAGATATCGAGGTGAGTGCTGATCTATTAACACTCTTCATGGACAAGAATAACAGTGACGATAAATTTTTAAGGGACACAATAACAAACTTCTTTTTAGCAGGAGGAGAGACGACTATGACTGCTTTATCTTGGTTCTTTTACTTGATCTCAAAAAACCCATGTGTTTTTCATAAGATTAAAGAGGAATTAAACTCGGTAGTAACAGAAAAAGAAGATAATGATGATATGATTTTAAAAAACTTTAAAGAGGTAAGTAGCAAGCTAGTTTATCTTCATGCCACATTGTGTGAAACACTGAGGTTATATCCATCAATAGTATTCAACCCCAAGACACCAGTCGAGCCACAAATTCTCCCAAGCGGTCATCAAGTGAATCCAAATACAAAAATCGTCATCTTTATGTATCCCATGGGAAGGATGAAATCGTTATGGGGAGATGCTTGCGATGAGTTCAAACCTGAAAGATGGATATCGAAAACAGGGACGATTAATCAAGAGCCGTCATACAAGTTTGCGATGTTTGGTGCAGGACCAAGAGCTTGCATGGGCAAGCAGATGGCTTTCACCCAAATGAAGGTTATGGCCTCCATGATCATTCAAAAATATCATATAGAAGCAGCAGAAAAACATGATCTTGTTCCTAGTGTTTCTATGGTCCTTCACATGAAACATGGGTTTAAGGTTAAGGTATCTCATTCTCAACCTTAATTATTGGCTATAGCTTAGTAATGCTAATGTGTGTTAATTCAATGAATAATAGTCTTGTCATATATGTTTAGTTGTGTAATCCATATTTTGTAAGCCACGCCGCATAATGAGGATTATGCTTCTACTAAATGAGATTTTTAAAATAGTAAATGTATTTTTCATAATAATTATATGCTTTTGTTGGAAATTTCAGTACATCATATGTTCATTTGTATACTATTCATTTTGCATAATACAGGTACTTTTTAAAACACTGATGTGCTTTTCATTATCTAGTTTTCTTCTGTAACGCCCCGAACTTGGGGACCCTTAGTTAACCTTAATTAATCATAATTAACACTAATACACAACGGAAATTGACATTAAACCTGCGGTTTATGGGCCCACAAACTAAATAATTTCCTTAAACTATCCGTAGGGATAATACAATAATAGTGAACGCACTTAAATTATCCTATTACACAAAATCCATCCCAAGAGCGACATATCCTAGCTTTGACTTGAGCCATCTCCATATACCTGATTATTTTCACAAAAAATAGAGGAACAGAAAAATTCCAAAATGAGTGGAAATCTCTCTACTCCAGCCCGTAAAAACAGTTTTGGTTCGAAAACGTTTTTCACACACAGGCACATATCACATCTCTTTGGTAATTGTTCAAAAATACTTGTCAAAGGTCATTAGTTTTACTTTGAACAATCTCCTGGCAAGGACCATTCACATGAAGCCAGATTATTGGCAAGCATAGGCTTTGGACGGGACAGAACAGAACTTTCATCATCTTTCGTTAACGTTCGACCATCTCGGTCCATTCATAGAGCATAAACATTTCCTCCACCCGTAACTTGCCATTCACCAGTTCAGTTTATAACTCCAAGCCAGAAAAACCGTTCTCTATCCACTTTTAATTACAGTATCTTAATCTTAGACTTTCAGATAACTTATATTTTCGAACCACACCCATCATTTAGATAATCATATAATTAGATATAATTTAAACATATATGAGTCATAGAGATACAATAACCATGATCATATCACATTCTTATTTAACACAATTCTTCATACTTCACCTAAATTCATGTAACGTCACATTTTCATCATATAGACACGTACGAGCAGTCATATATACATATACTTCGTATATAGAAGGGCATAAAAGCTACACATAACACATACGGGCATTCACATCGAAACACCATAGGTTTTTGATAGGATTTAGTCGTATCGCCTATTCAAAAATAAACCTACAGACCTCTAACTAGGTAGTCAGTGGAAGCAGGGTCGAATCCACAGGGAGACAGAGTTTCTAAATTAATATTCAACCAATTCAGCTACTCCAGATGAAATCAGATAAGAATTAACTGAACTAATGAATAAACTACAGAAGACGGAATAAATCGAAGATTTAACTATGGACTAAAAGTCTAGGGTATTAGGTCGGTCCACCATGCTTATACCAATCAAACAAGGTCAACAACTATCAAAACCTAAGTCAAGAGTCGGGGGATCAGAGCCTATGTTGAGCTATGGTTAAGACTCAACGCTCATAGTTCAACATACGCCGCATGTTCACTAACGTAATCAGAACTACTGACGTGTCCTAGGC
Source organism: Patellifolia procumbens (assembly GCA_947645195.1). NCBI lineage: Eukaryota > Viridiplantae > Streptophyta > Magnoliopsida > Caryophyllales > Amaranthaceae > Patellifolia > Patellifolia procumbens. The sequence goes on along the minus strand of CANSGD010000188.1, from coordinate 1,825,390 downwards.
CTCTAGTCGTAAGACGGATCTGTGCAAACAACTATTAACCACAAGCAATCAATGAAATTGTACACTGACATTAATTACTCAATAAGAACAAACCACATCACAATCACCCTAATCAAGCCCTAGAAATTGATAGAAATCTAAATCACAATCATGGTATAAACATGGCTTTCCTATCTAACACCCTAGAAAGAGACTACTCAGACATGATTAAATTAACAACGACAAAACTAATATGAAACCCTAATAATTGCATCATGAATAATTGAATACTTAAACTAAGCAATTAAGAATAATAAAAGAGATTAGGGTAAGGAAGAATACCAATTGACAGAAAGCAGGAACTTTTATTGAAATCGAATAGGTTTGATCACCCTTAATCTAATCTAAAGTGTTTAAACTAGACTAAGAACAATGGGAAATAACTAGAGTCTAAACTAGAATAAAAAAGATGAATCAAAGATGTCTCTAAAATAATGAGGAAAAGGTATTTATAATACCCCCTCAAGTCTAATTAAAAATAGGAAACAAAAAGAATCCGCGACATAATGCGCCGGACCCGATCGGGCTAAATACCAACCGATCGGGCCAAGGCACAATCAGCCCAATTTGCCATTTGTTTCCAACGCAGCAGCACAGCAGGAACAAAGTATTGGTGGGCCCCTTTCTTTCCTCTTATCACACAGTAGAGCAGCAATTATAAATTGTTGGTTTGGTGGCCCACCAACTTTGTCTTGTAGTGCCTAGTTCATAGTAGCAGTCAACATAGCAATAAATGAAGTGGGCCATGTTTGTCCCCTTGTCACACGCAGCATAAGGAAAGTGAGTGGGAATGAGTGGCCCAGCTGCTCACGCTGCTGCTCACGCGTGCAGCAGTAGAAAGTTTCCACCCGATCGGGTGGGATGATGTGGCCCGATCGGGTCTGGGACACCTAAGCCCAAATTCGCCTCTCCTTGTATCACGCATAACAAAACAACTTCAAGGCACCCACCCGATCGGTTCGGGCAGGGTTGCCCGATCGGGTCTGGGCACATGTTGCTCGCCCGATTGGATCGGGCACACCTTGCCCGATCGGGTCCGCAACTTTCATACCCGATGCTAATATCTTCGCCCGATCGGGTCATTTTTGCCCGATTAGAGTACGGAAAACTCCATTTTGACTCTTTGGCTCTCAATTCTTTACGTTTAGAGGTCTTGGGACCTCCTAAACTACACATAAAGCTCGCGAGCCATCCTACGTGCCTCGTAACATCTCGTAAAGCCGTGGTTGCTTCCAAATGGCTCGGAAATAAGGAAAAGACTCCCTAAAACCTGCAATTCAACATTAAAATACAAAACCACACTATATACGATAGTTAGCACAAAATAGCTCCCAAGAGCTCCAATGACACACAAATTAGCTTGTAAATAAGGGAGAAAACTCTATATAAATACGTGATATCAGTTTTCGTCTTAAACATTTACATTTACAGATATCTTTTATTTTGGTATCTTGGCGAGTACAACGGGAGGGACTTGTCCCCAAACACAACATCATCATAATAATAAACGGGAGGCGACCACCCAAGAACATTTCTTTATAACGGGAGGTGGTGCCCAGATGCGGTGTCACCCGAGAGCATATGCTCCCTCAAACGGGAGGTGACAAACCGTCGGGAGGTACGTGCACGACCCAGACATAACATAACGGGATGCTACCAAGAACCATATTTCACTTTTATTTATCATGTCTGTGTATCTTTTAGTATTGTTCTTCAACATCTTAAATACCGTCAACGTAATCATACTTTAATTTTCACGTTGTCATACATCGGTCGTTCATTCATAACATTATAATTCGTAAATATAGAAAAAACTTCACAAACCATAATTCATACAAAGATAACATTAACACAACTTTACCCATAACTCATAAACCAGCATACATAACTTAAACATAAGTTCATTTATACTTCATAAGTTATAGTAACATAGAAACTCATGTAAGGTAGTATAAAACTATACTTGCATTATTACATTATACATATAAGAATTGGTAAGTACTTCAATAAGTAGCATGAATATATACATAATTCAACCTTAAGGCACATAAGGAAATTTATGAAATAACATAAGTATTTGATTAACACCTTAATAATTAATTAATATCATATATATACATTAGACATATAAAGCTATTTAAATTACATTTATTATATATTTTTGTTAAATAGCATAAACACGAAACCACAATAATAAATTTCCATACTTTGCATAAATATGAATTAATCACAAGATATTATTTAATTCGTGCAATTCATCATATAATAATATGTTATTCATAGACATCACACTTTACTTTATAAATATTAATTTATAAATGAAACGACATATAGATAAGTCATTAATTCCATAACTTATATTATGAAATAAATCAATAAACTTTAACGATATCATGCCATAAATATGTTAATAACAATTTCATAGTTCATATAAGAATATTAATATAATCACATTTTAACATCACATTTTCATATATACACTTACAGGCAAGCATATAGCACATACGGGCATACACACAATATTGGACATAGGAGTTACCTTAACCACCGATCATTATCTTCAACTTCAAGTATCGTCATTTCTAATTCCATGAGAGGTGTCACCCTTAATCTTGCATATTAAGGCTCTCAAAATGTCACAAAGCATAACTAATTAGGAAATTCCTTAAAAGATAACTCTTATTTAATCCAACTTTTAGAGTAACCTTGAAGATTAGCTTTATATATATCCGTTTACAAAATCTTACTTTCTAAAGCAAAAATGAATTAAAACTTTTTAGTTATACTAAATAAACTCAATTAATATTAATAGGTCAGTTATAAATTTAAATAATAACATGTTAAGTTATTAAACTTTTGCGAAATCCATTTGATTAACATTCTACGACTAATAGCAGTAGATTAATATTTGAGAATATGTAGCATACCATTTAGATTATGACTCAAATAAATTAAGCTTAATAATTTTGGCAGAGTTTAGCCTTAATTAATATAGGTGGTTGATTAGTTTCTTATATTATATCAATAAGAAAGATGAGTTCTTTGACATTTTAGTCATTATATTGACTTAGGCATAGTAGATATCATTATACTTTATACCTGCCTAAACAAGGTAAACAAGTTGTAGTGTAAGTAAATATTTCTCGTTAATTAGACTATTTAGACTATGAAGAAAAAGAATGATATTCATACCTTCACTATTACAAGAATGAGTAACAGAAGAAAATAGAGGAAACTTGGTAGTCGGACGTTGCAGGGGGAGGGGGGCTGGTCACGGTGGTTGACGGTGGTCTGGGGCAGCAGTTTTGAGAAGGATTGACAATGGTGGAAATGAAAGTGAACCACACAAACTTATGTGTTCTTACCTTAAATTAGGGAATTTGCTTGAAGATTTGTCAAGGGTTTGCTGAACTTGCACCATTCATTCTGATATTTTGATTATTTTATTGTTTACTCATGAGCAAGAAGATGAAGTAATGCTTCTAGTTCTACTGACTACTGCTCACAACTTTATTATTCTCTTTCAATTCTTTATTTAATTACAATATTATTTTCACTTGTGTATTCACCTACCTAATTGTTTGTCAAGAATTTGTTTAAGTTACCTAGTTTCTTTTAATTCCTCTTCGTTTGCACAAGTTTAGATTACCAAACTCTAAAATTTTAGAGGTTAGTTTATTATAAAGTTAAACTCGATGATTTTTCATTATCTTTATAAATTTCAAGTTATTACGTCCTGATTAATCCCTTCTTGTAGTTTTGGAAAAAATAAAATTTAAGACGTATTTTAGCTATCCTTCGTAGTTTTACTTTGACGTTTGCTATTACCAACACACTATTTTAAAATTCGTTAGATTTAATTATACTACCTCCGTCCCATATTAGTTGCAACAATAGCTTGTGCACATAGTTTTAGGAAGTTAATAGAGTAGAGTGTAGGTTATATTAATTTATTGTAAAAGTTGATGTGATAGATTGTGATGTGGTACTTTTAAGAAGTTGATAGAGTGAGGAAATATTATTTTAATATTTTGCACATAAATCAATGAATGAGTGGGGTATATTAGTTGGGTGATATATAATAAAATATTGATGGGTCCATGCCTAAAATAGAAGTGTTGCAACTAATATGGGACAACCATATGTAGAAAGTGTTGCAACTAATATGGGACGGAGGGAGTACTTTATTAGAAAAGAATATGAAAATATCTAGTTCTCTAACATTAAAATACATTAAGAACTCTATATGGGAATGCAAATATGCACTTTTTGAAAGTTGGTATTGTTTTATGAAATTATTGGAAAATAGCATAAAAATGTCACTAGAGAAGAAAAAGAAAGAAAAAATAAACCAAGGAAATAAATATGATAGAAATGAAAATAACGAAAAAGCAAGGAAAAAATGAAGATTGTATGGTGGAATTGAACTCACGTCAAACGTGAAAAATGAACATTGATTTGCAATTGACCAACCACTGAGCCAACATAATTTCTCCATACAACGAGTTAGGAAATTTAATAAATACTCCTTATCCTTGGGCCCTGGGCGGGCTGTCACGTGCATGCTGACTCTTTACTACGTCATTGCACGCAACTTACTTGCGACACTACCGTCGGAAGACAAGTCAAGACACCCGATTGCATGATAATTTAAGTCTAGAGAATACAAGATGGTTCTAGATTTGTCTAGTTTTCTCTCGAAAGAATACTAAAGAAAGTTGTCAATAGACACTTCCGCCTTGAGTGCAGGCTGCGTCGATCCTCGTGGACGAGGCATGATAGGGTGCCCCGGCCCTTTTGCCTATACACAGGGATAGTCCTGATCACAAGAAATACCACTTTCACCACCATATTGTTTTGATAGAAATGTATGGATGAAAGCTGGATATAATTAATCTACTTGATTTGAATATTGATACTAACGTTCTTTTGGGATCATCCCCTCTATTTTTCGAACGTGGCAACTCGTCTTACAATTAGAGTTTTCAAGTGTCGATTTGGGTCTGTTAGTCTCGCCTTAGCTGTTGAGTTAAGATCAACTTTTAGCTAGGGAAACTTATATTGATACATATCCCCCCTCCAATCATCTCGCCTTGGGTCTTTTCTCCCCTCTATCTTTCTCTCTCTCTCATCTTGATTTTATCTCCAACTACGGTTATATCGCCTTGGTTATTTATCTTCTCCCCTCTCTCTTATCTAGATCGATGATTCAGTCCTTTACAACAATATCTGATAATATTTCTTCTTTGTTAGGAGTTTCCTAGGCTGGATGAAAATAAACAAATAACAATATTTAAATTGCGGAATATATTAGATAACACAATTTCGCTAATACATTATTCAATATTCAGTGTTTTCAGATTTTATTACATATTCGTATGCAAGTTTCGGAATATCCGGAATAATTGCAAATATGGATAGGAGTTGGATGCCATACCTTCAATAAAATTAAGTACTCCCTTTGTCTCAATTTGATGTTCCCATTTTCATTTTTGTGATGTTTCAAAAAGTTCTTCTCACTTTAAATCTTTTCCATTTTAAGAATATTTGTTTTCCCGTCTTACCCTTTAACAACCAATTATTTACTATAGTTTTTTACTTTTTGTCTTACACATGATCCACTTTAGAATATTTTATTTCCCAATCACTCAATTTTCTTTCTCTCTCTTACTTTTTTAAAAGCAAAAAGGTACTAAAGTACACTTTATGCAATATAAAATTAAAAAGATTCTCATCCACCTCAATTTGCATTGGTTTTCCCCCATATTCCAAATGAGAACATCAAATTGAGACGGATGGAGTATAATGTTATCTATAGACTCCTCTTGTGTTTTCGGGAAGGGTAAGCTAGACATTATTTCATCCATCAACTAATAATACATCAAATCAGGATAATCAATGAACTCTTTGTATCATCAACTAAAGATCCGTTCTTTTCAACTTATTTTCATTCCATATAAATTTAGAAAAGTTCAGATAAGTTCAGATACGTAAAATTAAGTTGAAAAGAATGAAACCAAATACTCCCTCTGTTTTTATTTATGGACATTTGTATTTTTCACGTCTTCCAATGCATATCTTTGACAATGAATATCTCTAATTGTACATGAGTAAAAATTATGAAAACTTGATATTAAAAATCTGCAAATTTAGATGAATCAAACAAGATCTCACATGACTATGTTGTTTCTCTTGTATAAATAACACAAGTTGGTCAAAGAGTAAATTGTTAATAGTAACAAATATAAAAGTGTCCATATTAAATAAAAATGGAGGGAGTAGTATATGTTAAGCTATATAGTCAATTATTTTTAAATAAATGAACTCTTTGTATCATTAATAGTCAACGGTATGTATTAATAAGTATAAAAAATAACATTCTTTTTAAAGCATTGGACTTGAACTGTTGTCTAATTATAATTTAAAAGTAGGTAGTCTATTTATTTCAGTTCTGTTTAATTATGATCAACTTTATTAATTTCAGTTTAGTTCAACTCCATCAATTTCAATTCAATTCAACTCCAGCAAAAATCAATTTCCGCCAAAGCAATTAAACTTTGAGGAAAAGAGTCAATACAAAAACATTCCGGAACACCATTCATCTCCCAACGCGCAACACAATGTGCAACTGTATTGCCTGATCTTCTAATATGTTTAAAGCTAATCGAATCAAATAACAAGAATAAAGCTATTAAATCATCATAAATTAGGAAAATAGGAGTAGCACCCTTCCTCTTCTTGTTGACAGCATCCACAATTCTCAAAGCATCACTCTCAAGCACCACATGTTTCCAGCCACAACGTATAGCAATTTCCAACCCGTACTTAGCAGCAGCCGCTTCCGCCATTCCACACTCCACGCCTTCATCGATTTCCGACAACCCGCAGCCACCACAGTCCCCTTATCATCTCTAATAATTACAGCACCCACACAAAAGCCACCCTCAAACATATGACCAGAGGGGTCTCAGTGGGGGGAGCAGTTTGAGAGACCGCTCAGGGCCTCTAATTTTGAGGGACCCCTAACACATAGAAAATTACTTAACAAAATAAGTAATACTAAACTTTTTACTAACCCTATACAAATTCATATGAATAATTCATTCTTAACTGTTAGTTTTCCTTAATTATTCTCTTTCTTAATACATATTTTGATGTTTATAAGCCCCATAGTACCATTTTCGCTCAGGGTCTCAAAAAAGTCCTAGACGACTCTGCATATGACCATCCACATTAATCTTCACTACATTTGTTGCTGGCAATCTCTGTTAGAAACTGACTGTTTACAATGACTGAGCAAAGACTAAATTCAAGGCTGTGTCGCGGTAGAAGACCACTGACTTGAAAGCAATTACGGCCCGACTATGGTGGTAATCGCAACTGGCCGGAAAGCTCCCCAAGGTTAACACAGCGACCTTTCTAAGTCACCACTAACAGAGAAAGATCTTGGAGACTGTTTATGCACGTACCCAGTGTTTAGACGAGAGGAAGAAGAAGAGAAGAGAAATGATTTTCGGATACAAACTGAAGTAGCAGTGGACTGATTTTATAGTAAAAGAATCAGGCCAAATAAAGAAGGTAATAAACAGAGGGAGGAAATCACGGGCGACAATAAAGGCCATTAACACTGTAATAAAGGCCATTTAACGCTGTAACGTTTCAGTTTTACATGTTACCGTTACACATAGTTGGGCTCGGGTCCAAAAAGATAAGCTCCAGCTCAGCTCTTCCCAGATCCCAGGTCCCAGGTCCCAGGTCCCAGGCCCAGGCCCAGGCCCGGTCCGGTCCGGGCGGGCGGCGCGCGCGCGCACGTGTGTGTGTGATAGCAAGCCCAAACCCAAGTTTGATCTCCAACCACAAAAACCAACCAAGTACTCAACTCAATAAACATAAAGAGGAAGGGAGTTAATAAACAAAGGCAAGCTCCCTTCCATAGGAGATGTGGGATGTTTGGAAAAAACACAAGTAGGCTTTGCAAGCCTTAACTCCAACAATCCCCCACAAAGGCTTTGAAAAGCAAAAGAAATTCCTGGGTAAAGAAAGAGAGGTACTTAAGCATCAATATCTTTCGATTTGAATTGATACATAGTGGAGTGAGGCAACAACTTACTTTCTAGTGAGTGAATTTCTCTTGAACTCACCAGAGTTCCGTTGAGACCCCCACAACACATACCTACCTTAAGAACGTGCAGTCTCCGCGATACAACACAAGCGCTTTATAGCCATGCGCACACCTTGGGTCTCATAAGTGCTCTAGAAAGACAGCCCAGTCTTTCATAGAAGGCGGCTTAACCTCCACACTTACGTAGGTAGTCCATTAAGTGTTCCTCAATAACACCACCCCGAGGGATATGAAACTATTAAGAGCAAAAGCTCAACCTCTCAATATAAATCCATCAAGTGCGTCTCAATAGCACCACCAAACAGGCTATGGATTTAGAAAGCACTACCAACATGCCATAGGGATGAGTAATGTAGTGCAAGCTAAGATTCTATGGCTTCGTTTGACCACAAACGGGTATCCACCATAAACTCTCAACTAATGGGCCTAAGCCCCATCCCCCTCGACGACTCTAGGACAACTCTCCTAGATAATCCCTTAGTAAAGGGATCAGCAAGATTTCTTTCGGACCTGACATAGTCCAAAGAAATCACCCCATTTTTCAGGAGTTGTTTCACGACTCCATGTCTGATCCGTATGTGTCTTTTCTTACCATTGTAGACACTGTTCTTAGCAACGCCAATGGCTGCTTGAGAATCACAGTGAAGGGAGACAGGAGCACCCTGCCCTCCCCATAATGGAATATCAGACAAAAGGTTTCTCAACCACTCAGCTTCTTGCCCTGCCAACTCGAGTGCAATAAACTCAGACTCCATGGTTGAGCGTGCTATACAAGTCTGTTTCGAAGACTTCCATGAAATAGCACCACCACCAAGAGTAAACACGTAACCACTAGTTGAACTAATCTCATCATTACCTGAAACCCAGTTTGCATCACAAAATCCTTCAAGTACAGCAGGAAATTTAGAGTAGTGCAAACATAGATCAACTGTTCCTTTCAGGTATCTAAGAAGACGATGAAGAGCATTCCAATGTTCATTACTAGGGTTATGAGTATACCGACTCAGTCGACTCACTGCATAGGCTATGTCAGGTCGAGTACAGTTCATGAGGTACATCAAACTACCTATGACTTTCGCATATTCACTTTGAGAAACACTTTCTCCTAAATTCTTAGTCAAATGAATACTAGGGTCATAGGGTGTACTCACTGGAGCAACATCAAAGGAGTTAAATTTTTTAAGCACCTTTTCCACATAATGAGACTGACTAAGGGAGATGCGACCGGAGGTTTTCTTAAGTCTTACTCCTAAAATCACATCAGCTTCTCCCAAATCCTTCATCTCAAACTTCGATGCCAAGAAAAGTTTGGTATCATTGACCACCTTTAAATTGTTACCAAAGATCAACATGTCATCCACATAAAGACATATGATTACACAATCTGATCCTATTAGCTTTGAGTAAACGCAAGAGTCAGAGTTGTTGACAATGAAGCCATTTGACACAATAGTACTGTCAAATTTTTCATACCACTGTTTTGGTGCTTGTTTGAGACCATATAAGGACTTCCTCAACTTACACACTTTATCTTCTTGACCTTGCACCACGAAACCCTCAGGTTGAGACATATAAATCTCCTCCTCTAAGTCACCATTCAAGAAAGCAGTCTTAACATCCATCTGATGTATGACTAAGTCATGAATAGCAGCAAGAGCTAACAGGGTCCTAATGGTGGCTATCTTAGTCACAGGAGAATAAGTGTCAAAGTAATCTAGTCCTTTCCTTTGAGTGAAGCCCCTAATCACAAGTCTGGCTTTAAACCTCTCAATGGTCCCATCAGGTCTCAACTTCTTTTTAAAGATCCATTTGCTATCTATGGTCTTTGATCCCTTAGGTAAGTAAGTTAACTCCCAAGTGGAGTTAGACACTATGGAATCTAGCTCGCTCTTAATGGCCTCTTTCCAAAAACTAGCATCCACAGATCTCATTGCTTCCTCAAAAGTCTTAGGGTCCTCTTCTATCATGAAAGCATAGACCAATTCATCACTTAACAAGTCAATACAAGAGCTCTCAGACAGAAAAGCAGTGACAAAATCAGAACCAAAGTCTTTTGCTACTCTAGGTCTTTTACTTCTCCTAGGTTCATCTGTAGCACCAGAACTACCAACATGCAAATCAACTGAAGTACTACTTAAAGTCAAATCAGCAGTAACATTACTAGTAGGTAAGGAAACGTCGTGCGTAGAACAAGTAGGTAAAACAACCGTAGGAGAAGAACATGAAGGCATGGAAGCAACATCACCCTTTTTCAAGGGAAAAACATGTTCAAAGAACTCAGCGTCTCTGTACTCACAAATAGACCTATCACTCAAAGTCATGAACCTATAGGCAGCATGAGCATAACCAATAAATACTGCATCAAAGGTCTTAGGTCCAATGTTTGACCTTTTATAGTCAGGTAGCCCAACTTTAGCTAGACACCCCCACACTCTCAAGAAGCTCAAGTTTGGAGAAAACCCCTTCCATAATTCATAGGGAGTCTTATCTAACCTTTTGTGAGGTACTCTGTTAAGAACATGACAGGCTGAAAGGACTGCTTCCCCCACATTTCATCAGGCAACCCAGAACTTACAAGCATAGCATTCATCATGTTTTTCAAAGACCTATTTTTCCGTTCAGCTATACCATTCTGTTGGGGTACATAAGGTGCACTAAGTTCATGAATAATACCCAATTTCTCACAATGGTCATTCAAAGAGAAGTTTTCAAACTCTCTACCTCTGTCAGATCTAACCCTCTTGATTTTCCTATCAAGTTGGTTTTCTACTTCGGCCTTATATTTGATGAAAGCTTCCCCTGCCTCACTTTTGGTTTTGAGAAGGTAAATCTTAGTGTACCTCGAACAATCATCAACAAATGAAATATACCAGAATTTTCCTCCTCTACTTCTAGTGTTCTGGAAGTCAGCTAAGTCCGTATGAATCAACTCTAGAAGTTGTGTGGTCCTTTGAGTCACAGTTTTGCAAGGTTTCTTAGTGAATTTTGCTTCAACACAAACTGGACACTTAGAAAACTCAGTAGTCGACAGATTAGGAATTAAAGCTAAGGTCCTTAGTCTCTTAATGGAAGCAACATTCACATGCCCTAATCTACCATGCCACAAATTTAAAGACTCAGCAATATAAGCAGAACCAGAAACAGTTTTATTAAAAACAGCAGAAATAGAAGAAGCAACATTCAGAATAAATAACCCTCCACTTAAATACCCCTTCCCAACAAATTCCCCACCACGAGTCATTACAACTTTGTCAGCCTCAAAAACAATTTTCAAACCAGCTTTGTTTAATAAGGCACCAGACACTAAGTTGCGACGCATAGTAGGAACATACAACACATTAGAAAGGGAGAGGGTTTTTCCAGAGGTAAGTTTAAGAGTGACCTTTCCTCGTCCAAGTACTCCAGCAGTTGCAGCATTGCCCATGTAGACACACTCGCCTTCAGAAGCATCCTGAAAATCATGGAGCAGCTCCTTGTTTGCACAGAAATGTCTTGAGGCCCCAGTGTCCAGAATCCAATCAGTACTGTTCTCGATCAGATTTGCTTCAACAACCACAGCAGCGACAATGTCGTTTGATTCAGCAAGGTTGGCCTGAGGTCCTTGTTTTTGCACAGAACCTTGGCGTTGAGGGCATTGGTAAGCCTTATGATCTGGCTTGCCACAGACATAACAGAGGACAGACTTCTTTTGAATCTTGCTATCCGGTTTGTTAAATTTGCCTTGCTTTTTTCCTTTGTTATTACCCTTTTTCCCTTTTCCCTTAAACTTATCAAAGCCTGATGGAGCAGCAGATTCCACCAGGTTAGCTTTAGTGGTATTAACAGAGACTGAATCTAGATTGTCTTTAAGGCGATTTGCCTCTTCAATCCTCATATGACTAATTAATTCCTGAAGAGACAGGAATTCTTTTCTGTGTTTCAGATTATTTCTAAAATCTCTCCAAGAGGGGGGAAATTTTTCTAGTAAAACATTAGCTTGAAATACTTCACAAATTTTCATGTCCTCATTAAGAACATCAGCACAGAGATTTTCGAACTCATGAACTTGATCCATGACTGGCTTATCATCAACCATACGGAAAGCCAGCCACTTGCCAACAACATATTTCTGTTTTCCAGCATCATCAGCCCCATATTTTTTCTCAAGGGCCTCCCAAATCCGTTTTGAACTTTTATGAACCATAAACAAATCATACAGATTATTGATCATCAGATTAAGGAGGTGGAAACGGACAGTTTTATTATCTTTTACATATTTTTGAATTTCGTCCTCTTTCTTCTTAATTTCAGTAGCAGAAGGAGAAGAGGATGAGTCACCTGTAGTAGTAAGCGCAGTGGGACAGTCCTTGAAAAGGACGTAGTCAATGTCCAATTGCTCAAAGAACATAAGCAGTTTGGAAGACCAACGTTTGTAGTTGTTTCCGTCAAGAGATTCGAGCTTGGACAGATGAGACACGGATTTGCTTGAAAAATCAGCCATTGCAAATTATATAATTGCTTTCAAATTGTTAGAAACTGACTGTTTACAATGACTGAGCAAAGACTAAATTCAAGGCTGTGTCGCGGTAGAAGACCACTGACTTGAAAGCAATTACGGCCCGACTATGGTGGTAATCGCAACTGGCCGGAAAGCTCCCCAAGGTTAACACAGCGACCTTTCTAAGTCACCACTAACAGAGAAAGATCTTGGAGACTGTTTATGCACGTACCCAGTGTTTAGACGAGAGGAAGAAGAAGAGAAGAGAAATGATTTTCGGATACAAACTGAAGTAGCAGTGGACTGATTTTATAGTAAAAGAATCAGGCCAAATAAAGAAGGTAATAAACAGAGGGAGGAAATCACGGGCGACAATAAAGGCCATTAACACTGTAATAAAGGCCATTTAACGCTGTAACGTTTCAGTTTTACATGTTACCGTTACACACAGTTGGGCTCGGGTCCAAAAAGATAAGCTCCAGCTCAGCTCTTCCCAGAACCCAGGCCCGGTCCGGGCGGGCGGCGCGCGCGTGTGTGTGTGATAGCAAGCCCAAACCCAAGTTTGATCTCCAACCACAAAAACCAACCAAGTACTCAACTCAATAAACATAAAGAGGAAGGGAGTTAATAAACAAAGGCAAGCTCCCTTCCATAGGAGATGTGGGATGTTTGGAAAAAACACAAGTAGGCTTTGCAAGCCTTAACTCCAACAATCTCCATACACGACCCCCCACTATGTCACTTACCACTCTATCTCCAAACACCCTCCCAGCATAAGTCTCATACTCTTCGACAAGCCTAGCAAAGCCCGCAGCAATTATACGCGATTTTGGTCTTCCATTCTCAAAGACATGGATGTTGCGGCATCTCCATGATGCCCAACACAACACCAAAAATCTGATAAGAACCTCCTTAGACACATTACTCGCCATCCAAAAAGACCTATCACCGACAAATGTATTAGGGGCCGCTAATAGCAAAGTCGTAAACTCGCAGCACGACCATATTGCATGCGCGTAAGAACACTCAAAAAGAGTGTGTATAATCGCTTCAACTCCCCCGCATATCGAACAAGTTGACTAAGTTGTAACATGGCCAAAGTGTAGCCTTTCCATAACCGCTAAGCTCCCCCTACAAGCCTTCCATACAAAATGGTTAAGCTTTGGTGGACCTTTCACCTCCCACACCAACTTCCATAACTTCTCAACCTCTCGCCCATAATTCATTTCCCACAACCTTAGCACCCCCACACTACCCAACCAATAAACCGTCTTGACATAAAACAATCCATCCACCGTCAGCCACCAATACCACTTATCCTCCGGCCATAGGTGTGACAGCGGAACTTTCAGCACTTCCTTCCAATCCTCCTCAACAAAAGTCTGTCCAGGGCCGTCATGTATAATTTGGGGGCCCTGAGCAAAAATAAAAGATCGGCCCAATAAAATAAAGATTTTATCACAAAGATAGAAACTAATGAAAAAAGCTATCCAAAAGTCATTTACCAAACATTTCTTTATGTGATGAAAAATTTTACAAATAAATTATCGAAAATATATTTCAAAATTTTCAAACAAGTTTAGCAAAAGACATTTGTTTTCAACTTAATAGAGTTTGAAAGTAAATTATTTAAGAAAAAATTAATATAAAAATAAAATATGAATCAAGTTACAAGATATACTTTATGTTAGAGAAAGTTACAAAATGATTTGATAAATTGGAATATGAAGTTTTGTTGACTGAAGACAAAAGGTAAAGAGCAAACTCAATAAATGAAGCAGGATGCTTGGTTGTTTATAACCAAAAAAAAAAACTAAACGGAGGAGTATGAAGTTTCGAACCCTGAACCCAATAGCTGGGTTATTGTTTAGAACCTTGCGGTAGTAGCACTATGCCAACCTAAACTTTATGTTCAGTATGTGTACCAATTTGTATCTACAGAGAGTTTAAATGGGGGCCCTTTTCAGGCCCAATATTTCCGGGGCCCTTTGCGGGAGCTCCTCTTGCTCCTGCTAAGGGCCGGCCCTGAGTGTGTCATAGTTTTGCTTCATCCCATTCCCCTTTTTGAAAGTCAATTAAATCATACACCCTCAAACTCAAATCACTTGAGACACTAGGCGCTGGAACCAAACTTAAACCAAAACCGGGTAGCCACGCATCACACCACACATTTTTTTTTTTTTTGGTGAAAAGAGGAGTACTAATATAAATTAAGTCCCAAATAGTTTGTTACAGTCCAAAACATAATCGTTCCAACAATAACTAGGGGGATGGGGATGGATCCTAGTTACATTGATGGGCGAGTCTTCCTTCCTACATGCTTTTGCTAGCGTATCTGCAGTTTTGTTTGTGCTCCTTGGGCAGTAGGCAAGCTGAACTTCAGTAATCTGGGATAGCAAAGCCCTGCAATCATTTAGTAGCTTATTATACACCGAGGGGAAATCTTGTTTTCCTTCTATTAAGGTAATAGCAGATCTGCAATCAGAGAAGATCATGACATGTTGCTGATTTCTTTTCTTTGCTTGCTCCTGGCCTTCCTTTATCGCCATTAATTCCGCCTGCAAACAATCAATAGCAAAACATTTTCTGCAGAAACCCGTAATCCACTCCCCGTGCCTATTTCTGATTACCCCAGCTATTCCCACATGCTCGTTTTTGTGTGTAAATGACGCATCTGTGTGAATGATGAGACCTTCAATCCATGGGAATGCAAGGAGCTTGGTTTTACTTGCTGCTTTAGTGTTTGATTTTTGTGGGTTTGCTTTTGTGAAGAGAAAAGCTTGTTGTTTTACTTGTTGTATGAAAGCAGTAGCTTCCTGAGGTGGTTTGCTAGGTTCGAAAATGGACAGATTTCGAGCCTTCCACAGGTTAAAACAGGTGGTTGCAAAGAGGGTACTCCACGGCAGACCAAATACTACTGAGTCGTTCCTTAAGTTACAGTACATCCAGTTTTGAAAGGGTTGTTGGTCGACAAAAATCTCAGTTTGGTCATCATGGACACATCCCAATCTGCTCCACACATCAGTGGGAAGTGTGCAGTTTCTGAGGATGTGAGATGAGTTCTCGAGAGGGGAGAGGCAAATGGGGCAGGATGTATTGTCCACTAAGGATCTAGTAAACAAGGTGAGTCTATGGGGAAGTCTGTCTAACCAAACCAACCAGAGGAAAAACTGGATTTTTGGTTCACAGTGAATCTGCCATATCCATTTTAGGTTCACAACTTGGGTCTCTAGCTTGATTTGAGAATTATACGCCATAGAGATTGAGAAACCCAAGTGGTTGATGTATTTGGGAATCGAAATATCATTCTCGTCATTATCCATGGGTGGGTCAAAGCTCCTAATTCTGTCAATGATTTGCTCGGGGAGGAAATGGGTGAACTCATCTAGGTGCCACCTCCCATTATTTACATATTCGCACACACTTTTGTCACATTCTACTTCTCTCAAAGGTCCTTGGACATGTTCTCTCAGTGGACCAATGTGAAGCCAATTATCCACCCAAAATCTCGCTCGCTTACCATTCCCCAAGATCCACAAATTTTCTTTTTGGAGGATGTTCCAACCTACGCCTATGGCCTTCCAAGTGGGTGACCCATTCTTAAAGCTAGTTACCCCATGCTCTCTCACATATTTGGAGGTGATGCAATCTTGTGCTAAGTTTTTTGGGCCTTGTGAAATCTTCCAACCTAGTTTGGCGATAAACACTTTGTTCATAAGGATTTGGTTTCGAATGCCTAGGCCACCCTCACTTTTGGGTAGGAAAGTTCTGTCCTTAGCTACTAGGTGTAATTTCTTTTCACCGTTCTCCTCTCCCCAAAGAAACTCATTGCAAATTTTATTCATCTCATTAAGCGTTTTCATTGGGAGCATGGAAGTTTGCATGTAATAGGTGGGGATGGTGCCAAGTGTAGATTGGATAAGACACACTCTACCCGCTTTTGAAAGCCATTTTGTTTTCCAATTTGCAAGTTTCGCTCTCATTTTTTCCACTATGAACTGAACTTTTGCTCTCGACGGTTTTTTGTGTGTTAAAGGCAGTCCCAAATACGTACCAAGGTCTTTTGATTGACACAAGTCCAAAGTTTGCTCAAATAGGTCTCTATGTTCCTGGGGTGTGTTTTTGGAGAAGATTAATCTACTCTTATCACCATTAATCTTCTGCCCCGACTCTTGACAAAAGCTTTTAAGGGTTTCACGCACACTAAAGGTGGTAGCCTCATCCACCCTCCCAAAAAGCAACACATCATCGGCAAACATTAGGTGGGAAACTTGAACTTTGTCTTTACCTACAAAGAAAGGGGTCCAAAGTTTTGCATCACACTCACTATGGATTCTCCTCGAGAGATTTTCTAGACAAAGGTTAAAAATGTAAGGTGACATCGGATCCCCTTGCCTAAGTCCCCTAGAGTGTTGGAAATTCTCCGTAGTTCTACCATTCACCAAAACCGAGGAAGAAGCCTGGGAGATGCAATTCATAATCATGTTAACTGCATGGTTGTCAAGGTTAAGGTCCAAGAGGGTTTTTCTAATAAAGCTCCACACCACATATTGATCGTCGACCTCTTTACTACTCTCTTTTTCATACCATCAAGTAAAATAGACTTCGATCCCCATATACTCTGCAATGAGAAGCTAGGATCAAAACCCCTTCTTGCCGCCATAAAGTCAGAGTTCTTGAAATATCTCGCCTTCAAAATGTCGTGCAACAAAGAATCAGTATTGTGACACAAACGCCACCCCTATTTCGCCAACAAAGCTAGATTGAAACACTTTAGATCTCGAAACCCCATTCCACCCATGGACTTAGGCAGACAAAGATTTTCTCATCTATGCCAATGCATCTTTCTCTCCGTCCCCTTCGCCCCCACCAAAAGCGTGCTAGGATGCTATGTATTTCATCAATCAAACCATCTGGAATCTTAAAAATGCTCATCATATATGTCGGAATCTCCTGAGGCACTGTTTTGATAAGAACTTTTTTCTCTGGACGGGATAAAAGTTTTTCTTTCCACCCCTGCAATTTCTTCCAAATCATCTCTTTCAAACAAGTAAACACTTTTTTCTTCGATCTACCAATAATAGTCGGGAGCCCCAAATACTTCTCATGTCTGTCAACCTCACGAACCCCTAGAATGCCAATAATCTCCGCCCGTCTTTCTATAGGAACACATTTGCTAAAAGCCACTTCAGTCTTGCTTAGATTAACTTGTTGACCAGATGCCCTTTCATACTTACTAATTATATCAACAATAACAGAACATTCAACTCCATTCATAAAAGGAATTATAAATAGTTCAGTTCCATCCACTTTAATTTTCATTCAATCTATATATATATTAAAAAGCGTAAGCAAGAACTGTAATCTGCCACGTGTCACCATCCCTCTTTGAATGAGACTCTATCCACTTTATTCTCATATGTATAAAAAAATGTCAGCGTGAAGTTTCGAACCCATGATCTTGAGTATGAAATAAGAAGTTCCAACCACCACGCTAACATGTTATTAGTGCTTTTTCTATCAAAATCAGTAATGAAGTATGAATGTAAACTAAGAGTTAATCTGTAACTTTTCAAAATCCATTTTGTAAATGAGATGTTTAATAATAATTCACAATACATGACACCAATGATTTTTTAACTATTATTAAATTGCAATTAACAAAAATCCCGGAGCACCGCCAATTCTTTTTAAATGTTTTCAAAATGCAAGTAATATGTTTTGAACACACGACCTCTGATGAGTGATATTTTTACCAATCTAAACCCCTATTTTCCCCCTTGTTTAGAGTCTTTTATCCTCCTCTTTTTGTATTTTCTATCATATTTTACTTATTTTAGAATAATTGAGTAAATTATAACTCATTTGTAAATATTAGCTATTTTGATTATCTTTACAAGGTCTATATTGATTCCTTATGTAATCGATGTTTTAGGATCGACCTTGAAGGTTGGCATCCCACACACCCAGTATAAAAGACTTAATCAAAGCAAAATAACACATTTTGGAGGTGTTTGTGCACAAGGGTCAACTTCAAATAGGCATATCTTCCATCTCACTCAATATTTTCAGGTGATTCCAATTGGAGATGAATGCTTGTCTGCTTGTCTCAAGAGCTTTCCAACGACTGGTCATAAGCGCAATCCCGATAAAAGACGAGAGAGATACGATCGTTTGAAGTTGGGTTGTCTGGCTAGTGGGAGCAGGCGCTCCTCTTTTGGTTGGAGCGGACGCTCTGAATCCGCTGGGAGTTCCTGTTTTGTGGTTTTTAGGCCCGTTTAATGAATGATTTTTGTATCCCTTAAAAGAGATGAACCCCAAACTTTTAAGGGGGGGCTTTTTAGCCTCCATTGAGTAGGGGTAATTAAGTTAGGGTTTCAAAAAGAGGATTAGCCTCCATAGATTAGTTTAGAGAGAAACTGAGAAAAACTCAAAATAGAGCTTGGATTTGAAGATTTTGAGAAGGAAACTTGAAGATTTTGAGCATCCTTGCAATATTAATGAGCATTCCTTACTCTTTCTTATATTTTATTACTTTGTTTACTTATTTACATCTATTTTCTCTTTAATTTATTTGTCTACCTTAGATTAGTGTTTGTTTTCATGATATTTAGTTGTTAATGTCTTTATTTTATAATTTTTCATGATGTGTGAGTAGTTCTTCCATGGGAAAAGGTTGAAGCAATTGATGAGTTCATAAACCTTTAAATTGAACATTGGGTTTTGACTTGGGTTAATTTTGGTTAATTGATTTGAGATTTTTATGTATGTTTGTATGATTGGCCATCATAAAAGCAAAATTTGGGCACCCTTAATGAAGGATCGAAAGATGAAATTAAGGGGTTGCCTCAAATCAATTTTTAGGCTTGAAGGACCATGAAAATAAGGACTACCTAGCCTAGGGGATTTGTTTGCTTGTTTTTGTTTATCATGTTTATGGATATGCTTGGTTGAATGCCTTAGCCATGAAAATAGGTATTTGGTAGGAGATTAAGCCAATCTAGCTAGCTCGAAAGAGTGGTTAGAATATCGTTGGATGAACTATTCCCCTCAATTGATCCCCATTGTTGACCCCTCATTTTGATTACTCGATTTATGAATGAATCATTTGGTGGATACCCTTTCCCAAGACCCTTTTAATATCGTTTCTTTTTCTTATTTTTACCCATAAATCTTACTCCAAAAGAATGAGATTCAACCTAACTTATCATAAGTCATTACTTTTCGGTGCACTCCTTAATCCTTGTGAGATCGACCCTTACTTGTTGTTTCTACCTAGTTAGAGAGACCGAGGGCCTGTTCTGTTCAGCTTATTTTCAGTTCAGTTCAGTTCAGCTCTAATAAGTTCAGTTCAGTTCAGTTCAGCTCCAATAAGTTCAGTTCAGTTCAGTTCAGTTCAGCTCTAATAAGTTCAGTTCAGCTTCAATAAGTTCAGTTCAGTTCAGCTCCATTCATTATTTAATCATTTTGTTTAATATTATTATTGTTGGTCTAATTTATTTTACTTATTATTATTGTTATTATATAATAATAATAATAATATATATATATATATATATATATATTTTATTATATCTTTACTCAATATTATTACTATTATTATTATTATGGCTGAGCAAAGTTTGGGTTGGTGCGCGGTTTAACCAAATTTTATGTCAATACGAGTATTCTAATTTGCAATTGTTGCTTTATTTTACTAAATAAAATTCACTATTACATCATACAAATAAGCTACAAAAGCTAGAAAATATGAAAAAATTACAAAGTTGCTAATAATACTGCAGTACTATTTAAAATACAACATTGTCGTTACGTTGTATATTAAATATACTTTGGCGGTTTGGTGAATTTCTATCATAGACCAACCCACCACAAATCGTGGTTTGGTTAGAAGCACACATCAACCCATGTTTTAAGCTAATTATTATTATAATAATAATTTTATTAATTTACTTCTTAGACATTATATTATATCATCATCATCAAGTATTAATATATTAATACTAATAATTTTAATTACTTATTATTAATTATTATTATTATTAGTAATTATTATTTTTAAAATTAATTTATTATTATTATTTATTTATTTATAACTATCATAATAACATCAAAATAATATTATCATTATTCATTTGATATTATTCTAAATTATTAATTTAATTATTATCACTTAGAATTATTATTACTTATTATTTAATATTCATAATAATAACTATTTACTTATTATTCATATACTTATTATACTTTAATTCAATTCATTTCAGTTCAGCTCCAATAAGTTCAGTTCAGTTCAGTTCAGCTCTAATAAGTTCAGTTCAGTTCAGTTCAGTTTAGCTCCAATAAGTTCAGTTCAGTTCAGTTCAGCTCCAATAAGTTCAGTTCAGTTCAGTTCAGTTCAGCTCCAATAAGTTCAGTTCAGTTCAGCTAGAATTAGCCGAAGAGAACAGGCCCCGAGTTAGGTTTTATATTTGGTAGGCTCGATGACAGCCTATTAACCTCTTAGTTGGAATGTTATAGGCACTACCACAAAATCATATCCCTTTTTGTTGCCAAATTACAATTAATAATTTATTTTGCCTTAATTAAAATTTGGTAAAAAGTGAAGAGATATCTTCATTACAAACTCTGATCACTATTTTAAATTGTTTAATTAGTTCTTAAATTGTGTATCTAATTTTTAAATTATTAAAAATAAAATAAGCGATACTATGATGAAATTATTCTAACTCAACTAAATATAAAAATAGATCCGAGGCATCGATAGTTTTACAATACCACTACGACTCTTATTAGTCATTAGTTCATTACAACAAGTAGCATCAAAGGCCACGAGCTATAAACAAAAAGAAAATAGGAACTCAACCAGCTAGCGCCTACTAGCGCGTTGATGGATTTGGACCTCCCGATAAAAGGAGTCACCTTTCATCAATGACCGCGAATGACTCCGTCACGACAATTCATAGAAACTCATTCACCTTTCTTCCTTCCTTCCTCATCTCTCTCTTTGTATAATCTCCTCTTTCCCTCGTTCTCTCTCCTCTCTGTAACACACAGAGAGATTACCTGAGATTGAACAGAGGGAAATTTTCTTCCAAAATTGGCACCTGCGATGGATCAACGCCCAAGATCTTTAAAGCCTACAACCATTCATGGTTTTGCTCAGTCTGGTGATTTTAATGGGTTTCAGAGATTGCTTAAAGAAAATCCTTCTCTTCTTAACGAGCGTAATCCTGTTGTACTCTTTGTCTTTTGATTGATTGTTGGGTTGATGGATTTTGGTGATATGGGTTTTGAAATGTGAAATGGGTTTTGAATTTGGTTGTTTATTTTTATGGTGTGACCTGTTCTTGGATGAAATTGGGGAAGATGGGTTTCTCGGGTTTTTTGTTGGGTTGATGAGTTTTGTTAATGTGGGTTTTGAAATTGGGTGAAAATGTGAAATGGGTTTTTCTGGGTATTGAATTTGGTTGTCAATTTGGGTTCTTGGATGTAAATGTGAAATGGGTTTTTCTGGGTATTGAATTTGGTTGTCAATTTAGGTTCTCGGCTGGAAATGGGAAATTGGTTTTGAAACTTTGTTGAAAATGGGAAATGGGTTTTTGGGGTTACTGAGAATTTGATTTTGTTGTTTTCTTTTGATTGTATGAACTTTGAATTAGCTAAATTTTGGTTCTTCATGCGATTTCTGTGACGGGTTTTTCGAGAATGAGAAAATTTTTGGATCTTTAAAGTAATTTAGTAATGAATCATGCAATATTCATTGATTTGGTTCGAATACGATGAGCAAAAGAATAAGATGATGAGCCCAAGAAAGATTGCAAAATTAACTTAATCCCTTATGAGTTAGCAATGACAATCCTAAACCATGATCTGCAGGGTGGAGAACGATGAAACCCTAAACCCTAAATCTTAAACCCTAAACCCTAATAAAGATGGAGTTGAGATTAGTTTGTTAATTTATATTTACCCTAAACCCTATACCCTATACCCTATCCCTAAACCCTATACCCTATACCCTAAACCTTAAATCCTATACCCTAAATCCTATACCCTAAACCATAAACCCTAAACCCTATACGGCTATACGGCTATACGGCTATACCCTATATCCTAAATGCTAAACCCTAAACCCTAAACCCTAAACCTTTAAAACCCTAAATCCTAAAACCTAAAACCCTAACCACTAAACCTGAACCCTAAATCCTAAAACCCTAACACCGAACCCCGAACCCCGACCCTCGACCCCCGAACCCCGAACCCCGACCCCCGACCCCCGACCCCTAACCCCGACCCCCGACCTCCGAACCCGTAACCCCTAAACCCTTAACCTAAACCCTAAACCCTAAACTATATATGGAATATGGGTTGTTAATTTCTATAGTCCTATCATTTTAGTATTTCCCGCTACCGCAAAGAAGAATTAGCCGTGGATGATAGTGTTGAATGGTTATTTATTAGGATTTTTTTCTTTTTTCATTTTTTTCTTCATGTATAGTTATTTAATAGTTTATGAACTCTATGCTCTAATCTAGTTGTGATAAACACTTTTATATACATACTAGCTTTTTTAGACCCGTGCAAAAATGCACGGGAAAGTTTTTTTGTAAATAGATTTTGAGTTATTATTTAAGAGATTGTAAGACTACAAACTAAGTTGAAGATGAATAATGTAAATTGATTTGATAAGAAAATTAATCAAGTTAAGAATATAAATAGACACAAACAATAATTTTGGTTTATTATATATAACATTTTCACAATGTAAGTAGAAGATAAGGTCGAATAAGGATTAATTAAATTCAATCAGTTTTACAAATTATTTTCAATACAATGTCAGTAAATTATAATAATACTTATTCTTGCAGATTCAATAACTCTCCGGGAGTTTTGTTAACCAACCCACGAACTACCTTGTCATAAAAAATAAAACACTCATTCTTTGTTCCGTCAGATACAATAATATTCAACCTAGATCTTTTGTGATAAAAAAATTATCTAAAGTTATAAGGAGTATTTTGTACATTGAAAATTTCAAAAAAGTAATGCAAATAAATAATTACTAAGATTGGTTCTATTAACAATGTATCTATCTTTTGGACAAAAAAAGTTTTCACCCTCTTTAATAACGTTGGTAGCACATCTTACGCAAGTTTGATACCACCACCCAAAATCAAAAATCAATGTCTACTTTAGTTGTCAAACATATAATTTTCCCAATTAATTTTCTTTTTTTTTGTAATTTTATTAAAGTCATAAATTTAACTAATACCTTTGAATCTCATGTATTTCGCTAAGGCAACTAATTTCGGGATCATCTCGTCTGCAAAAATTTAATTGCCAATTGAATGGGGGTATACAATCATTTTTTACTTCTTCGCTATAAATCTCCCTCGTTACGCAAACAATAAACAAACGCGCGACAAATCTCATATATTGTCACATATATATCACCTATTAAAGCAAGGGATTTCTATTATTTTATTTAAACAAAACGATAGTATATTCAAATAGAATATTGTACACATTAGATGGACAATATCATTTTATGGTAAAAGAATAGGTAATATATTGATCACGTTTTATTAACTCGTCATCAATACTTCCCATTTCAGTAGGAGTAACATAGTCATTCCTTTCCCATACACGTATTATTCGAACCCTTATGGTGTAAAATTTCTTCCCTTTGCTTATTTAATCTTTATTGATGTTTTTTTAGAATCATTATTTATGGTGATTTTTAAATTTAAAATCTTAATACTACATAATTTATGAGAATCTTTATTTATGGTGATTTTTTATTAAAATCGTAACTTATTTATTGTTAAAACTATATCTTAATTGCATTTTTTTTTACTAAAACCTTATCATCATGGTTCAATATTGTTAAAAACTTTGAAGATACGATATATATTCATCTAAATCGTATCTTATTTATGCTGATTTTATAATTTTGTTCCATAATCTAGCCCGTTTTTACATCATTTATTATTCTACAAATATTCAAGCAATACTTACGTTTTGATCTTATAATGTGAATGCTATGAAATTAACATTAAAATTGCAAGATCTATAAATTGATTGTATTTGAGAAAATTTTCATAATAATGTTAAGAACCTTCTAAATTTATATATACCATTGCTAAAAATCCTGCAAAATTAAATTACCAATATCATAATAATGCTATATGAGATCTTAGCGAATAAATTAATCTTTTTTTTTTGTTTTCATATGAAAAGTGATTTGTCTTCACTTGATTTTAGTATATAACTAAACATTAAAGTAACAAAAGATTTTCGTCTTAAAGTATATGATTTTTAATGATTTTATTACCAATTATTTTATTACCAATGGCCACTTCGAAATCCAGCGCTATCTGCGTAGAAAATTAAAGATGGTGATGGTGGAGGTAAATAAAATTTAGGATTTATGTGATGATTCATTCAGTCTTGTGACATGTGAAGAGGGTGTAAGCTCTATTAGGATTGTAATCTTACGTAAAAGCTTAAAAGCCTAAATTTTGATATTGTGCAGAAAAAACGGAGGAAAATGAAGATGTTCATGGAGTGAAGGAGAGATGTTGAAGTGAAGGAGAAGGCCAAAAACCCAATTTAATCCTTTAAAGGTGGCATTAGTTATGAGTTGAGAAGACTGGTGTAAGCAAAATGAGGAAGACGAAGAAATTCGGGGTAAATCAATGAAATTGTGTCGAAAACCACTCAGGGGCAAAACGATCAAAATAATTTTTGCC